>OZ026520.1:14761132-15361132 GCA_964019695.1 Loripinus fragilis
TGCAAACTTTGGGTTGACTTAGAACGACTCCAGTCCTTAAATATTTCCATCAATGTGTCATATCATATACATGTAGCCAGTCCAACTCTGATGACTCTGTTTTAAGGTCCTTTAAACAGAGCCATGAGAGTTAGACTGGCTACAAGTTTATGATATGACACATTGATGAAAAATTGTTTTAAGGACTGGAGCCAGTCTAGGTTGATTTAAAGCGGACGAATTTCTGACAGCAATAGGCATGATATGTGTACATAAAAGAACGGTGTTGTTGATCAGGCTGATCGGAGTCTTCATTGGGAGCGCAGCTCATTTTTGAAATGTTGGATTTGTCATGCAAACGTTCGTTTGTCTTAATAAGACCAAACGAAGATCAAAATTGGGAGAAATAAGGGTCAGGTGTGGTACTTGATGGTATCGATTCCTGATCTTTGCACCCTTACTTATTTTAAAATTACGTATTCGTTTGTTTGAGCTTGAACTCACTAAAATCTAACGAAACCTTGTATATGCAATACGTTTAAGCCGGTTCTGTAAAATATGAGTAAGTTAACACCAAAAGAGGTGGCAGCTGAGCGTTATGCGGCGTCTGATATGGGTCTGCACTGCTTGTCTAAATTTGCTTTGTAAAGTGAATATGATTTAAATCTCCCGTTCTCGGTTTCGACCATCCAATGCAACGTGTGGGCCGGACTTACATAATACGGACCTCGATGCAGCGGAAACCCTGGATTTTCTGCGTGTGAACATCACCTGCGTATCCGCGCAGCATTCGGTTTTTAGAAAGTATAATCGTTTTAACTTGCAACATACAAAGTTTTAACATTGTAGCTAGTCTCTTTAGCACAGCAGACTAGTTTTAGTCGCACCTAGTTGAAAACTCCAGAGACAGGGTGTCTGGTCTCTAGGGTTTCTCGTGACGAGGCCGAATAGGCATACAAAACCCACTCACCTTGTATATCTGAATTGTCTACATAAGCAGAGGCACTGGTCTGTCCACATTTAGAATTTATCAAAGCGAGAATATTAGCTTCACTCGCTACCACGCTGGCATTGACACTGTCTATGACGTTTCCCTCTGACGTTCCAACAGCGCTTATTATACTAGATTTAGAGGCGTCAATGGCACTAGTGACGTTGTTTTCTGTTTCTACGAGCGTGCTGATGACGTTGTTTTCTGACGTCCCCACAGCTGCTGTAATGACAATCTCAGAAGCGTTGACGCTATCAATGACATTAGTTTCTGATGTCCCAACTGCACTGACGATATTGCCTTCGGAGGTTCCAACAGCACTCACGATATTACTTTCCGACGTGTTTAGAGCGCTGACAACGTTTGTCTCTGACGATCCTAAAGCGGATTGAAGATTGCTCTCGGACGCTACAATAGCGCTGTTCGTATCTGCCACTATATTCGCCTCGCTCGCTTCTACAGCCGATGTGATGCTATTTTCACTCGCTGTTATTGCATTTTTAACGTTCGTCTCACTTGTCGAAATGGCAGCTATGATGAGTGCGTCTAGAATGCTTTGAGAATTCTGGACGCTAGATAATATGTTTGTCTCGCACGTGAGAAGATCATTTCTTATGCTTTCCTCACTGGTAACTACCTGGCTGTTGACGTCTCTCGCAACGCTGCTAACGTTAGTGGTCAACTGTTGCTGTATTATTTGAACTTCACTGACAACTTTTTCCTCGACTTGGTTAAGTTTCCTTTGCATTCTATTGTTCGTTTTACCGACATTTGTTATATCATCCCCTATACTCACAAGGCTCGAAGACATCTCAGTCATTCGAATGTTTAGATCTGCTTCAGGCTCCAAAGCATTTTCAATTTCCGTGGTTTTTGAAACGATATCCGTCAAACACACGCTTTGTTGGACTTGGGTTGAAGATAGCTCGCTTAAACCAACCTGCAGAGCTTCCAGGTATTCGCACGATCTGGCCCAACAGTCTGTTACCCCGTGCGTCTGTCCGAGTAAGATAAGTTGAAAAAAGACACAATATGTAAATGATTTAAATTCCATTTTGTTCGTTGTCCAGTTCTAAACAGTCGAAAAGCTGTGACGCTTCTGTAGGTAAACCGTTTGACATCGTTTTATTGTAACCTTTATATACAAATGACCATAGCCCACTCATGTAAAACTTTGTCAACTAAACGAACGAAAATTAACACACATATAGGCCAGTATACGAGATTTTGGTACTTATCGCACATGCGAATGTCTCTACTAAATGCCCAGCGGGGCTGGAGGTGCGAACTTTGGTATGAGCCTTCATTTACATCCACAATTTGGAAGAAATAGTCACTAGATGACTCTCTTCAAATAAGCTTAACCATTTTGATCCGTTGAAAAAAGGCCGCCGAGTGTGTGTGTGTGTGTGTGTGTGTGTGTGTGTATGTGTGTGTGTGTGTGTGTGTGTGTGTGTGTGTGTGTGTGTGTGTGTGTGTGTGTGTGGAGGGGGATGGTAATTTCCTCTTTTGTACCTATATGAAGCCTAAACCATTTTCTCCTCTGAAAGCAGTGGTCAGAATTAAAGAAAATCAGACAAAAATAGTCCTTAGATGACCCTCTAAAATGGGTCTGGAAAACGCTCAAACGTGAGGGAAAAGTCAGTGAGGAGTCACGAAATTTCAATATCACAAGTGCTATAGGTATAGTTTTTCGCAAGTAAACTGGTACGAACACCCCCTCCCCCACTCGAAAAGCAAAAATACCAGATTTGTTCGCTCCTTCAATGTTAAAAATACCAGGCTTCGTAGCTGGTTGCTTAAGATGCAAACGCATATTGACCAACCTTGCGAGAGCACTGGCTTTACAGAGAGACATGCTAGGATGACAAAAACTCAACAAATAGGGCACTTAAAAGGAAAAACGACAAACCCATCTGATTTTATCCCTGATAATTTATGTGCCATAACCAAAACCTGCCTTTATGGTCATAGTTACACTTGACAGACAGAAGAATGGAAGGAAAAAAGAAACATGGATTTCATGTACATTTAGACAAACATCCCACTTTAGCTAAGTGCCAAAATATGTCAGACTTTTTAAAAGCTAATACTTGTATGACACAATATTTGACAAAAATCAAGTATTTGAGGCACAATTTACAGGAATTAAATGCGGAAATATTATTAAATACAGTTTTTTTATCTTATTTTTTTGTTTTCTACATTCACATATTTAGATTTTTCAGGATTATTTTCATTTTTCTACATGGGTCTACTTTTCTATCTATTTTGGACGCCATCTTGGATTTCCCAGGTAACAATAAAAAATCATCATTTCTTGTTAGTTGTATAAACTTCATGGTGTCAGAAATATGCTGCTAAAATAATTTAGCAAGTAATACTATAATGGCTACATTTGATGCAAATAAAAAAAATCATTTTTTTTTTCAATTAATTTAATAAGGGGTCTCAAGATGCCATCTTGAATATCTCCATGTAAATGCAACAGAGTTTATTTTCATTTATTTTATTTAAAACCTATACATTCTAGTTTACTTTGTTATATAATACTTCTTCCCATTTAAGTAAACTTTGGTACAATAGCAAAAGATAATAACGAAATTAGCCATTTTCCCGCTATTTTTCGTACTTGACCTTGAATTTGAGCTTGACCTTGAAATTGAAACCATATTTAAATGTATCATTAAAAAGTTCAAACATACACTACAAAAATAAATATCATTAATTTGATGAAATAATATATAACAAATCAGTACACCAATTCTTACACAGCAACACCTTGCATTTATTTCTGGCGGCCATCTTGGACGCCATCTTGGATTTCTCAGCTCGCACCAACAATGGGCACTGTATCCTGGCAGATTCATAAACTTCAGGGTATGACAAACATTTTGGTATGTAACATTCAATGTAGTACTTTGGTCACCACCCCACCTTCAACTGAGCCTTGAAAGTCACCCTACTAACAGGTGGTTGCAAAATTAGCTATTCAATATCATTAGCTTGAAATAAATTAACTCAATTTCTTTGAGTCTACACTATGTCACTTAGGGTTGACCGTTTTGAAAAGATCCTTTCGTCGTCATACATAGCATAAATGGTGATCTGTCGTGAATGTTGGTATTAATCATTAACTTTGCCATTCAGAAATATAGCAAGAAGTGAGCAAAGCTCACATACCCCCGGCGGTAGCCATCAGAGATTTTAACTCTTTCAGAGAACAGACAAAATTGTCAAAGATTTCATAATCCTAACTGAGAAAACTTTGATGAAAATTGTCCATATGTGTTATATAAGAGTGATAGAAGGAAAAATTGAAAATTTGAAAATAGAAGGCAAAACGAGGGTTAGCACTTTAATTTTCATTTACACAATACACTTTGCCTACCTGAAAGGGTACACAAAATTTCATAATCCTAAATCAAGTAGTTGCTGAGAAAACTCTGACAAAAACATCCATGTGTGTTATATATAGGAGTGACAGAAGGAAAAATTGAAAAAGAAGGCTAAATGAGCTTAAGCATCTTTATTTTCATTTACACAATACACTAATCCTACCTGAAGGTGTACACAAAATTTGAAAACACTGGCTCTAATAGGAACCTAGAAATAAGTGATGGAAATTGTCATTGGAGAGAAAGAAAAATGAATAAATAAAGGGACTGATAAACAATATAAGGCTGTTCTTTTGTAACACAATACAACTAATCACCATCAAGCTTTGTACCAAATTTCAGAATCCTAACTCAAGTAGTTGCTGAGAAATCTTTGAAGAAAAAATGTCTATATGTATTATATAAGAGTGAAAGAAGGCAAAATGAGGATTAGCATCTTAATTTCCATTTACACAGTACACTTTTCCTTCCTGAAGGTGTACACAAAATTTGAAAACACTTGCTCCAATAGGAGCTGAGAAATCTGTGAATGAAATGTCTATTGGAGAGAAAGAAAAATGAACAAAAAAGGGACTGATAAGCAATATGTGGCTGTTTGTTTGTTACACAATACAACTCATCACAACTTCCAAATTTCAGAATCCTAACCCAAGTAGTTGCTGAGAAATCTTTGACGGAAAAAAAATTTAGAGACAGACAAACAGACAGACAAACATAATTACAGAAAAGGCAAAAACTATATACCCCCTATATACTTCGTACCGAGGGTATAATAAAGGGACTGGTAAGCAATATGTGGCTGTTCTTTTGTTACACAATTAAATACAACTAATCACTATCAAGCCTACCTGAAGGTGTACACTAAATTTGAAAACACAGGCTCCAATAGGGGCCGAGAGATCTGTGACAGAGATTTTCATTGGAGAGAAAGAAAAATGAACAAATAAAGGGACTGGTAAGCAATATGTGGCTGTTCTTTTGTTACACAATACAACTAATCACTATCAAGCTTTGTACCATATTTCAGAATCCTAACTCAAGTAGTTGCTGAGAAATCTTTGAAGAATAAATGTCTATATATATTATATAAGAGTGAAAGAAGGAAAAAAAGAAAAATTGAAAAAAGAAGGCAAAATGAGGATAAGCATCTTAATTTCCATTTACACAGTACACTTTGCCTTCCTGAAGGTGTACACAAAATTTGAAAACACTGGCTCCAATAGGAGCTGAGAAATCTGTGACAGAAATTTCCATTGGAGAGAAAGAAAAATGAACAAATTCAGGGACTGATAAGCAATATGTGGCTGTTCTTTTGAAACACAATACAACTAATCACTATCAAGCTTTGTTCCAAATTTCAGAATCCTAGCTCAAGTAGTTGCTGAGAAATCTTTGACAGAAAAATGTCTTTATGTATTATGTAAGAGTGAAAGAAGGAAAAAATGAAAAATTGAAAAAAGAAGGCAAAATGAGGATTAGCATCTTAATTTCCATTTACACAGTACACTTTTCCTTCCTGAAGGTGTACACAAAATTTGAAAACAATGGCTCCAATAGGAGCTGAGAAATCTGTGACAGAAATTTCCATTGGAGAGAAAGAAAAATGAACAAATAAAGGGACTGTTAAGCAATATGTGGCTGTTCTTTTGTTACACAGTACAACTCATCACTATCAAGCTTTGTTCCAAATTTCAGAATCCTAACCCAAGTAGTTGCTGAGAAATCTTTGACGGAAAAAAGTTTACAGACAAACAGACAGACAAACAGACAGACAGACAAACATAATTACAGAAAAGGCAAAAACTATATACCCCCTATATATTTCGTACCGGGGGTATAAATATATGGAAAGCTAAGTTCATGATCAGGTAGTGTTTTCCATAAGCTAGGTATGAAACAGAACACGCTTTGTATACTTGCAGTTTGTATTGGGGTGGCAGTATTTAAAAATTGGATGCGAACATGACGAAGTGAAGTCTTGTTAAAGGAGACGTATTTCCCCAGTTATTTTGTTCATCACAAATTATGTTGATGTTTTACACACCAATCAATAATTGTTCAGTCATGTCAAGACATTTTCATATCTTGGAACCAGTCTTAAGTAGTGTCAATAGTGTCTTGCTTAAGAACACAAAGCAGCCTTCAACTTTAATATTTCCCCATGTGCTTCAACAGCATGGTTCATACATGTTTGAAAATTATATGTCACCCACGGAAAATAGTAACTTTCTGTTGCATCTGTCTTCATCAATGATAATTTATGGGTAGTATGCCGATACTACTACTACTACTACTACCACTACTACTACTACTACTACTACTACTACTACTACTTCTACTACTACTACTACAACATCTACTACTACTACTACTACTACTAATAATAATAATAATAATAATAGAAAAATATCTGCGCGCTAGTAAAGGTGATATTTACATTGCTGACAAGGCTTCATTCATGATCAACTTTCCTTCCTGTGTAGATTCCAAAAATAGGACATATATGTTTAAACTGTAAATTCTATTTGCAGTGTATCTAAATGCATCACGTCTTGGGCATATTTGTCAGTCAATCTATCTTAAGAAACAAGATAAGAACGACTGTTCATAAGATCAAGGAAAGGACTCCTCCTCCTCAAAATCCAATTATAAATTTTAATGGATCTGCAATTTCATTCATATTTTACATGGAAAAACATCACATATTATAGTTATTGTTTTCCTCTTTAATTGCACGATTGAGGGTCATGCCTCAGACTCAATAACAGCACTGATGTAAATATTTCATCCTTTGACTGGTGGATGGGGTTTGGGTGGCCCCACCAAGGCTCAACTTGATTTTTAATCAATATACATGTCAGCCTAGTGCCCTTTTTATGGCAGCGTAGACCCAGACCAGTTGCAACATTATGTTGCGTCTGATCAGGGTCTCCATTTTTGGTCCATAGAATTTACTTTAAAATTTGAATAAAAAGGAAATACACCACCTGACTACTCTTAAACAGAAATGGACAGACTTAAGGGCAATTTCAGGGTATTTCCATGTGCACTATTCCTGCGTTGAGAAGCATGCAAAGTTGTCAGGGTCCTGTCTTTCCAACCATTTACGATTTCGGATCAATACAGTTTTCAGATACTCTTATGTTAGACGGATATTTCCACATTTTCTTGACAGACGAAAGTAACTAAAATGTGACCGAAATATCATTTGACACTTCATCATGCAGAACTGATCGTCTCAGTACAAAATAGAGATAAATAGAAAAGGCGACATTCATTAATAAAAAAATCGAAGTTTTTATGAATATGGGCGATACTCAGAGTGTCTGTCCAATATGTACTGTTTTTTTGAGCCAAGCACAACTTGACATTGTGGTCTAGTGGTTAGCGTGTCAGACTTCGGAACCAGGGTCCCAGGATTGATTCCCGGGTGGGCTTTTATTTCAATTTTTTCTCTTTCTTTTTTTCGCCTTGTAATGCAAAGTTACTTCATACAAGTAATATAGAATTATATAAATTACAAAAATTACACTCATTAAGGTTTTATATTAAATTGTCCTCGAAATTTCTGGGGGTGGGGTTAATTTTGGCCCTCCTGAATGGTATTTAGATTGGCAACCCCTGAATTTTTTTTTATTTCTTATCTTTTTTCTAAAATGTCAAATGATAGTCCATGAAATAAAAAAAAAAATAATGTCAGATTTTTTTTATATATAATTTACTCTAAAAATCGAAATCTTTTTTGGGGCGAATTACCAAACTATATCATGCAGTATCTTGACACGACTTTGGAAAACAAATGATTTTTCAAATTATCTAGAAAACTTGAGATCATGAGCAATAATTAAAATTAAAATAATGAAGCTGGATATTAATTACAAATACTTTGGCTTAAATTTAAGGACTTGGGTTTTTTCAGAAAATTTGTCAAATGCTGAAAACTTCCATGTGATGGTATGAAAAATTGAGCATGGTGACATATCCTTTTTGTCCCCCGCCTTTTCAAATAAAGGTGGAGGGACTTAGATTTTGGCTCTTCATCCTTCCTTCTGTTTGTCTTTCCGTTCTTCTGTTCCCGTATAGAAGAAGGTACCTTGTGGGCGCAACTCCTCCTACAGTTTTATACCGATTCTTTTGAAACTTCACTGGTGTTTTGGTCATGGTCTGAAAATATTTATGTGGTTTGGATATAATCCTCCATTTATTTTTTGTTACTTTTTTGCAAGTTGAACTAAGCCATTTTCCGGAATTATCGATAACAAAGAAATGGACAGGGGATACCTTGTGGGCGCTACTCCTCCTTAAGTTTTATACCGATTCTTTCGAAACTTCAATGTTGTTTTGTTCATGGTCTCCAAATATGCATGTGATTTGGATATAATCCTCAGATTATTTTTTGTTACTTTTTTACAAGTTGAACTTAGCCAATTTTTGTTATAGCATTATCTATAACAAAGTGAATGGATAGGGGATACCTTGTGGTCGCAATTTCTCCTATTTTTTGCAAACCCATTCTTCCGAAACTTCACTAGTGTTTTGGTCATGGTCTGAAAATATTCATGTGGTTTGGATATAATCCTCCATTTATTTTTTGTTACCTTTTTGCAAGTTGAACTAAGCCATTTTCCGGAATTATTGATAACAAAGTAAATGAACAGGGGATACCTTATGGGGGCTACTCCTCCTTTAGTTTATACCGATTCTTTCGAAACTTCAATGGTGTTTTGGTCATGGTCTAAAATATGCATGTGATTTGGATATATCCTCAGATTATTTTTTGTTACTTTTATACAAGTTGGACTTAGCCATTTTTGTTATAGCATTATTTATAACAAAGTAAATCGACAGGGGATACCTGGTGGTCGCAATTTCTCCTATTTTTGCATACCAATTCTTTCGAAACTTCACTGGTGTTTTGGTCATGGTCTGAAGATATGCATGCGGTTTGGATATAATCCTCAAATTATTTTTGTTACTTTTTTGGCAAGTTGAACTTAGCAATTTTCGGGAATTATCTTAAACAAAGTGAATGGACAGGGGATACCTTGTAGGCGCAATGCCTCCTACAGTTTTATATCGATTCCTTCAAAACTTCACTGTTGTTTTGGTCATGGACTGAAAATATGAATGTGGTTTGGAAAAAATCATCAGATTATTTTTGTTAATATTTTTCGCAAGTTGAACTTAGTCATATTTCAAGTACAAAATATAACAAAGTGAATAGATATCGGATACCTTGTGGTCACAACTCCTCCTACATTTTTATAACGATTCTTTCGAAACTTCACTGGTGTTTTGGTCATGCTCTGAAAATATGCATGTGGTTCAGATTTTTTTGTCACTTTTTCACAAGATGAACTTTGCCATTTTGGGGCATCATCTATAACAAAGTGAATGGATAGTGGATGACTTGTGTGCCTAACTTCTCCTATAGTTTTATTCCGATTCTTTCGAAACTTCACAAGTGTTTTGGTCATGGTCTGAAGACACGCATGTGATTTGGATATAATCCTTAGATTATTTTCATTATATTATCCTCAGCTTAACGTTTATCACTTTTCCAGCACTTTCCACCTTCAGTGATATCAATGTCATATCAATGTCTATATATGTGTTGTACCTTTGAGTGCAAATGCTCCTATAGTTTTATACAATACTTTATGAAAAATCTGTGTGTGCTTATGTCATGGGCTGAAAATACGGATATGCTTTGGATGAAATTCTTAAGTTTTGTTTCTGTTTTCTGTTGTGCAAACTTAAGTTGTTTCAGGATAGTTCAAATATTCAAAGACAATCATTAAGTGGCGGGGGACATCAATTCTCTGAATTTGCTTGTTATTTCATAATTTGACAGTCCATACATAAACCAAACTGTATGCAAATAATTAAAACTATGTTAATGTGAGAAGTAATACCTGAAATAATTATTGCCCTTAAGTTTAAATGATAATAGCTCTTTGTCTGCCAGTTTCTTCTCTGTCGATAACTTTTGCAGACAAAATAAGGTCCAATTAAATATTACCCTTTTTGGCCTAATCTGAATTCAAAAATCATTTGATTCTTTAATGCTTTACCTGTTTTTGAGAAAAGGGAATAATTGGAAGATAGCAAATAAAACAGTAAGTCATAGATGACTATATACTAAATATTAATGCTGTATGTCTAGGTGCTCCATACAGATTGTTTAAGGTTTCACTGTTAATATCATTATTAACAAAAAGCCCAGGGATGGAGCCAGTTTTGACCACAGAAGCATTATTCTTGCATAGATATCTATTCGTATAGCTGTTTACACCCATTGTCAAATGAACGAAAATCCATGTTCAAATCAGGAGATTCACGTGCTGTTTGAACATGGGTCTGAACTTGAAAATACTTAAAATGAGCCCTGCATTATTTGCATGACGTTATATACCGAACGCATTGCGGACCAGTCTGATCATTTCGCCGATGTTTTTGTTCGCGAAAACGTTGCGCACGGTTCTGACGCAATGACGTTCGAAAGTACACAACCGACGC
This sequence comes from Loripinus fragilis, assembly GCA_964019695.1. Taxonomy (NCBI): domain Eukaryota; kingdom Metazoa; phylum Mollusca; class Bivalvia; order Lucinida; family Lucinidae; genus Loripinus; species Loripinus fragilis. The sequence goes on from OZ026520.1 coordinate 14,772,020, forward strand.
CATTTTGTTTAGAGTAATACAGTGTAAGAAAATGAACAATTTAATGTTTTAGCAGCGTTTTCAGTGCGAATTGAGCTGGAATAAGGTAAAATATGCAAGAATAACGATCACACATGTTTGTTTCATTGCATTAACACTTGCCGGGTCCCTCGGATGATGTTGAACACTCGGCCTATCGGCCTCGTGTTCAAACAGCATCCTCGGGATCCGGCAAATGTTAATGCATGAAAAAACATGTGTGATCCCTATATTCGACCAAATCTGGTAAAATAGGTGATTCTACATACAGAATATCAAGGCTTTATGCCGTCGTGGTTTAAACAAAAACGATGCTTGTGACTTTTCCAAATAAATCTGAACATGGGTTTAGAAGTCTAATACTAGATGCCAAAATCACAGGTACCATACCAAATTCTTGGCCGCGGATATTATTCGACAAGTCTTTTTGCGGAGAATAAATAATAAGTCAGGAAAAAAAAATCAGAAAAGTTAACAAGTACAGGTATTTTGTGAAGAAAAGGGTTTGACACCTTGATTAGGGGTAATTTGGTATGCTGAATCCAAAAACCAATGTTGGCAAGCTGAGAAATGACGTCTTAATGACCTAATTTGCATAATTTCAAAATGGCCGCCAAAAATCATGGAATTTGACATATTACTGAAATATTTTATTTTTTGACAATGTTTTATATCCAAAATCATGAGTATTGTGTCCTAAGATGATTTTACTCTTAGAGTAAATGGTTTGGGCTGCAATTTACACAATTATTCCAGGCTATTACCGTATTCATGGTAATAAATGTCCGTTAAATCTATAAATCATATATAAACTTGCCTTATTCAGTATCCTGCTATTTAAATGTAAGTTTTATTCATAGCACAGCTTTTCAAGTAATAAATGAGAAAGAAACTTAGATAATCAACAAGTTTTTTTTTTTTTAAACAATATGTCATAATGTCCATGCCCAAATATATGGTACATTTTGTATCTATAAAAAGTAACAGCATTAACATTTCTTAGTAACCTAGGGTCTAATTAGACCAACCTTGCACCAACAGGAAAGCTTCTAATGTGTGTCAAATTGTTTTGTGAGATCACCTAAATGGTACAAAATATTGACCTATAAAGAATAAACCCATTTGAACTATGTGAAATTGCATGTTTTCCATGGTAACGTGTACACGCTAGAGAACCTCTGTACTCGAACAGCGCAGTCATCGCGTGGTGTTCGCAGTCGACGAGTGCACAAAATATACTATTTTGGTTTACTATGATCCATTCTATGAGCCAGTACTTTACAGCTTTTAATTTTCACGATGTTTTTTTCATTTGGAATTATTGCTTAGGTATTGTAGTCCATTCTGGCCCAATAAGAGCCTTTAAATCTTAAAACCAGCAGCGTACCAGTCAGTTTCATGCTAGTCAATTGGATTTTATGTGCCTGAAATGTGTTCAATGACTAATAAATGTGCTATTAAAGTCATCAATTATCATGTTATGTCATCAAATAATGAAGAATACGTATAAGTGGAGGATTAGAAAGTTTGAAATGTTTCTGTTTATTATTTGCGAAGTGGCAAGCCATTTTTCTTCTGTACGCAAATTTTGAGTAGTCAAGCGGACTGTCCCATATGTCGAGTGCCTAAATATTTAATTTGTACGCATTCGTCAAGCTGTAACTGTACGCAGTCGATGGGAGCATGAGCGATTTTAACAAAGCCAAAGCGATTGAACTGCGGTTCATTTGTCTCCAGCGATGCCAAACCGTCTCGGCAACAATTTCAAAGCAATGCTAATACATAAAACAAGCTGTGCCACACTCTCTTATAACCATTGCAAGGTTTGCTACTTAATTTATCACTGCTGGGCAAGACATGCATTTAGTGCATAAAATAACCAGGGTCACTCGCGAGTGATACGTAGATCAAGGTTAAAATTTTACGGATTTCATAAAAAAAGATATATGCGCTTTACAGAATCATAAAAATCAATGAAACACGCGATTTATGGCATAGTGCGTACTTGAGGAGTATGCCCAGGACAACAATGACACTTCATATATCTCTGCTGCATACTCTACTGCAAATGTGGTGTTGGTCGTGGTATGCGGTCACAAATTACAGTGTATGTTTGAAGAGTCTGCAAAGGACAATTAATATGCATGTTGCTGTCAGTGCTTCAGAGACACAATTTGATATGACGTGTTGACAGACGGATGAACAGACAAACAAACTGGTGGATGGTTTGAAAATTGGAACGCTTATGAGACCCTCCTAGGTGGAGAACCGTTCCCTTGTTCCCCTGAAATAAATAGGTTTGTTTCCTTGTTTCCCAAGAATCGAAAATTGTTTTTCTTATGTTCCATGTTCCCCAATATTGCCTTGTACCCTGTTCCACTCAAAATTTGAACTTTGTTCCCTGTTCCCCTGGAATAAATGTCATTTCCCTGTTTCCCAAAACCCCTGGGAGGGACTCCATTATGTGGATGTCATATTTAGCCATATGCTTACTAGGTAGCATAAATAGAGGCCAATAGATGGCCGAGCTACGAATAAACGGATGTTAGGACGAAAGCTTGAAAAGTCAACCTGATCTGGATCAAACTATTTGACACTAGCGGGAAAGAGTCGATTTTGGTAGCAGATTGCTCCGGGGGCTTTGAGACCAGGCTTTATGTCAATTCTAGTTTTGCAATCATCTTGATGGGGAAGAGAGAGCTGGTTGCTTTGCTAAGTTTGTCTTCCTGGTGTCTCGTGATGGCTGTGTGGCTCTTTCTCGCGGTGCCATGGGTTTGTGGTGGTATTTTCTGATCATACTCACTATTTTTGACAAAACTTGGAACCTGATCTGGACCCAAATTGTTCGAGCCTGTACCAAGTAAGTACCTATCATATTAGAAATCAGGCAACTGGCGTTTCGCTGGCGGGCCGATAGTGGCCCGTGATGGGATGTTGGCTCGATATAACTATATAATAGTATTCCTTAAATCTGGTTATGATGACAAAATAGTATGCGGGGAAAAAAAGAATCAGCATACAAAATGTTAATAGTGTGTTTCTGGAAGCATTTTAAAATGAAAATCAGGCTCAGCAAAACGTCTGGCAGGACCCGAGGGAGAGAGGTCCGTAAGATTTTAGAAATGTTTAGGACGAAGAAAAAACGTTACTCAGCATGCAAAGAGTTAAGTATTCATCGCTGAAACAAAAACTTTGCTATATTTGGAACACGGTGATACGTGTTGGGTATATGACGTAATTTACGACCACTTTTGGAAAACATACCCTTAGTGGCACTTTGGCAAACAGTGAAGGCCGAGATGAATTGCCGCAAGCATAATACGACTTTTCATCTGGGTCTGCGCACTTTTCAGAGAAAAGCATTACAGTTTGGAAATAAAAAAAATCTCTAAGGCCGAAAAAACGCTAATCACAATAAAACTTGTCTGCTTTGTCTTCTGCTGGAACATTTTAGAAATACTTTTTGCAACCAGTGTAGGCTCAGTCTGATCTGGGTCAATACTGTTTGCCGCTCTACTGACAGCAAAACTATTTAACGGTCGACCTCGGCAGATGATATGCCTAGCCAGTATCAAATCTCGGGCTACTATCGCCCGCCAGCGAAACGCCATTCGGATGGCGTTTTGCTTGCGGGCCGATATTGGCCCGATTTTACGTGCTTACTGGGTATTCGCAGGCTAATTACAAATTCTTCTGGAACTAAGGCAGCACAGGAGATTTTGGACGAACAGCCGAGGCTAATGCGAGCCTGTGTACCCGAGCATTCGCTGCTCGCGTACGAAGATGCATTTTGTTATCCCTAATACAGGTCTGTTCTCATTAGAGAGTTATACATGTATGCATTAAATATAACTTCACGCCAAGATCTCGTGTGCTAACCCATTTATACTGAAAAAGGAAAATATCAGTGCAATGCGTTTTAAAGTTCATTGTTAAATATTCTTGTTTTCTATCCTCCGAAAAAAATTGGGGAGATATTTGGCGTTGTCCATTGCCATGTAACATTATGGGGATGAAACCGATTCTGCGTGTGGATATTAGATTATGGTGTGGGTAGCTTGGCCTTACGGGGTTGAATACTATTGTGGGATTAACCGATCACGGACCAATGTAGAATTAGCCGAACTCCCATAATGCATAGATCAACATATGTTCAGATTTAATACATGTATGATTTTAAATCAAGAAGCATCCTCTATAAACTCACCAGAAATAACTCAACCCGCCATCACAGATCACCTAGCTAGCAACGTCTCATCATTGACTGTGACCCAGGGGGTGTGTGTTTGTGTGTGTGTGTGTGTGTGTGTGGGGGGGATACTCTCTCTTTTTTCTTCAAACGTAAGATTGGGCCCAGCATCTACCGTTTGCCGCCAAAAAATATCGGGGATATCAAGCACTCCAAAAAATATTTGAAATTTTTGCCACGCAAAAATATTCTCATTCTGTACATTTACCTTAAGAAAAGACCCAAAAAGTACATAGAAAAGACCCCTCAAACTAGTCCAATTTTGTCGTGACCCACCCCCCCCCCCCCACACACACACACACACAAAAAATTATCCACAAAATCTTCATGCCCCAAAAAATATGAATATTTCTGAACACCCCCCCCCCCCATAAAAAAATAATAATAATAAAATAAAATAATGTTATTCAAAAAATTCAAACAAAAAAATTGCCCTTAGCCTACGCATGTATCAAACTATCAGAGTGCCCCCCCCCCCCCACCCTTGTGGACCGTGATCGCTTTGTGCCTGTAAATTAGCAAAGAAATGCCAACAAATTTACCAAAATGTGAAAGATATTAAGTTCAACGCGTCCTGACGCGTGGGCTATCTAAGTTTTGTTCCATTTTCTAGAAGTGAGATACTGGAAATTATACCTACAATTTTAAAGAGCTCTTGACTTGTTATCCCTGTGTCGAACCGGCGCGAATTGGTCAATGTCATGAAAGTGATTTTGGACTGCACAGGGAGCTAGTTGATAAGGGCGCCTGGCCACACTCTTTGTATACAAGTGCCGCCTGCTGATAATCTTAGTAAACAGTTTGGACCCAGATCAGGTCAAATCAGCAGATGACAAAAAGCATAGAAAATATCCTGGCATGCAACGAGTTAAATCCACTGGCCATGGATTTGATTGGAAAATTGAACACGTCTGAATTTGTTATTGAGGGCTGATAAGGTGTCGTTGCGTTGGTCAGTTAAAGAATTTCGACGCATCTAGATGGACTAGAGGTCCAAATTTTGTTTCAAGTCTTTATCTTCATCCATACTTTGTGTTTATTAGTAACAAAGGCTATTGCGAGTCTGCACAGGCTTGCCTGGGTTTTCGTTGGTCGAAAATGCAACACTTACCCCAAAACACATGTGCTGGCTCAACTATAGCATGGACAACCCGCGACATATGCGTACAGTTCTCTTTTATCTAATCCAGACGACTGCGTACATGAGCACCTGATCATTGGGCCAGAACATCCGATATAGAGAACTGTGCGTACAGTATAAAATACTTGAATAACTTTCATAATGCTCTACCCACAGATTTCAAACTTTTGCACATTAAAGCCATGGTATTTAGCGTTTTATCTAAAGTAAGCGTAAATTTCAGAATATAAACAAAAAAATCTTTTATCCTTTTTTTTAGAGAAAATCACCTTCTTTGTATAAATAAGGCGCTGGCATTGACTATCGCTTAACCCACACACGTATTGTTACGCAGACGCAAAGCTGGATATATTAGTGACAATAATCAGCAAAAAATACTCTCAGAAGTAAAATATTAAGAAATTTATTACCGTTTTCAACAGCATGGTACACATAAACACGCGATTTTTCCCACTCGTCGACTGTGACCACCACGCGATGACTGCGCTGTTCGAGTACAGAGGTTCTATAGCGTGGTGTACTCCGCTTCTAAACTACAAAAGTACTCATATCTCAGCAGCTACTCATCCTAAACTTTTAAACTTGGTACCAACTGAATGTTAAGACATAGGACTTTTATCCGATGTTCAGATATGTAAATTATCAAATTTGCATATATTCATGAATATTAATGAAAACATTAGAAATAAGAGAAACATCTTAAAAAAATTAAGGTGATGCACATGCCAAATTTTCTACATCTCAGCTGCTTATTATCCTATAATAACAGTCTTGGTACCAAGTTAATGCTAATACATAGCATGTTTACTTACTAGTTCAAAATTCAAATTATCTAAAAATTGTATTCATGAATATTTATTTAAATATCAGAAATGAGAAAAAGATTAGAGAACAATTAATAGAATGTACATACAAAAATACTCATATCTCAGCTGCTATTTATCCTAGATTTCATACTCACTTTCTAAACGTGTTCCCAATTTAAAGTCCAGTAAAAGTTCTATTATTATCAGTGATTTTATTTGGGATTTTAGGCTACATTTTCTTCACATTTGGGAAAATATTTTATTACAATTGGGAAAATAAGTGCTGAAATACATGCAATTTGGGAAATAAAGGCAATTTTTGGATTGGGAATGACTCCCATATAAGGCCTCAAAAAGGGACAAATAAAATCAATGATTATTATCATAGTGTTGTTTGATACACAAATTATTTAATTTGTTTATTAATGAGTAAGTTTTGAAGATACAACCTTATTGATTTGTTTTCATTTTTTCTTTAGTTTTCTATAGTTTTCATCAATATTCATGAATATGTTAGTTAAATGGTTTGTATGTTATCTCACTATTGGAATAACATACTATGTCTCAGCCTTAATTTGATACTAAGATTAATTGTCTAGAACAATTTAAAGATAAGATAGGAGTAATTTTAGAAGTAGACCCCCACTAGTGCTTCTATGTTTTCTCTCTAATTTCTAATGTTTACATTAATATGAATAAATTTTAATATTGGATAATTTCACATAAAGACTTTTGAGTAGAGTAAAGTATCTTAGCTTTAAGTCAGTACCAAGTATGGTAGTCTAGATATATTACCAGCTAAGATATGTGTAATTTTGTAGGTATACCCCTTTAATTGTATTACCATTTTTCTCTCATTTCCAACATTAAAATTAACATTCAAGAATAAAATCTTAAAATGATTTGCATATCTAATCATGGCATAAATTGTGCTATGTCTTAGCATTTATTTAATACCAACTTTGTAAGTCTAGGACAATTAGCAGATGAGATATAGGTAGTTTTGTAGATATACCCATTTTATTTTTTCCAAATTTTTTCTTATTTTTTTAAAGGTTTTCATTAATATTCACAAATATGCAAATTAGATTTGTACATCAGAATATTTTGTTAAAGTACTATGACTCAACTTTCATTTGGTTTCAATTTTGGAAGTCTAGAACAGTTAGCAGCTGACATATGGGTTTATGTTGCTTGTACACCCCCTTAACTTTTCTACCATTTTTTTTCTTATTTCTTATGTTTTCATTAATATTCATGAATATGCAAATTAGATAATTTGTATATCATGCTATTGGGTAAAAGTGTTATGTCTCAACTTTTAATTGGTATCAAGTTTGGTAGTCTAGAATGGTTAGCAGCTGACATTAAGGTAGTGTTGTACGTACCCCCCCCCCCGCCCTTATTTTTTTAACCATTTTTCTCTTATTTCTCATGTTTTCATATTTTTTATGATTATTCAAATTAGATCATTTGCATATCATACCAGTGGGTAAAAGTACTTTGTCTAGGCTTTGATTTGGTACCCAGTCTGATAGTCTATGATACCTAGCAACTTACATATGAGTAATGTGTATAGGTACACCACTTATTTTTCTACGAATTTTCTTTTAGTTCTATTTTTTTTTATTAATACTCATAAATATGCATAAATAAAAATTTGCATATCAGCACATTGAATAAAAGAAGTATGTCTGGGCTTAAATTTGCTACGAAGTTCGGTAGGCTAGGATGAGTTGGTGCTTAGATACGAATCATGTTGTAGGTACATCCCCTTCCTTTAGAATCATATTATGGATTTCACATTATGGGGGTAATAATTTGTTGTAGGCAAGCCTCCATGAGCTAGTTTTTTTCTTTGCTATTTAGCAACCATTTTGTTTCGCAATTAACTGGGAACTTGCTTTTCTTGAATTGGTGGACGAGTGAAAAAATCCACAAAAGAATGTGTGGCACGCAAGTGTTGATCTCGGGTCTGCTTGCAAATGAAGGGGACATGCTTCTGACCCAGCTACAGTGCTCAATGGGTTGCCATGGACACCATGCAATTTTATGTGATCCAAACAGGTTTATTTTCAGAGAAACTATCTTTTTGGCATTTAGTGTTCCCACTGAACAATTTTGCATCCATTAGTAATTAACTTTGGATGCAAGGTAAGCCTAATAAGCCCCCCTCCCTCCTGAGGTGTGTGTGTGTGGGGGGGGGGATAGTTATTCCATGATTTTACCTCAATTTTTAGTTTCATTAATATCCATATCATGAATATGCAAATGAGATAATTTATATATGACTTTTGGATGAAAGGACTTGTCAAATCGTATCACTCAGATGATATAATAACATGCAACAAGGACAGTTTGGGGCAGAATTCAGTTAATATTTTTCCTTATTTTCTGAAATTTTCATCAAAAATGATAAGTATGCAAATTTGATTATTAATCTGCATATCAAACCATCCCATCAGATAAAAGTACTATATCTAAGCTTTAATTTGCTAGCAAGTTAAATAGTGTATGGTGAGTTGCTGATGAGATACGAGTCATTTTGTAGGTACAGGCCCACCTTCTTTAAAATCGCATTAACCCCCTCCCCTAGCTGAAACTTACAAAACTTGTTTAAATTGTCATATTTTCCTGCAAACAATAGTGGCATCACTGTGATGCATTTTTTAAAGTTCCCATTTTATTGTATTCATACCTGACACATTTTGGCCAGATAATAAGCAGGTACTAACATGAAAAAAACTTCACTAAGTCGGAAGCAAGGTTATATGCTCAAGTTGTCCCCCCTGATTACATCTTGATCACATTTTTAATTCTAATTGCATAAATTGCTATCAGTGAAGACACCCAGTCATGAGAAGATGCTTTTTTAAATTGATTTGCACCAGTTTGGCATCCTTAACACGTTACTCTACAGATTTTTATTGATATTTCTTCAATTTGGCGGCCATCTTGGAAATATGCAAATTAGATAGTGAAGACGCCATTTTTCAGCTTGCCAACATTGGTTTTTGGATTCAGCATACCAAAATACACCTAATAGGTATCTCAAAACCTTTTCTTCACAAAATGCCTGTACCTTCTTAAATAAGTGTCTTTTTCTGATTTTTTTCCTGACTATAAAGTGAAATGGAAGGAAGGGGCTCTCATTTGAAATTGTAAAAACTTATTTACGAATTCTTGTTAGAGTTGATGAAAGACATATATGTATTCTTGAATAGTCACTCTATCAACACATCATGGCTTAGGCATTACAGTACTTAAAATATGCGAGAAAAATATAAATAAATCATAAACGAGTCCTTGGGATCATGGGTTTCATTGTGGAACTTTGAAACTATTGGAGGGTCACTGGTGGGGCCTAAATGGCAGAAACTAGCTAGTCTGGCCCAGGAATTATGCACACTCTAGTTTCAGTTCTTTGGTGCAGTCTTTGCTTCCGAAGGATACCCTTTTAAGAATATATTTGACTTAACTACAGCTGGTGTCTGGGACTGTGTGGCGGCGGTAGAACGTCTCCCTGCCCTTAACAATAGTGTAAATTGTATGTTCTTGTCCTTTGGGATCATAGTTTTTATTGTGGAACTTTGAAACTATTGGAGGGTCACTGGTGGGGCCTAAATGGCAGAAAATAGCTAGTCTGGCCCAGGAATTATGCACACTCTAGTTTCAGTTCTTTGGTGCAGTCTTTGTTTCCGAAGGATACCCTTTTAAGAATATATTTGACTTAACTACAGCTGGTGACTGGGACTGTGTGGCGGCGGTAGTGTGACATAATAGCCCTCTTCCCCTGTCCTACATGACTGAAATACTGTTGAAAGGTATAGCGACTGTAAGGCTATAATGATCCAACTGCCTTAATGGGACATAAGGATACCCTTTTAAGAATATATTTGACTTAACTACAGCTGGTGACTGGGACTGTGTTGCGGCGGTAGTGTGACATAATAGCCCTCTTCCCCTGTCCTACATGACTGAAATACTGTTGAAAGGTATAGCGACTGTAAGGCTATAATGATCCAACTGCCTTAATGGGACATAAGGCCCTGTAGTTGATGGGCAGTCTTCAATTTGAATATTGTTCATTAACTACTACTTTATGAAAAGATCATAAAATTAGCTGCTGTGGTCTTTAGTATAAGTTTATTCGAAAGCCACTGTTAGTAGAGAGTACATGAGTAACCTTTAATTGTTGCTGTTAGACTTAATTCAAATCAATTGTCTATATACCATAATATTCATTTAGATCGTATGACGATGACATGTAAGTGTACATGTGTCCTGCATGTAAACATACCCTTGGACCATTATCCAGCAAGTGTAGTTCGATGAATAACAATCTGTGGGCTTGAGTAGCATAGTGGTCGTAGGTTCGATCCACTGGCTTCACAGGCCTATGGATGGTATTACCAGTTGAGATTCAGTCCCCACAATATTCAGCTGTTGTCGGGATATGAATTCAAAAGTGAACTGCAGGATGCTAATATTTTATACTGGATTCGCGCCCAGTCCCAATATACATTATAGAAGAATCTGGTGGCTGCAAATTCTGCCCACTCGGTTTTCCAATGTTTTTTCTGCTGATCATACCACGTTTTGTGTACAGTGCAGTCATCAGATTCTGACAGAATGTATTAAGTTATAATCTAATTATAGTAGCAGTGAGCATGCTGGAATGAAAATATTTTTCCAGTTTTACTATTTAAATTGCTTGTCTTCACCATGTCGTCAGTCTAAGTTCGTTACCAAGTGATTGATCAGTCCGGGCTCAGAACAGTATTGTGAGAGCTCGTGTGCTGATCATGGTAGACTCTGTTATCTGACGTGTAAAACTGTCTAGATAAATTTATCAGTAGAGCTGGGTTGTTTTATTATAAGATTTATTTGAAACTTTTGTCTTGGTATTAAAATTCGCGAAGTACTTTTATTCAATGATGGCCCCGACTTAGGGTCGTTTTTTGTGCCACTCGCAGGCTGATCAGAGTGTAGACATTTTACTATTTAAATTTAATTAATGTATATTCAGGACAGGACACGGAAATAAGGATGGACATGTCAGGAAAAAAGGTAGGAACAGTTTTCTTCTTCTCTTTTGTTTCCATGTGTATTAGTCGTGAAACTACCAATTTTTAGCAACAGAGTAAGGTAGAAAAAGATACACATACATGTATTTTGATTTGTATTTTACTTAATTTTAATATTTTTACAAAAAGCAATTAAAAATAATTAAACTAATTTCATTAAAAAATGGCTGAGAGACAAGAACATATACAGGGCCCAGATCCTGTCATAACCGCTTGGCAGGCTATGACTGCTGAAATTGCACAGTTGAACCAATCTTTTACTACACAAGGCATTAGCTCCACTGTACAAAAATTTGATGGGACCCCTAAAAACTTTAGAGAGTGGGTTAAATCGATTGAAAAGTACCCAATTTTAGTTAACATGCCAGACTATAGAAAAAACCTAGTGGCATATCAAACATCAAATTGTGCCATCTCAGGCTTTATTCAAAGATACATTCAGGCAAATCCTGACAATACATGGCAACAGTTAAAAGAGCAATTATCAGTTCGCTTTTCTGATGTCACTGACAGGCAAATGGCACTGTCAATTTTGAGGTCAGTGAAACAGAAAACTGACGAAACTATTCAGGTATTTGCAGAGCGCATATTGTCTCTGGCTTAAATGGCTGATCTGAATCATGGTGGAGATGCTGTCGAACGTCAGTTGATTGATATATTTGTTGATGGGATCACAAATGATTCGTTTAAGATGAAAATTTAAGGGACCAGCCGCATACGTTGCAGGGGACTATTGCAATTGCCACAAATGAACAAAACTCAAGAGTTTGGGTGCAAATGTCACACAGTCAGGCACAGTCTAGTCGTCCTGAACCCATGGAAGTTGACCACTCCAGAGGTCAAAAGTTTAGAGTTAAGAATATAATTGACTTAACTACAGCTGGTGTCTGGGACTGTGTGGCGGCGGTAGAACGTCTCCCTGCCCTTCACTATAGTGTAAATTTTATGTTCTTGTCCTTTGGGATCATAGGTTTCATTGTGGAACTTTGAAACTGTTGGAGGGTCACTGGAGGAGCCTAAATGGCAGAAACTAGCTAGTCTGGCCCAAGAAATATGCACACTCTAGTTTCAGTTCTTTAGTGAAGTTTTTGCTTCCGAAGGATACCCTTTTAAGAACATATTTGACTTCACTACAGCTGGTGACTGGGACTGCGTTGCGGCGGTAGTGTGACATAATAGCCCTCTTCCCCTGTCCTACATGACTGAAATACTGTTGAAAGGTATAGCGACTGTAAGGCTATAATGATCCAACTGCCTTAATGGGACTTAAGGCCCTGTAGTTGATGGGCAGTCTTCAATTTGAATATTGTTCATTAACTACTACTTTATGAAAAGATCATAAAATTAGCTGCTGTGGTCTTTAGTATAAGTTTATTCGAAAGCCACTGTTAGTAGAGAGTACATGAGTAACCTTTAATTGTTGCTGTTGGACTTAATTCAAATCAATTGTCTATATTCCATAATATTCATTTAGATCGTATGACGATGACATGTAAGTGTACATGTGTCCTGCATGTAAACATGCCCTTGGACCATTATCCAGCAAGTGTAGTTCGATGAATAACAATCTGTGGGCTTGAGTAGCATAGTGGTCGTAGGTTCGATCCACTGGCTTCACAGGCCTATGGATGGTATTACCAGTTGAGATTCAGTCCCCACAATATTCAGCTGTTGTCAGGATATGAATTTAAAAGTGAACTGCAGGATGCTAACATTTTATACTGGATTCGCTCCCAGTCACTATATACATTATAGAAGAATCTGGTGGCTGCAAATTCTGCCCACTCGGTTTTCCAATGTTTTTTTCTGCTGATCATACCACGTTTTGTGTACAGTGCAGTCATCAGATTCTGACAGGATGTATTAAGTTATAATCTAATTATAGTAGCAGTGAGCATGCTGGAATGAAAATATTTTTCCAGTTTTACTATTTAAATTGCTTGTCTTCACCATGTCGTCAGTCTAAGTTCGTTACCAAGTGATTGATCAGTCCGGGCTCAGAACAGTATTGTGAGAGCTTGTGTGCTGATCATGGTAGACTCTGTTATCTGACGTGTAAAACTGTCTAGATAAATTTATCAGTAGAGCTGGGTTGTTTTTTTAAAAGATTTATTTGAAACTTTTGTCTTGGTATTAAAATTCGCGAAGTACTTTTACACAAAGATGGCCCCGACTTAGGGTCGTTTTTTGTGCCACTCGCAGGCTGATCAGAGTGTAGACATTTTACTATTTAAATTTAATTAATGTATATTCAGGACAGGACACGGAAATAAGGATGGACATGTCAGGAAAAAAGGTAAGAACAGTTTTCTTCTTCTCTTTTGTTTCCATGTGTATTAGTCGTGAAACTACCAATTTTTAGCAACAGAGTAAGGTAGAAAAAGATACACATACATGTATTTTGATTTGTATTTTACTTAATTTTAATATTTTTACAAAAAGCAATTAAAAATAATTAAACTAATTTCATTAAAAAATGGCTGAGGGACAAGAACATATACAGGGCCCAGATCCTGTCATAACCGCTTGGCAGGCTATGACTGCTGAAATTGCACAGTTGAACCAATCTTTTACTACACAAATCATTAGCTCCACTGTACAAAAATTTGATGGGACCCCTAAAAACTTTAGAGAGTGGGTTAAATCGATTGAAAAGTACCCAATTTTAGTTAACATGCCAGACCATAGAAAAAACCTAGTGGCGTATCAAACATCAAATTGTGCCGTCTCAGGCTTTATTCAAAGATACATTCAGGCAAATCCTGACAATACATGGCAACAGTTAAAAGATCAATTATCAGTTCGCTTTTCTGATGTCACTGAGAGGCAAATGGCACTGTCAATTTTGAGGTCAGTGAAACAGAAAACTGACGAAACTATTCAGGTATTTGCAGAGCGCATATTGTCTCTGGCTTAAATGGCTAATCTGAATCATGGTGGAGATGCTGTCGAAAGTCAGTTGATTGATATATTTGTTGATGGGATCACAAATGATTTGTTTAAGATGAAAATTTTAAGGGATCAGCCACATAAGTTGCAGGGGACTATTGCAATTGCCACTGATGAACAAAACCCAAGGGGTAGGGTGCAAATGTCACACAGTCAGGCACAGTCTAGTCGTCCTGAACCCATGGAAGTTGACCACTCCAGAGGTCAAACGTTTAGAGGTCAAATCAGTATAAGTACCATAGAGTAAATAGTGCAAACCCGGCACAAAACTTGAGGCAGGTTAAATGCTGTAATTGTGTTATGTTTGGTTATATAAGTCGGGAATGTATTGCAAATGACAGACCAAAACCTCCTGTAGGTCATGGTAGGCCAAGACAGTCAAATTTTACAAAACAGGAAAACTAGGTCACTCTTTGGATAAAGAGGTCAATGCAAAGAGTACCAACAACAGGGAAATTCACCTCATGAAAATTTCAAAATCAATGTTTCAGGCAGCCCTAATTCTTGTATGTTATAGATAGGTAAACAGAGGTATAGAACTCTTGCTGATACTGGAAATTAATGCTCTTTGATGCACCGTCGTATCTATTATCAATTAAAAAATAAACCAAAGCTTGTGAACAAAAAGGTTTGTTTGCAATCAGCAAATGGTTCTGAATTAAGATGCGATGGTAGTGTCACCATGCAAATATCAATCGGTGGAACCGCTATGTCTCAGGAGTTCTATGTGATTAAAGATTTGTATAGAAATTTGATTCTTGGATTAGACTGGCTGAAAAACAATAATGTAAGAATATATCTTGATTTGAAGTGTCTCAGAATTAATGGTAAGCACATGTAAATTTAGAAGAAGATATACATATAGCATCTACAGTAAGAATGAAAAAGACATACTTAATTAAACCACAAACAGCTATGATTTGTAAAGGCAAGGTAAGCAAAAATCCAGACCTACTCATGGGGCAAGATTATGAAGTTTCACAAATTGATAAAGGTTTAATTGTTAACCAACCGGGTCTTCAAATAATAAAACACTGTCTCAACTTTGGCTAAAGATAGGTCATTACAAATATTAATTGTAAACAATACAAATAAATTCATTAAACTTTATAGACATGGTTTACTGGTTAAAATATCAGGAATTCAAGATAAAGTAATGCAAGTAAACTCAACCATAAACAAAATGATGGTGACAGTAAATTATATTAAAGTGACTTAGACATATCCCCACAGTATACATCACAAATTGAGAAATTAATTATTAAAAATCAAGATTTATTTGCCAACAAAGACTCTGAATTAGGTCACACTGAAACTGTAAAAATGCAAATTGATACAGGAAATAACGAACCAATAAAATAAGACCTTACAGAACACCAATTAAAAACAGAGAAGTAATTGACAAGGCAGTTAATGAAATGCTAGACGCTGACTCAATATGTAGGTCAAGGTCACCTTTGTCATTTCTTGTGGTAATAATGGAAAAAAAAGATGGCAGTAAACATTTTTGTGTTGATTTCAGAAGGTTGAATAAAATAACTGTTAAAGTTTGTTACCCATTACCTTCAATTGATGATATTCAGGCTTTACTTGGCAAGTCAAAAAACTTTACGTCCTTGGATTTGAAAAGTGGGCATTGGCAAGTTGCCATTGATGAAAAGGATAAACAAAAGACTGCTTTTGCATGTCACAAAGGGTTATATGAGTTCAATGTCATGTCCTTTGGCCTTTCAAATGCACCTGCGGTTTTTCAAGAGCTCAAGTCTGTTGTCTTACATGATTGTCAAGATTTTGCAACTGCATACTTGGATGACATAATGATCTTTGAGTACACACAGTCCACACAAGAACATGCAGGTGTACAGGTCATCATTCCTTGCGACATTTACGTATTGCAAGAACATCACTTAGAACATCCACATGTCTGTAGGAATGGATCAACCAGAGGCTTTAATGGTCGACCATCTTCATCTCTTTGTCACCCATTCTGAATAGGTGAATGTAGCTGCTGTCTTGAAATTAAAGAAGACAAGTATCAGACAGTAGCCTCGTAATGGGCTCTACAAATATGTTTAACCATTTTCTGGCTCTAAGATCCCTTGACGAACAGTCGATAGTGCAACTCATTTATGAATATGATATCAGAGCTTTCTGAGACAAATGCTCAGCACCTAATATAATTTCTTCTGCTATAATGCCAGCAACCTAAATTCTTGAGGAGTTCTGAATAAATCTCAATCACCTTCCATGATTTCGGTTTTGATATACTCTGAAATAATTGACATTGTCACGCTAGCATAATACTTCAATACATATTCTCGCAGTGTATTAAAATTAAGTATTTGATTTACTTTAATGAACTTGACATGCTTGAGGTGGGCGCTCTGAAACAAGTTTGAGCCCTCCAGTAAGATGTTTTTACTGACCGTTCAAAGGCCGTACTTCTATTGTGGATCAATTTTCTAATTTGTGTTTCATATACACTTACTATTTTGTCATGTTTTCTTGTCTGTTAGTTGTAGCCTTGTGGTCACCTGCTGGGAAAGGGCTGACCTCTTGGCTCTCTCATGTGTGATGTTTTATTGTGATTTTGTTACTTTCCCATGTGGTGTCCTCGGTCAGGTGTGCATTAGCACAACCCTCTGAGAAAGGATGTTAATAGTACCAGTCCAGATAGCCTAGTGGTTAAGGCATCTGCTTGAGGACTAGAAGGTCGAAGGTTCGAATCCCAGTGTCTGTGGCAGTAAGGTTTATTCTGACATGGCCGGTTGGTGAGCCGCAAGCTAGTTAAATGAATGGTTACCAATTCCTAGCCTGCCTGGTGCCTGGCAAAAGGATGTACTTTGGGAAGTAAATGTGACCAGTTGAAGTGTTTCATATATCAGAAATGGCTGGCCCTTTCAATATGGGAGACACTATAATAAACAAACACTACTTACTTTAGTACACGCACATCTGTGTTCTTGCAACAGATGCCAAACCGTTCATACTCTTCATCTGATGTGGCTTTTGAATGCTAATTAACCCTTGTGCTGGCTTCTTTATGATCTGGCATAACAAAGTAAAAACCGTGCCTCATACCTGATGCAACTTTTGTCAGTTCTCTATCTCCACATACATTCATGAAGTAAGTTAATATGACCACTATCATACACTGCTGACCAACCCACAGCACCATGAGAAGAGACACAGACCACTAACAGCCACATAACAGCAAGATAACACTTAACATATAGCAACCAACTCTTTCATCTTTAGAGATATGATTGCAAAACTAATGAGTATGTACTGCATAATAAAACAAGGTCCAAACACAAATCCTACAAACAATGGGAGCAACAATAAAGAATGGACAGCAGCCAAAGCCACAGGGTAGATTATAGGCATTGTATTGGCACCAAATATTTGGCATGGATTCAGCTGTTGTTACAACACAAAAATAGTTTAGCTAAAATGGAGGCTTTCCGACTTATGCACTACATCATTACAAAAAGCGACACAATTTATTCGAATTAATATGCTACAACGAAACATAAAAAAGGACTCATGACTCACAGGCAGTTAAAGTTAAGAAAATCTCAAGTTTAGCCACTGTGGACCATAAGTTAATTAGATAAAAATGCGTCAAAATTGGCCTTATTGTATGAAATGCTCCATAGTTTTCAGAAAAGGGCATCTCTGTTTTTGATCAGATGATGTATTGATCTCAGGCTTCCAGATCTCCATTAGTTGCTACGTTCATGGAATGGTTCTGGTATGTATCAAAGCAAACATCTTTTCTTGATTCAATATTTCTACTGGTAGCTTCAGTGAAGTTGTATGCGAAATCGCCAAAAGCGATTTGCTTTGGTCATTCTACAAACTGTGTGCATCAGTGCTTGACCTTCAATTATTGTTATTATGAGATACGCACAGCTTCCAAAATAGCAGCCAGAGGTCTGATTTACTGTCACAGGGAAGAAGTTTTCTGCCAGTATCAGCAATTAACAGAGGGGTATTTGAAAATTAATGACATGCATTCTTCTTAAAGCTTTTATCACGACGAGCTTCCCTGCTGACTAAACGTCTTTCAAAATGTTCATGGTGAGCCTTTATTCTCTGATGTCTGCAAAGTCACTTCGTTAGTTCGTATATTGAAGAGAGAGTATGAGATCCATTCTGTTTAATAGAATTATGAAACCTTTCCAGATTCTGCATCAGTCTGTTATTTCAAAATCATTTATTTGTCAACTTCCCAGCACAAGAGACCTGAGTAATACTGTCGATATTTCACCAGAAGCAACAACATCAACCTTAGTCAGATTTATCAAGTCTGAAAGAACCTTTTTGACGCATTAACATGATCAGGCAGATCCATAATATTCCTAAAGGCATGTTCATCACCATTAAGGCATGCAGGGTTCGACTCTCATGCTTCCCATATAGTGTACTCCCTATTAGGATGCCAAACATTTTATAAGTGCTTACTATGTCGTAGGCAAACAGCATACATCAAAAGTGGTGCAATCTCTTGTAATTGGTATGAACCACCAACAGTTTTACATATCTTTGTTGTATTCTCAAGGGTTTGGTCAGTTGACAACTTATTAAAATTATGCTTACATATTTTACCTTAACTTCGTCTGTCATGAATTGTTCATGTACACCAAAAGGCTTGTTTTGCTATAACATTTCAAATGAATAACAAACACTTGTAAAAGTGATACAATACTTGTACATGCATAACTGGGAGCGCAGTGGCTCAATGGTAGAGTGCTTGACTCGAGACCGAGGGACCCCGGGTTCGAGCCTCGATGGCGTCACTGTGTTGTGGTCCTTGAGCAAGACACATTTATTCTAGCTTAGTACTGATTCAACCCAGGAAGACCCGTCCCTGTTTAACTGAAAGATTGTTGATGGGACGTTAAGAATCAAATCAAACAAACAAACAAAACAGGCATATTAAACATATTCACGCTACATCCACTCATATGCATTTACAATTTGACGAACACTGACTATATCTCCAATTTAAGTCCTTAAAATCTAAACTGAATTGGTTTTTAATAACAAAAAATGACTGTAAATATATAATACATACATTTTAGGATACGTCTACAACACAAAAAAATATTGCTAACATTTTAGTACTTTTAGTGTTTTGATTTTTACTAAAAACCCAGAAATTCATCTCTTTTTCTGGTAAACATTGAAAACAGCCTTAAACCATCTTCTTAACATGTTTTAAGCCTAGTATCAACTGTAAAAATGAACCCAAAAGCTATTGTTTACATTGATATGACGCTACAAATGCAAAAATGCACTTGGTGACCTTTGACTTCTGTAATTTGCATAAGGGCCATTTTCTGGAGTGCAGACAGGGCAGGCATTGTTCAACAAAGGTTTACTGAACAGTTTCTAGCATAGAACTTTGCATTAACATTCCGTCCTCCCAAAAGTGATTTCTAGCTGTTTCCTTGAAAATAACTACAAGTCTAAAAGGTATTTATGAAAACCAACAAGCGTCTACTTTAAATGCAAACGCCAAAAACATGCAACATTACTCAGCATGCAAAGAGTTAAAGCATTTGATTCAAATTGGCATGGGTGGATCCAGAAAGGGGGGGGGGGGGGCTAGGGGTACGGCCCCACTCTGGAAAATCACAAGTTGCTATACCTCAAAAATACTTTTCAGACCTTCCCCCCCCCCTAGCAATTGGACCCCTGACCCCTGGGGTCCAATTGCTTCTCGAGGGAGGTCCGTACGGCACTCTGTGAAATTGATTAAAAAGATAAGTTTTCAGGGGGTTTAACTTTATATCCCATACAGCCTCCTCAGTGAAGAACTGACAGGAATGATTTTAGACTATTTATGCTCTTCTGGAAAAGATGGATGGTGTCAGAAAAAAATGGGCTCAGATAATGCTCAATCACAGCTGCCACTGCATGTTGTCACCGTTATTGTAGGAATGTGTATGGAACCAAGTGTTTAAATATTTCTTCTTGTCAAAGGGATTCATTTTTGAGGGCTCATTGGTAGAGTGGTAGACGTGAGATCGAATGGTTGCTGGGTAGAGACTCACCGGAGGCACTGGCGTTGTTTCTTTGTCAAGACACTTTACAGTGGCGGATCCAGAGGCGGTTCATGGCGGTCGCTTGAACCCCCCTCTCCGCCCCGTGTTTAAATATCCAATGAAAATGGAATAATTTGGTCTCACTGAGACAAATTTTTTCATTTTTATGGGATATTTAAGAAAAATGAGATAAAATCAGCAGAGCGACCCCCCCCCCCCCCCACACACACACACACGATTGTACATATGAACCCCTTTCCAGAAATCCTTGATCCGCGCCTGCTTTCAATTCTGCTTTGTAATGGTTAAAACCAGGAAGACAGGAAATATTTCCGACATAATTGAAAAAATGTTGACCAGGATGTAAGGATACAGACAAAGGGGATTTACATGTTTGTGAGACTGGTCGATTCATAGCTTTACGTCACAAGGTCTTGAAAGTAGTCTTCCAACCGTGTAACTTGATGTTGGTTTATTCTGTGTGTTGTGCCGCAATAAAATAACACTTTCCAGTATTTTAAACTATCCAAAATAACAATCTACAAGTAGCCTACGAGGGCGATTTGCCAAACTTTAATATTAAAAAGCAACAGAAACAAAAAACTTAATTTGAGAATTTTACCCTAAACACATTCATATCTTCAGTCAATGACATATACACATTCAAAGTTTCAAAACGAACCCTATAAAACTGTACACAAGGTACTGCCTATAGATGGACATTGATATCATTGAATGTCTAAGTTCACAACCTGGAAAAAGTGATTTTCTGAGGATTATATAAAACTGAGATCATGACAAACGCACCAAAGAATCAGCATAAATGGTAGGAGTTGCGCATACAAGGTACCAAGTATCAGATCTGGTTACTTTGATAGTATTAAACGCATAAAAGCGACTAAACTCAACTTGTGAAAAAAAACACATCATAAATGGTAGGAGGAGTTGCGCATACAAGGTACCCAGTATCAGATCTGGTTACTTTGATAGTATTAAACGCATAAAAGCGACTAAACTCAACTTGTGAAAAAAACATCATAAATGGTAGGAGGAGTTGCGCATACAAGGTACCCAGTATCAGATCTGGTTACTTTGATAGTATTAAACGCATAAAAGCGACTAAACTCAACTTGTGAAAAAAACATCATAAATGGTAGAAGGAGTTGCGCATACAAGGTACCCAGTATCAGATCTGGTTACTTTGATAGTATTAAACGCATAAAAGCGACTAAACTCAACTTGTGAAAAAAACATCATAAATGGTAGGAGGAGTTGCGCATACAAGGTACCCAGTATCAGATCTGGTTACTTTGATAGTATTAAACGCATAAAAGCGACTAAACTCAACTTGTGAAAAAAAACACATCATAAATGGTAGGAGGAGTTGCGCATACAAGGTACCCAGTATCAGATCTGGTTACTTTGATAGTATTAAACGCATAAAAGCGACTATACTCAACTTGTGAAAAAAACATCATAAATGGTAGGAGGAGTTGCGCATACAAGGTACCCAGTATCAGATCTGGTTACTTTGATAGTATTAAACGCATAAAAGCGACTAAACTCAACTTGTGAAAAAAACATCATAAATGGTAGGAGGAGTTGCGCATACAAGGTACCCAGTATCAGATCTGGTTACTTTGATAGTATTAAACGCATAAAAGCGACTAAACTCAACTTGTGAAAAAAAAACATCATAAATGGTAGGAGGAGTTGCGCATACAAGGTACCCAGTATCAGATCTGGTTACTTTGATAGTATTAAACGCATAAAAGCGACTAAACTCAACTTGTGAAAAAAACATCATAAATGGTAGGAGGAGTTGCGCATACAAGGTACCCAGTATCAGATCTGGTTACTTTGATAGTATTAAACGCATAAAAGCGACTAAACTCAACTTGTGAAAAAAACATCATAAATGGTAGGAGGAGTTGCGCATACAAGGTACCCAGTATCATATCTGGTTACTTTGATAGTGTTAAACGCATAAAAGCGACTAAACTCAACTTGTGAAAAAAACATCATAAATGGTAGGAGGAGTTGCGCATACAAGGTACCCAGTATCAGATCTGGTTACTTTGATAGTATTAAACGCATAAAAGCGACTAAACTCAACTTGTGAAAAAAACATCATAAATGGTAGGAGGAGTTGCGCATACAAGGTACCCAGTATCAGATCTGGTTACTTTGATAGTATTAAACGCATAAAAGCGACTAAACTCAACTTGTGAAAAAAACATCATAAATGGTAGGAGGAGTTGCGCATACAAGGTACCCAGTATCAGATCTGGTTACTTTGATAGTATTAAACGCATAAAAGCGACTAAACTCAACTTGTGAAAAAAAAACATCATAAATGGTAGGAGGAGTTGCGCATACAAGGTACCCAGTATCAGATCTGGTTACTTTGATAGTATTAAACGCATAAAAGCGACTAAACTCAACTTGTGAAAAAAACATCATAAATGGTAGGAGGAGTTGCGCATACAAGGTACCCAGTATCAGATCTGGTTACTTTGATAGTATTAAACGCATAAAAGCGACTAAACTCAACTTGTGAAAAAAACATCATAAATGGTAGGAGAAGTTGCGCATACAAGGTACCCAGTATCAGATCTGGTTACTTTGATAGTATTAAACGCATAAAAGCGACTAAACTCAACTTGTGAAAAAAACATCATAGGTGGTAGGAGAAGTTGCGCATACAAGGTACCCAGTATCAGATCTGGTTACTTTGATAGTATTAAACGCATAAAAGCGACTATACTCAACTTGTGAAAAAAACATCATAAATGGTAGGAGGAGTTGCGCATACAAGGTACCCAGTATCAGATCTGGTTACTTTGATAGTATTAAACGCATAAAAGCGACTAAACTCAACTTGTGAAAAAAACATCATAGGTGGTAGGAGAAGTTGCGCATACAAGGTACCCAGTATCAGATCTGGTTACTTTGATAGTATTAAACGCATAAAAGCGACTAAACTCAACTTGTGAAAAAAACATGACTTATTTAAAACAATTGGCATAGAACTGTATATGTAGGAGGAGTTGCGCACACAATATAATTGGTATTTATTCACTTTGATTGGAAAAATTACTAAGTTCAACTTGCGAAAGTGACAAAAAGTAACAAAACTAATTTGAGGACTATATCCAAACAATATGCACATCTCCAGACCATTATCTAAACACCTGTAAGGTTCCAAAGGAATCGGCTTAAAAACTGTAGGAGGAGTTGCATACATAAGATACCTAGTATCTATTCACTTTGGTCTGAAACATGACTAAGTTCAACTTGTGAAAAAGTTACAAAATATAATCTGAGGATTATATCCAAATAATATGCGCATCTTCAGACCATGACCTAACACCTATAAAGTTTCAAACTTTAAGGAATCGGCATAAAACTGTAGGAGTAGTTGCATTCACAAGATACCTAGCATCTATTCACTTTGGTCGAAATAATGACTAAGTTCAACTTGTGAAAAAAGTGACAGGAATAATCTGAGGATTATATATAAATAATATGCACATCTTCAGACCATAACTTAAACACATGTAAAGTCTCAAAGGAATCGGCATAAAACTGTAGGAGGAGTTGCATACACAATGTACCTACTACTTGAAGAGGGCGGAAGGACGGGCGGAATGACGGACGGGCGGAAGAACGGAATGCCGAATACTATGTCCCATCGTTTTTCTTCGAAAAGTCAGGGGACAAAAATAACTTAATTTGCCTGTGTGCAGGAACCGAAAGTGGTGAATGTTTAGCGGCATACATCCGGTATGATTATACGGTCAGGGACCAAAAGTAATTCCACAACATCAGGAATTTTGCGGGCATCAATTCATTTTTATGTTTATAAGAAAATTTACTTTGCGTATTCTTGTGATTTTTGTACCATACGGCAGTATTCATTATTTTTTAAAATTAAATTTGATCCATGCATTTTATAGATATAGAGCTTTAAACAATTTCAAAGATTTTCGTGACAATTTTCAGGCAATGTTGCGATTGGTGTCAATGGAAAAGTGGCACTTTAAAGCTTTGGTTAAAGTTTAAACTATTGAAAATGGAAATTGCAAAGTCAAAACAAGTCAAAGCTGCAGATTTTTTTATATTATTCCACAGAGAAGCGTATTATGTGCGTTGATATGACGAAAGTCCGATGATTTAAGGATATGAAAAAAAGCTCAAATCGAGTATTTTTTGTTATAAGAAAATGACTATTCTATCATTCAGTTTGGTCATTTTTTCGATTTTTTTTCTGGTCTGTTACTTACTCAAAATCTTTGGATGGTCTCTAAGCATCAGACAAAGTAACAAATATTAATAAATTCGAGCATTCAACGTTATAACAAGTGCAAAAGAATGGTAGTAAAAACTTGATGCCACACAATATGCAGGTTTTCTTTTTGCATTAGTGTCTATGGGAAATTATTTTTTTGGAATTACTTAAGGTCCTTGACTGTATATAATCCGAGAATAACCGGAGTACCAAAAAGTCTGTTTCTTCGGAATTGGCCGAGGAGTGCCGATTGTACCCAAACGGCTGCTTTCCTTCATTTCTCGAGAGAAAAACAAAAGTCGGGGGTATTCATTAATGAGCACCACATCAATAGTGATTATGGGAAAATTATAAAAAAAATCATTCCCAGCGAGAGGTGATATTGTCCCCTGTTGATTACATTTGCAAACATTTTGGACCCAGGTCAGGCCGACAAAAAGTCGGGCCTGATCTGGATCCAAATTAGTTAACAGTGTGATGGTATTACAGAAAGAGTGAGTTTAAAAATGATAATAAGAAAATCCGCAGACAAACCTGCTAAGAGTTAATATTCTTCATTTATGTTGAGAAAGCGTAAAGTCGAAACTGGAAAAACACACTGTAAAAATAAATGTAAGCTAACACCAAGAAAGGTGGGTGTAAGTTAACACCAAAAGAGGTCTGCAGCTCCTTTTGGTGTAAACTTACACTTACTTCCCTACTCAATCAACTTGAGGACCGATAAATATTAAACATTTATACCTGTTTTTGTTGCAGCTATTCTCCGGATCAATCATAAAATCGAACAGAACATATTTTTTAAAACAGTGAAAAGGTTACGCCAAGAGCAGTGACATTTAAGTTGCCACCTAATTCGGTGTAAAGTAATACTTATATTTTACAGTGCAGATGTATTTTGCATTTCTAAATGGTTAGTCTGACATCAAACGATACTTATGTAATAGATAAAGGATACTTTTCCGAGGCCTTCTTGTTTAAACCGCGGAAAAATCCTTTATTTAGCAGGCGCATATAAACACGTGATATTGACACCTGACGAAATTTACATTCGCTCCTCCCAGCATCCGGCCTAAGCTGTCAATTATATTACATTTACCTACCGGTTAATTTGTGGCTATTTAGGAAGTTCCCGCCTACATCACTGTTTAACTAAAATTGGAAGTTAGGGTACGGTTTTAAGCTCCTCCTTCGTCGTTATTCTAGGGTGTCTGATTTTAACATCAGCAAAGATCAAAGAAAAAAGCATCGGCCATACTCACCCAGGTGAACCGCATGTCTAGATCTCGGAGGGTGTTGGCTACCGGAGGTAAACAAAGGATTTTGGGGTTGGACATGGTCTGTATTGAGACGATTTAATTTCATTTAGATTCGTTTTGAGGGATAAGAACAACATATAGGTCGATAGTATACAGAATGATGATAACTCTGAAAACATTACATGTTTTGGAACTTAATCTGTTCGAGTTTAAATCGCATTTGAATTCGGAAATGCAGTAATTTGGACGAATATTTCGAATTCATAAGTTAATATTCATATCTATTATTTTATTTTTACTTGATTCGCAGCCACCGCTGGAATGTATAACCTCTCTTTGGAATGAATCAGTCAAATACAATTCAAAAATACTTGTAAAACACTTATTTATTTGCAATTTTATGACGGTGGTATCATGTTTATAGGTAGCTTTCCGTTCGGAGGTATGTTGGGTAGCTTTCGGAGGGAAGGCATGTGCATGTTAACATTGATTTCGGAGAAGGGCAAATTGATTATGCTCATTAAACAAGCTCTCGCATACGTAAACAAAAGTGTAACACTCAAGCACTTTCAAAAACAAGTGGTTCGATTGGCGGGGAACATATCAAAGGAGAAACGAGCTTAAATAAACCAATTTGTTAGAGTTTTTGCTGTTTTTGCTCACCATTAAATGGGTGTTTTTGTGCATTAGTTTGTTTTGTTTGTTTTGACCTACCATATCTATTTAGCCCTTTGCATCACATTAAAGAAACGATCTGGCAGTAATTTAACGTGCCAAAGCATTATACTATGAAATGGACACATAACTTTTTGTGAAGGTGACGTATCAAGTAGCAATGCAATTAGCATACCAGATGTTTAGACGAGCACCTGTACGGTCTAATCAGTCTTCACTAGATGCATAAATATAACTAGGTGTCTTCCCATTTACACAACATAAGTTAACCCACTTTAAAGAACGGCCTTTGGGTTAAAACACGTGTAAATGACCAGGAAATGCCACAATCCCAGACAGACACATGTCTCCAAGAGACAGGGACACTGGAACACAGACAAATAAGGAATACGCTCAAAAGTCAGAATACAATAAGCAAAGCATTCAGCTGCCTTTATCTCAGTGAGAGCATTGCCAAACTAGAAATGACACAATATAAGCGTTTAGCACGAAGTGCTAAACACGAACCCACAGCAAATATAACAAAAATAGCATGTGGGTATTATCAGGAAATAACACAATCACAAACTTTAGACAAACCCATGGCACCGTGAGGAAGAGCCACACAACAATCACGAAACACTAGGAAGACAAACTAAGCAAAGCAACCAGCTCGCTCTGCTCCATCTACTCACTCACTACGCTCTCTCTCTCTCTCTCTCTCTCTCTCTCTCTCTACTTTATTTACTTTATTACCTACTCGCACTCCTCTCTACTCTCTGTATACTTTATTCTCAAATCGCACTTCTTCTCTACTCGCAAATCTTCTCTACTCGCACTCCTTCACTACTAGCACTCCTTCTCTACTCGCACTTCTTCTCTACTCGCACTCCTTCTCTACTCGCACTCCTCCTTTACTCGCACTCCTTCTCTACTCGCACTCCTCCTCTACTAGCACTCCTTCTCTACTCTCTCTTTCTCTACACGCACCCCTTCTCTACTCGCACTCCTTCTCTACTAGCACTCCTTCTCAACTCGCACTCCTTCTCTACTCTCTCTTATTCTACTCACACTTCTTTCTCTACTCGCACTCCTTCTCTACTAGCACTCTTTCTCTACTCGCACTCCTTCTCTCCCTTTCTCTATTCTCTCTTTCTCTACTCGCACTCCTTCTCTACTCTCTCTTTCTCTACACGCACCCCTTCTCTACTCGTACTCCTTCTCTACTAGCACTCCTTCTCTACTCGCACTTATTCTCTACTCTCTCTCTACTCTCTCTTTCTCTACTCGCACTCCCTCTCTTCTCGCACTCCTTTTCTATCTCTCTCTCTCTCTCTCTCTCTATTCTCTATTTCTCAACTCGCACCCCTTCTCTACTCTCTCTTTCTCTACTCGCACTCCTCTTCTATCTCTCTCTACTCTCTCAATTTCTCTACTCGCACTTCTTCACTACTCTCTCTTTCTCTACTCGCACTCCTTCTCTACTCTCTCTTTCTCTACTCGCACTCATTCTCTACTCTCTCTTTCTCTACTCGCACTCCTTCTCTACTCACACCCCTTCTCAAATATTTCTCTCTCTCTCTCTTCTCTCTTTTTCTATACTCACATTCCTTCTCCACTCTCTCTTTCTCTACTCCCACTCCGTCTCTACTCTCACTCCTTCTCTACTCACTCTGTCTCTACTCGCTCTACTTCTCTACTCTTTCTGTCTCTACACGCACCCCTTCTCTACTCGTACTCCTTCTCTACTAGCACTCCTTCTCTACTCGCACTTATTCTCTACTCTCTCTTTCTCTACTCTCACTCCCTCTCTTCTCGCACTCCTTTTCTATCTCTCTCTCTCTCTCTCTATATTCTCTATTTCTCTTCTCGCACCCCTTCTCTACTCTCTCTTTCTCTACTCGCACCCCTCTTCTATCTCTCTCTACTCTCTCAATTTCTCTACTCGCACTCCTTCACTACTCTCTCTTTCTCTACTCGCACTCCTTCTCTACTCGCTCTTTCTCTACTCGCACTCCTTCTCTACTCTCTCTTTCCCTACTCGCACTCCTTCTCCACTCACACTCCTTCTCTACTCACACTCCTTCTCAACTATTTCTCTCTCTCTCTCTCTACTCTCTTTTTCTATACTCGCACTCCTTCTCCACTCTCTCTTTCTCTACTCCCACTCCGTCTCTACTCTCACTCCTTCTCTACTCACTCTGTCTCTACTCGCTCTCCTTCTCTACTCTTTCTGTCCATACTCGCACTCCTCCTCTACTCTTTCTTTATCTACTTGCACCTTTCTCTACTGTCTTTCTCTACTCGCACTCCTTCTCTACTCGCATTCCTTCTCTACTCGCACTCCTTCTCTACTCGCACTCCTTCTCTACTCTCTCTTTCTCTACTCACACTCCTTCTCTACTCGCACTCCTTCTCTAGTAGCACTCCTTCTCTACTCGCACTGCCTTCTCTTCTCTCTTTCTCTCTCTACTTTCTCTTTCTCTAATCCCACTCCGTCTCTACTCGCACTCATTCTCAACGCACTCCTTCTCTACTCGCACTGCCTTCTCTTCTCTCTCTCTCTTTCTCTCTCTCTCTCTCTCTCTCTCTCTCTATTCTTTCTCTTTCTCTACTCCCACTCCGTTTCTACTCGCACTCATTATCAACGCTCTCATTCTCTACTTGCACTCCTTCTCTACGCTCTCTCTCTCTATCTCTCTCTCTCTACTCGTACTCCTTCTCTACTCGCACTCCTTCTCTACTCTCTCTTCTCTACTCGCACTTCTTTTCTACTCGCACTCCTTCTCTACTCGCACTCCTTCTCTACTCACACTCCTTCTCTACTCGAACTCCTCTACTCGCATTTCTCTACACGCACTCCCTCTACTCACACTCACACTATTCGCACCCCCTCTATTCGCACCCCCTCTACTCGCACTCCCTATACTCGCAATCCCTCTACTGGCTCTTTCTCTACTATCTCTTCCTCAACACTATCTTTCTCTACTATCTCTTCCTCTACTCGCACCCTTCTCTACTCTCTTTTCTCTACTCGCACTTCTTCTCTACTCACACTCTTTCTCTACTCGCACTCCTTCTCTACTCGCACTCCTTCTCTACTCTCTTCTCTACTCGCACTTCTTCTCTACTCGCACTCCTTCTCTACTCGCACTCCATCTCTACTCACACTCCTTCTCTACTCGAAGTTCTATACTCGCACTCCCTCTACTCGCTCTTTCTCTACTATCTCTTCCTCTACTCTCTCTTTCTCTACTATCTCTTCCTCTACTCGCTCTTTCTCTACTCTCTCTTCCTCTACTCTCTCTTTCTATACTCTCCCTTTCTCTCTCTTTCTCTCTCTCTCTCTCTCTCTCTCTCTCTCTCTCTCTCTCTCTCTCTCTCTCTCTCTCTCTCTCTCTCTCTCGGTAATTAACTTAAAATATCAATATAATGAAATGAGGGTTCGACCCCCATGTTCAGTTCTCCTCTGTCAAATTCCAAGTACGTCATCCGATGGTAAAAAGCTGTAATAACGTGCTAGCAGGGAACATTTTATCATGGAATTGAGAGAGGAGTTCTCTTTATGCCTTAACAATGAGGCCCTCTCACGAGTTAGGGTGTATTTGTACAGGTTATTTTATTCTAGGGAAAAGGAAAATGCCAAATTGAGGGGAAAAAAAACTGTGCCCAAACTCTAAACGAGTAACAGCTAGTTTACAATCCAATTGTCCATCTCTTTCTGAAAAGGACGTCACCCAGGTACATTTATTGAACTAAAGCAAATTTAAAGTCGTACTGCAAATAGTTGCAGAAAGATCTAATTAAACATTCGAATTTACAGAAATGGGAAGCTATCTGCTTTTATAAGTACAAATATATAACATGTTACAAATACATGTTGTTTTATGCATATAGAAATAGCTAGAAACAGTGTTTTTGATTGCCATTTGTCGCCAGTCGGGCGACAAATAGCAATCGAAAAATCGGGCGACAAACGGCAATCAAAAACCCTGTGATTTTTTTATCTACGTTCGTCGACAGTATTAACGTTTTCGATTTCCGCTTATCCGTTGTACAAATTTTAAGAATATCTTAAAGATATACAAATCATCTTTATTGTTTTAATAGAATGACAAATGAGCCGCGACATGTGATTTCCAACAATGTGGCATTTTGACATGAATAGACTCAGACGAGCCTTTAAGCTTAGAAACTCCAAATTATGTTCGTTCAGTAGCTTAATATTCATATAATATTCAAGCGACAAGCAAAGGCTCTGATCAGACTGCGCGTATGTGCAGGCTGGTCTGAGCCTTTGCTGGTCGCAATACCACATTGTTGGAAATCTCATGACGCGGCTCAAATAATATTGTTTAAAAAGATGCCATTGTGGGGCTTGGGCTGCTGTTACCGGAATATAAGGACCTGGGCCCGGAATTACACTGCCTCCTTAAAGTTAAATTTTTCAGGATGCGAAAAATAACGTTTCAAACTGATTAAAATCAAAATAGTTTCATTTTTCTGTAGATCACAATGATATATTTGACCACAAGTACTGCATCCATCCAGGAAATTTATTTAGCATGTTGAAATATCAATACTTAACCCTTAATGCGCCAATCACAACAAAAGTCGTCTGCTGAATTCGTCTGCAGAAATGTTTAAGAAGCCTCTATGGCAAGCAGTGTGGACCCAGATCAGACTGCTCCTATAGGAGCAGTCTGTTCTGGGTCCACGCTGTTTGCTTATATACTTAATTTGTCAGTTATGTTAGGGAATTTTTTGCAGCAGATGACTTCAGCAGACGACATTTTCAGATGCATTTTTTCTTGGCGCTTTAAGGGTTAACGTTAGTCTTTAACTTTAAGGAGGCATTGTAATTCCGGGCCCTGAAATACTATGTAAAGTTTAAAAACCTTAAAAGATAAAATAACAGAACGGGTTACCACCGAAACTGCTATATCTTGAATATTTTTACGGGTAATTTTGTCCACCTATACAAATATGCATTGAAAATCCAGATAAGCTTACATGTATACTAATACTTTTAAGAATGAACTGACAACATACCAAAAAGGTAAATTGCTTTTAAATACGTGTGGTATTTTATTTTATTGTCGCAATGGCGCAAAGAGTTCAGCTATAAAACGTATGCAAATTGTACAGGGTTCATTATTATGGTTTTTATTTTGTTTGATTTTATTCTTAACATCCCAGTCAACCAATTTTCAGCTATGTCGGCGCATTCAACTAAGATTAAAATGCGCGGATCCAGAGAGGGGGTGGCAGAGGGTCCTGACCGCCTCCCTGGGAAATCGGAAACCTTTGGGGCTCTTTATAATACTGGTCCAGATCCCCTGGAAAATCAAAAGCTACCAAGCCTGCATTCAATATTAGTGGGTAATTATCGCCCCGCCAGCGTTTTGCTGTTGGGCTGATGATGGTCCGCTTTTAGTGGTATTTTGATTCCTCGCTACATTCATCTAGAGAGCCCGTTGAAACCCATTCAATTCTTGTAGTGCTATTTTTTGCATGTGTTGTTGTTTTTGTACGGTTGGGGGGGGGGGGTTAACTGTTGATATAGTTTGTTTCATTGAATAGAATCCTAAAGGGGGGTGCAACAGAAGGGTGTTTCAGTGGACTAGGTGATTTGCATGTTTCAATGGATTTGATCAGGGTATTTCAGTGAACTGAGCGGTCTGAGTGCTTCCCTGGGCTGGGCGGTTTGGGTGTATCAGTAGCCTAGGGAGTTTTCGAGTTTCAATGGGTTGACTGGTTTGTGTATTTCAATGTACTGTGTGCGTTAGAGTGTTCTGTGGCGATTCAGTAGACTGGTGGTAATGGGTGTTTCAATAGTCTGGGTGGCATACATGTATATATTTTTGGATCAAAGGTTTACTAACCATGTACACGTGGCATCTTAACCAAGTTTCCTCGCATTTTGACACTCCATTTACACAACAAAATGCGCATCATTGTGAACCTGCATTTTGTAACCTTGTTCATTTTGTTAATTCACTGCGTTGCCAGGTAAGATAATGAGTAAAGATATGGCACATGTTCTTGCCTTCTTTCAGGGACCATACCCTCGCCCCCACCCACCCAGCCATCATATCCCCTTCCCATATCAAGCATACTGGTCTCACCAAAAATGTATCAGTGCAGAATTTAAATAAATAATTATGTTTTCCCAGTCTCACTAGACAAAAACATGCATAATGACACCAACTGAAGATGAGCGCTTTTCACAACACATCACAACTGTAAAACCTCTCAAATTCCCTTCTGTATTTCGTCCCCCTGGTGGTCTTCCATTTGTAGCATTACATATTTGTTTTTGTATCATGGCATGCTTAAAATATATCAGATTCAGGCACTAATTGTGCGGCAGTTTGTATCAGTCTCCGAAATCAAAACCACTGTCACTCCGATAGCAAGCATGTCAGCTGTCAAGTACCCTCTGAACATTTTGCTAACCATCAAAACGATATCAACGTAAGTAAATTTCAAATATTGATGTTTTAATAGCATTTTCAGACACGACTCTTATAAATCATGCAGGAGATTGATATAGAATTGTGGCGACACAAGCAATGTGTGTCAAATGTTGATATAAATCCAGCTATGATCATACGAATAGCATTTTTTCATTGAAAATTTCACAATCGTCGTTTGAAAAGTCGCTCAGGGTCCTACGGACATGGATCAAAAGCATTTAACACATTCCGAGTCCTTATCATTCAATATAGAAGCAACCTGTTTGCTGCTTTCGTCTCCAAGAAACTTTCTATAGGAAATAAGAATGGATAAATACAGACCCTGTCCATCCATAATTGCAATGTTTACCTCCGATAGCCAACACCCTCCGAGATCTAGACATGCGGTTTACCTGGGTGATACTACAAGAAAGACTTAGAGTCTCCGTCAGCAGCATTCTAATACCACAATATGAGCCGCGACATGAGATTTCCAACAATGTGGTATTTTGACAAGTGTAGACTCAGACGAGCCTGTGCAGAATTCTTTTAAGCTTAGGAGCTCCAAGTGATGTTCAGTCAGTAGCTTAACATTCATAGAATATTCAAGCCACAAGCAAAGGCTATGATCAGACTGCGCGTATGCGCAGGCTGGTCTGAGGCTTTGCTGATCGCACATACCACATTGTTGGAAACCTCATGCCGCGGCTCATATATATGAGTTGTGAACCTCAGTTTTATTGTGTGGCATATTGCGCTACCTTTTTAGCTTGACAAGACGTAATATTTTGTTTGTAGAGGAACTGGGACAGAAAATTATCCTCAGTAGACGTAAGCTAGGTTGTTGCTATAAGCGTCACCCGTCGCGAGAAAACCTGGTTTATTGCACGCGAATAACAAAGGCGCAAACCAGACTGCGCACCCGCGCAGTCTGATCAGCGCCGTTGTTATTCGCTGTCTGTAAAGTATAATACTCAAACTTACTACATGCAAAATTTCTATATTATACCTAGTCTCTGTAGCCGAGCAGATTGAATTGAGCCGTCCATGGTCGCAAACTGCGAAGACAGGTTTTCTCGCATCGCGACCCAAATTGTGTATTTCTTTACAAAAAGGCGGGGATGGTTTCCAGTATAAAACGAAGCGGGTCTTCACATTTAGAGAAGTTTTAAGCTATCGAAAATAATGCAGAGGAAAATAATTAAAGGTTGTGTCTTTGTGGTGCTCCTGTGTTTGGATATGGCACAAGGGTTTACAAATTGCTGGCTAAAGAGCTGTATGCTAATGAGTAACATTCAATCATCTAATGAAGCTATTCAATCAAACCAAGCTCTACAAGACGCTGCTATATCCGAAATTTCGACAAAAATTGACGCCATTGAAGAAGTTCTTGGACCGAATTCTGAAATGAATAGACAAATTACCGAAGTTTCCTCTGCGATAAATACTCTTGTTGATAATTTCGAAGTGTATGAACAAGTTGGAGTTGATATGGCGGAAACAGAGAATGCTATCATTCAAGAGGTTCATTTTGCGGAATCAGAACTTAAGACAAACGTTCTAACAATGGCTTCAAATTTAAGAAGCAGAATTTCAACAAGCGAGAGCAGTATCCGCACTGATCTACAGACTTTCGAGAATAGAGTTTTGGAAGAAGTAAAAACCGCCGAATTATTCATTAATGGGGGCATTGTAGACAACTTATTTGTAACTAGGCGTGAGATTATCAAGAGAATTGAAGAAAGTGAAGAGAATATTATTGATGCTATTGGAACTTCTGAAACAAACGTAATCACTACTGTGACTACAGCTATTGAAACATCCGAGGACAACATCATTGCTGCAATAGACCAAAGTGGGTCGATGAGTAACGAATCAGCGATCATTTCAGCGATTGAGAACTCCGAGGAAAACATTATTACGGAAATAAACGCTTCAGAGGAAGCTATTATCATCAGTATTGCTGAGGCGAGAGACTTGCTTAATGAAGTTATTGAAACATCTAAAAACGAAACGATTGATGAAATTCAAATGCTTGGAACAAATATTACAAGTACGATTGAATCTTCAGAGATAAGCGTGATCAACGCTGTTAACACGTCCATTCAGACATCAGAGGGCAACATCATCAATGCAGTTGTAACAACAGTATCGACGTCAGAGACCAACATTATCAGTGGTGTTAACAGTGCAGTTGGGACATCAGAAGGGAACATTATATCGTCAGTAAATACTGCCGTTGGGACAGCAGAGGGAAATATCATCAGTGCAGTGAACTCCTCTATTGAGAGTTCTGAGGCCAATATTGTTAGTGCTGTAAACACAGTGACGGCAACGTCAGAGAGCAATGTAATATCTGCAGTGAATACTACTGTTGCAATATCAGAAAGCAACGTTATCAGTGCAGTAGGTACAGCTATTGGGACGTCTGAGAATAATGTGATTAGCGCTGTAAATACAACTGTCACTACTGCAGGAGGAGATATAATCACTTCATTAAGTACTGCTATCAATGATTCAGAGAGTATGGTTATTGACGCAATTGGAACCTCAGAGGGCAATGTGATAAACGCTGTAAACCAGGCCGTCGGAACATCCAGCACAGACGTCATTAACGCTATCAATTCAACTATAATGACCTCAGAGGTCAATGTTATCAATGCTATTGAAACGTCGAAAACAGTCGTCATTACCGCTGTGACTGCGGAGATTGTAGCTTCTGAAAGTGATATAATTATTGCCGTCAATACAGCCGTGGGAACTGCTGAAGTAAATATAATAAGTGCTGTGAATACATCCGCTCAGACAACAGAAACTAACGTCATAAATGCTGTAAACACAAGAACAACAACTGCTGAGATGGTCATTATCGGTGCTGTAAATACATCTATCAGTGCATCAGAGACCAATGTCATCAATTCTATCAATTCAGCAGTTGGAACGTCAGAGGCAAATATTATAAGTGCAGTGAATGCAGCAGTTGATACATCTGAAGGCAACATTATTAATGTTGTTAATTCATCAGTTTCTACAAGTGAAGGAAATATAATCAGTGCGACAAATACAGCCATAAGTAGTTCAGAGAGTAACATTATTAGCGCTGTAAACACAGCAGTAGGAACTTCAGAAAGCAATATTATTAGCTCAGTGGGAACAGCAATAAATACATCAGAAAGTAACATCATAAATGCTGTTCAGACATCGGAAACCAACGTCATCAGTTCTGTAAACAGCAACATAACTAATACAGTTCAAATGACAGAAAGTAACGTGATAAGTGCAATCAACACAGCCGTACAGACATCAGAAGGGAATCTTAACAATGCTATTGAGACTTCTAAGGATAACATAATCGATGCTGTAAACACAGCTGGCAATATGTCAGAAAGTAACATAATAAGTGCATTAAATACATCTATTATCGCTTCTGAAAGTAATATAATCAATGGGATAGAGGCCTCTGAAATGAATATTATTAGTTCTGTAAATGCATCAACTGCGACTTTGGAGACAAACGTGATAAATGCCGTGAATTCTGCCGTTGGAACATCGGAAAGCAATGTGATCAGCGCTATAAATACAACCGTTGTTACATCGGAGGGTAATGTTATTAGTGCTGTAAACATAGCTGTTGGTACTTCAGAGAGCAACATTTTAAGTGGTGTGAATACAACTGTTGGAGCAGCTGAAAGCAATATAATAAGCGCTATAAACTCAGCTACAGGAACATCAGAGACAAATATAATAAATGCAGTGAATACAGCAGTTGGAGATTCAGAGACAAACGTCATCAATGCTGTAAATGCCACTATAATAGCATCAGAGGGGAACGTCATAAGTGCTGTTAACATGGCTGTTGGAACATCAGAAACAAACGTCATTAATTCTGTAACCACAGCCATTGGAACTTCTGAAGACAGCATCGTTAGTTCAATCAATGCGACAATCGAAGCATCTGAGATAAATGTTATTGGTGCTGTGAACATGGCCGTTGTGTCAGCAGAGACAAATATCTTAAGCAATGTTTCGGTATATATTGCAACATCAGAAAACAATGTCATCAGTGCAGTAAATACGGCTGTTGGAACAGCAGAAAGTAGCATCATCAATGCTATTAACACGTCTGTCGTGACTTCTGAAGGAAACGTTATTAGTACATTAAGTACAGCTATTGGGACTTCAGAGTCGAATATTATTTCGTCTATAGCTGCTACATGTGCAACAGCGCCTCCAGGAACCTACGTCGACGATTCCAATATCCAAGGTAAGCCATATAACTAGTGTTGTACCGATAATCAAAACGATCGTTTGTTTTGACATCGTTATTTTTTTATAATCTATTATTGGAAAAATAGCACTAGACGTTAACATTTAAACCTGTCTTAAGCGACCACTCAAAAGTAGGAAAAACAAAGGTCTTAAAGTCAAGATGGCAGCTTAACGTAGGTCAAAAGTATTGCAGAATGCTCTTGAGAGCATTCTGCAATACGTTTGACCTGCATTAAGCGATAATCGGTCTTGAAAAAACAATCTCTGGTCTTCTTTTGAATGGCTGCTTAAGACAGGTTCTACTGTAGTGTTATCATTTCTCAAGTAAGCTACGAATTGAGTATCAACAATTTAATGCTTTTTAACTCTTACCTTGCTAGCGGCGCCTTTTGTCATCTGCTGATAAGCTTTGCAAACACTTTGGTCCCCATTTCAGGACCGACAGAATGTCGGTCCTGATCAGGATCATCTAAAATGGATTCAACAGGGACAAATTGCACGACCCTTAGGTCTGCACTATAATCACTAAGTGAGTCCGTCCGCCCGTCCATCCGTTTGTTACCAGTTAGTGAAAATGTTCATAACTCGAACCACATGGTATATTTTATCACATTTTGCATACATATGCATGTCAACATTCCATAACCACTGGCATGCGAATCCGCCTGTTTTGATAGATATAGGATTGCTGTGCAATTGCCTGGCCTTTTGATGTCAGTTAGTAAAATCCTCATAACTCTTGAACTTTATGGGATATTTAAATAAAATTTGGCATACTTATTCATTTTGATATTGTCCAGCCACCCTGATATTCCAGGGACTCTAGATTTTATTTCGAAGTATCGAAAGTTCGAACTATAGGGAGGTAGACATTAGTATATAGCCCTCAGTAATATATAGCCCTCAAAAATCATTTTTCCCCTTTCAAACATATGATTTGTGTGCGTAAAATAAATTTCTCAGCTTTTACGCACACAAAACATTTTTTTTTTTATAGATAGTATTAAAAATAGTTCATAAATAGACCCTTTTCTATGAATCTTAAGTTTCCGAAATTTATTTCGAATTAGTGAGTATTTTGAAAAGTCGGAGTTCGCATTTTCGAGGTTTTAGTGTTGTTGGTATATCCATTTTCAGAAATACAAGTTGAACTTGACATTTTCACCGGGGTCGCGAACCCAACCTGGACCATTACGAATACATCAAGCACTTACTCAACCGTCATGATGGTGCTTAGTAACGCCCCTTCCTCGACGGTACCTATGTTGGCTGGATACAGGGGGTTCTTCGTCACGACAATTTTCACTCACGGCACCGTCGTCACGATGCAATTTGGTAAAGGTGGTCAATCAACGACGACGTTAGAGACGGTTCTGCTAAACTCAAATGACGGCGTATTGAGTTCTGATGTCATGGCTATTGCAGCGGCCGGTATAAATATGCAGGTGAGTTGTTTTTCTTTGCCACCATTTATCACATGACGTCGCGTCTGGGATGATATAACGCCATGCAATAAAATCGAAAGTGGTTTACAGGAAGTTATAAGTGGCCACCTACACTTTTTTTTGCGTCTGTTCAGAAAGTAAGCATCGCTCTTATAAAATTTTAATTCCATAAAAAGATTCAAGGCCTTTTCGAGACTCCGAAAATTATGCCGTCTCAAAATGACTGGTAGATCTTGCACAGACGAAGTCAGAGTAAAGGTACTTTCATTTAAAAAAAAGTCACACTTTTTACTGTGATATAAAATATTCCTCAGATACGTTTTACATTTGTGACCCGTCACGCAAAAGGTACGAGTTGGGTGGACGACGTCATTTCGAGAAAATACGTCTTAAAGTTAACGTCGCGTCGCGCAAAAATAGCACATCTACGCGGGTTTCATATGACGTCGCGTCTGGGAGTGAAACAACGCCATGCAATAAAATCTGTAAACCACTAGTGGTTTAGCGATTTTCGGGAAACGTTATGACGTGCATAACAACGTTGCGTACATAATGACAAAATTATAACGTTTTAACACCAGAAATGAGATTTCAAAGTATTTGTCATATGATAAATAGAATCTAACATTCGTGCTCATGTTTTATTGAATTTATTAAACTCGTTGCGAAAAAGAGATAAAATGCTCGGCAAGCCTCGCATTTTATCTCTTTTCCCCAACTCGTTTAATAAATTCAATAAAACATGAGCACTCATGTAAGATCCTCTATATAAAAGCGGATCAAAAGCGTTTTGTCATGTTGAGGTTTTCTGCCGCCAGACTGTCAAACATTTTGTATGATATTAAATGTCCATTTTGAATGTTCGTAAGTGAAAGTTGGGTCGAGAATCGTCCACGCAGTTTAGTTTACGATTAAGATCCATTTCTCATCTGGTTTAGGGTCAATCCGGGTAAATACGGACGATTTTTACACGCCCATGTTTCATAAGCCGCTGTCGTTATTTGGCAGTGGTTTTACACTCAGGTACCGGTTTTTATACTTGCGTAATGTCATCGCTGTACTCTGCAATGAGAGAACAGACGATATATAGGTCGGAAACCAGACAATTAAGCAAACATGCAAGTGACCCAAATTCGGGTAAATACGGACGAGGTGGGGAAACTACGGACATAGACAGGGAAAATACGGACATATACAATTTCCATTAAGGTAAATACGGACAGTGTATAGAATTAATGCATAGGTAATTTTGAGAGGCTGTTGAAGCGTTCTTTTTTATTCTGGCGCCTTGTCGTTTGATGCATTGGAGAACATGGTTCGATCCTCGGGAAAGATTTTGGTGCCCAGGCATGCTATCCTTCAGATATATTTTACAAATAGCACAGTTTTGTTGATCTGAGGCACCACGTCAATAATGGCTATGAAGATTTGGAACCGTGCTTTTTGTTGTCTTAACATATCATAATTGGTCTTCATCCTGCATTCCCATAGCTTTGTTTGATCTAAAAGATACGTTTTTTCTAAAACAATTGAGAAAATTATATATCAGTACGAAGAGAAAATCAAAGTAAAAACACTGTGTCCGAATTTTCCCGACATACAAAAATCAACTGGTAAAATACGGACACTTTATATTTCAAGTAACTGGATCAAAATGGTTTTCATTATTGAAGAAAAATATGAAGAAAATGAAACATGAATAGTCCAATCTTTGATTAAAGTCAATTTAATGCAATGAAATACACGTATAATGACTGAATTCGTGCGCCGAAAATGTTCCTTCCGATAGATGAAACTTTCTGAAGTTCTCAAAGAATCTGGATTATGCAGGGGTAGTCCCTCTGTTGGAAGAAAAATCTTCATTGCAAAGGGTCATAATTAAGTGGTATAAGGGTTTAGAAGAGCCGATTTGATACTATTTAAAGCTGAAATAAAACATTCCTTTGTCACAGACCTGTGTTCTTGGACATGTGAATTGTAAGCCATCTGTCCGTATTTACCCCCTGTCCGTATTTACCCGGATTGACCCCTACATGGTTTAGGCCTACTTGTTTAAGGGCAGTTGCGGGTAATACTTCCCACATTAAAATCTTTTTAATTCTTTGGATACAGTTTGTTTTATGTATGGACTGTCAATTTATGAAATAAAAAGGATATGTCACCACTCTTGATTTTTCATAATCTCACATGGTCCAAGTTTTCAGCATTTTACAAATTGTCTGAAAAAACACACAACAACAACAGATGTCCTTAATATTAAGCCACCTAGCTTCTTTATTTTAATTTCAATTATTACTCACGACATCAAGCTTTTTAGGAAAAGTGAAAATTTATTTGTTTTCCCAAGCCGTGGCAAGGTTTAAGTTTATCTGATGACGTAGTTATGATGTCATCGGGTAAGAACGATTTTTGCTACTGTATTTCTTTAACGAATAGTCAAGTGTATAATAGGTACATCAGAAGCATGAGAAGTTTTTTGTGAAGAAGTTCAAAATGGCTTTTAGGAACTTAAAGAAAATTAAAAAAAACATATGCAAAAAATTCATGATTATGCGACGTGATTTGAAATAATTATAAGCAAAATATTTAAAATTTCTGCAATGGTGTAGGGGCTCCGATACCTGACTCTCGCGCGAACGGCCCAAGTTCCGTATTCCAATTTAATTTTTGCTTCTTTGTAGGCTTTTTTATATACGTTTTTGCTGTAGACAAAAGAATATTGACAGACCAATAGGGTAAAGTCGGGCAATCACGGACATCGGGCTACTTCGGACATTTTTTTAAAACACCGAAAATTGATTTATGCAGTCAGTGCTACCCCATTAAAATTGGTAGTGTTGAAAAGAACCGTTATGCTTCTGTAGAACGGTGTACAACGAGT
The DNA here is from genome assembly GCA_964019695.1 of Loripinus fragilis. Taxonomy (NCBI): domain Eukaryota; kingdom Metazoa; phylum Mollusca; class Bivalvia; order Lucinida; family Lucinidae; genus Loripinus; species Loripinus fragilis. Next base: position 14,813,577 of record OZ026520.1, read on the forward strand.
TGATATATCGGTTACACCCGGATCCCGTTCATGCGTAGTTTCATGGTACCCTCGTGACACCAAGAAAGTTTGTGAGCCGCGAAAATACAAAAGATTTTCACAAGAGAAGAAAACTGCCCAAATGTATGAACTGATTCATTTATGAAACATGAAATTACGTTATTCTACTTTTGGAAGGGTTAACACATGACCTATATAAAGATTTGTGAACAAATGCCAGCAAAACAAACACAATTTTACGATTGTCAGATGTCCGACTTTACACCGATGGTGAAATATTCGTTGAGTGCAAACTCTGACAATCAATTTTTTTATCTGTATTTCATCATCATGCATGGTTTAAAAGTGATCACACTCTGTTTAAAGTCATCGCTGAGCATAAGTCTAATAATGAGCCAGTATTCAGGCAGCGCAAAGAACAAATTGGCATGCGCGACCTTCGAAGTCTCGGATCAGCCTGTACGTCAGTACCCTTCATGTATGTGTAGCCAACAGTCCAACATTGTTTCAGGGGGGGAAACTAAGACTTGAATCAGACAGTGCGGATACACATATTGATTTAAATCTTCTTTATTATTCAAATTAGCATTCTTGTTATGTTTAAATAGCATGAAAAAGGGACTACAGTGCATTTAGTATTTATCTAGTCATATTATATCAAGTATGTCCGATTTTGCACCCTCACTCATAATCCGGTGTCCGAATTTTGCCTTTTATGTCCGAGTTTACCCATATTGACAGTACTGTCAAAAAGTTCATATTTTTGGCATCTCGAGGCTAGCTACCAATCAAAATCGTTATTCAAAATGCTCATTTGGCACCCCTTTAGACTATACACATGCACACTGACAAATACGGGACGAGAATAGACACTGGGAAAAGAAGACCATCGCTTGGTTACTTTTCTGTCCGAAATTTGACGGTTTTACCCTAGTATCTGCATCTTCCAAACAAAATATTTAATTCCCCTCCGTCATAAATTACAGCAGCATCTTCACGGCATTGCCGTTTACATTCCTTCCCAAAACTAGGCGCAGTAGATTTACTCTTGCCTGACGGAATTGATTGACGCTTTTTAGCATTGATATGAACGTGAAACAGCATATGTAAATATATGTACCAGCGACGATCTGATCCACAATTCTTTGCCTGGACAGACATGGATCTTTGCAGCTCTGTGCGGAAGCGCCATTCAACCCATCGTATGTAACAATGCCCATCATGTATCCATGCCCCAATCGGCGGAAACACGATTCTAGTCAAGCGTGTTTTGCTGCCTTTAGGCCACTGGCTGGATATGGTTTACCCAACCCAGGAGGAATTTTGTAAACCATTTTTTTATTGAAGCCCAATGTCTTGCAAGGATTTTGCAACATGTTAGCCCTCTGACAATGGCAGCGTTAAGCTGTAACAGCCTGTTACATACGTTACCCTACAAAATATTTGATAATTATTTTTTTTCAAGACTTCAGAAAAGTGCAAAAGATAAGGTAAAATTTCCAAATTGGTTATATTTTCTAAATAAGATATTACAGGGCCACAGATAATGACATTTGAAAACAAATATAGTCACCCCTGATGTAGTGTATGCTACATTTTTTCATTGAACCCACTTTTAAATGATAAATGCATCTAATATAGTTTGTCTTAAATTATTTAAAACCAGTTTATGTTCATTAATTTGGTAATATATTAAAGATTTTTTATTTACCTTTTCAAAATTGCAAACATTACGTTTCTATCTTACATACTTTTTGAGTTATTAGATGTTGAAACATGGTACCCCCATATCACAGAAAAATGTAAAATGTAATTCTCCCGGCCTGGCGCTGGCTATAGACCCCACTTCCCCCCAGGGGGAATTTCATACACTATGATTTCCAAATACTACATTATATAAGCCACAAAATGAAATATGTAAGCCCTCTGAGAGTGGCAGCGTTAGAGGGTAACATCATGTTACGTACGTTACCAGCAAAATAACATTAAATTTTCCTGACACTGTCTCCAACATGACATATTCACACTTTTTGAAGTCTGGCACAGGTTTAAGAACTTCTTTAGCATTTATTTTTATAAATGTCTTGAGTTTTTGCTGTTGTATATGTTACTTAGTGTTTCATATGTTATTTCTAAGTATCAGTATGGCAGTTTTTGACTATACATGTATTACTTCCGTCAGTGAATATAGTAAATATATAAGGCTGCTATTCAAGTGAATTAAAGTTCCTTATAATGGTGTCTTACACTATTTTACAGCCCAGGTTACATACGTTACTCACTGAATACCATGAAACATTCAAGATATGGTCTCCAACACGACCTGGTTGTACTTATTTGCATGCTGGCACAGTTCCATGTACTTCTTTTTACTCTGGCTCATTGCTGAAGAAGTAACTCAAAACATAAACTACGATAAACCCTCTTTTCTTTTATAGAGACATCAAATATAGTTGACATGATACTCATGGAAAGTTTGTAACATTCAGTGCAATGTGCGAGTAACAACTTAAAAGATCAAAGAAAACCCACCAGGTAGAAGTTATAGAGCAAATCTTCATATAATATCCAAGGGTTTTAAGAATTTTCCTATACAACTTATAAATCCTCTATCAGAGTTATCTCGCAAGGGTTTTGCAATATGCTAGCACTCTGTAAAGGACACTATTACCTTGTAACAGCCAATTATATATATTACCCATTTACATCTTTGATAATTTTAGTAAATGACATGACTTCTGAAAAGTGCAAACCATAAGGTAAGATTTCCAAATTTGCTATATCATTCAAGTAAGCTATTTTTGCATCACAGATATGGACCTTTGAAAACAAATATGCATCCAAAGTGTTACGTATGTTACTTTTATCATTATTCCTATATAAATGATTTATGAAACTAATATAGTTTGATATTTTTTTAATGTGAAGGTGCTTTCTAACTCATTTTGTATTAAAGAATGTTTATGTACCTTTTGGAAACTGCAAATACTATGTTTCTATCTTTTATAAGTTTTGAGTTGTTGAGTTTTGAACATGGTAACCCCATATCACACAAAATGTGAAATATAATTCTGCGGCTCTTTTGTTAGGGTACAATCAAGTTTTCTTTAACCCAGAGGTACTCGATTTCCTTCTCATTTATTTTCCACACATTTTGTCCAATTGATAGTTCAATTTTTGTATGTACATCTTAAGAACAGAAAAACAGGGTGGAGGTAAGCTCATGTTCATGCCATTTAAAATAGTCAGTATATGTGTATGGTTTTGGTATTTTTTTCAGAAACATGTCGTACTGCAGCTTATTCACAATTACATAAATAGCACATGTTAGGGCTTCATATCACTGATGAGTGCCTAGAGCAATTCTTTATTTGTTTTCCTACCCTGCTTAGAATGTTGATGAACTAGTGGGGGAGGGGTTCTCTATCAGTTTGATAGGAATAACCTTTCCGTGGTACTAACACATCGGCACATTGGTAGTGTCACAATCTGTTCAACAGTGTATTACTGTAGATATCTTCCCCCATATTCTGGCCAATGTTTTTGACATTCAGAAGGTGCACCTTTTGTTGCATACAGCATTGTTGAACAAAACACCCAGGTTTTCCTCTGTGAGAATGTTTGTAAGACTTTATAGACTGTTGCTTATACATTGTATATATGTATCAGTGACAAAACCAACATGCCCTGCCTTTAGTGCCTGGTTGAATACTGGTGCCATCAGATCCATGAAGGTGATAGGAAAAGCTATTATGCTCTGTAGTTACGGCATTAACATCAACGTTATGTGCAGCACTACATGGCCAATCTAATGTTGGTTCAATGTGTGATGGCAAGCGATGCGGAAGTTTGGACTTGTCAGTTTTGGTGGAAATTCTATCAGGAGTTGACAGTGACCATTGTACAGGTCCCACAAAAGGAACGGTAGTGTCAACTCAAGATCAACATTATGTCCAATAGAAAGAAGGTCATGCCTACCAAAGACGCTCCTTTAAGCTCTCATCTGGCTGATTACGTTTTGTAAATTTGACAATTTCTCATTGCTTGACCTTGCAAGCATCAAAACTTTATTAGTTTGTAGAATTTATGGGGTTGTGAAAGACAGATTTTCAGCTAAAGTCTGCAACAGTCTTCCTGCCAATGTCATCAGCCTCAATAAGATCCTTAGCTGTGCCAGGCTTAGCAGGCACACAGAAAGACAAAAAGTACAGTACATTGTCTTCAAAACTAGAACTAAAAGGATTGGTGAAGCCTGAAACTGCCTCTAGTACTCGTTCTACTTTGCATCTGAGCAGATTGAATATTTCATTTCAGTGCATTGAAGAGTTGTTTTAATATATTGAGCTCTGGTGTGATGAGTAATACACCATTCCATCTGTAATACGAATCGTAGTTCTAGTTGCTGAAGCCTATACTACCTCTTTATTGTTTGCCTGATAGTTATGTCAAAAGCATTTCTCAAGCAGTGACACAATAAACCCATTTTGTTCGAGAAAGTCTTTGCATCTGCGATGTGTATCAGACAAATTTATGAGTGTAATCAGTTACACAGTTACATATTGTGCGTAGTTGATGTGATCGTTTGCAATGAACATTTGGAACAAGGCATACAGATAGAGATGACATGCAATTCAAAGTTGTTTTCCTTGTTGCGCTAATCAGTGTGAACACCATCGGAATCATATCCATATACCTTGCCAAGAACTGAGCCGTTTCACAGTGACTGTCTTTCAGAACTTCCGATTTGAATGCATTGTATCTATACTGTTTATGTGAGCAAACAGCGAAGGTTGATAGATCACATTATATTATTAGTTTAAGTCACCATAAATTAATAAGAAACTTCAATTTATTTCAGCCTTATAAATTTTCTAAATTCTCTGACAGACTTTATACATGTATAGTCAACAACTGCTATACAGATACTCAGAATAACTTAACACGCATAACAGTTAAAGCTCTAGGCATTTATTAAATGAATACTTAAAAAAGGTAACCCTTGTTAAAAGAAGTACATAAACCTGTGCAAGCATGCAAATAAGTATAAACAGGGCTTGTTAGAGACATTAACTTAAATGTTTAATGCTATTTTGAAGGTAACATACATAACATGGAGTTGAAAAAAAGTGTAAGCGACCATAATAAAGAGCTTTCAATCATTTAAGTAGCAGCCTTATAAATTTACTATATCCCGTGACAGATGTAATACACGTATGGTCAATAAATACCATACTGATACTCGGAAATAACGCAGGAAACACTAAGTAGCGTATACAACGGTAATAACTCAAGACATTTATAAAATTAATACTAAAATATGTAACTGTGTTATAAGAAGCTCATAAACCTGTGTCAGCATGCAAATCTGTACGAACATATCATGGTTGCAACATTATCAGGGACGTTTAATGCTATTTGGGGGGGGGGTAACGTATATAACGTAATGTTACGCGTTAACGCTGCCACTCTCAGAGGGCTAACATCTTTTATTTTATGTCTTATATAATGAAGTTTCAGAAAATCATAGTGTACAAAATTCCCCCCTTGGGGTGGAGGGGGGGCTATAGCCAGCTCAAGGCCTACTTAGTTCATTCTTGTTAGTTTAGTGTACAACGGAATACACCATCTCCACAAGTCCTATTTCCGGGTGTTTAGTTTTGAATGACAGTGCACAAAAGTCTTGTTAGGTTGAACACGGATATTATATATTTTTAAGTACCATAAAGAAACGCCATAATATATTGCCAAGCTACAACAATCCTTCAAATAAATAAAATGCAGGAAGAGGCTGACATGGTACGCATGCTTGCAAGTTTCTACACACCAAACAGCTGAACGACTGCTACTTGGTGGTTGTGCACAACTGTAGCGTAAACGATATCCATGAAGAATGATTCGTAAGGCATGCAGAGGGATGGTCCTCTCCTGGGGAGAATAACGTGTTACTAAAAAAAGAGGGCGGGGGGGGGGGGGGGGGTGAATGACATGGGAATTGGAAATATTTACTTGATATGAACCCGGGACATGACCATAGCTACTACACTTGCCAAAGCTTTGCAAATCTCTTCTGGTTGAACCACGACACCAAAAGGAAATGAACCAGCAATTTTAACTAAAAGACATTTGTTAAATTGACAATCCTTATATGCCCAGTGTGTGTTTAAATTTACTAGGAATATTGTAAACACTTTAGGAAAGCATATGCAAATTAATAACAAAGCATCTTTTCTCGGTGTTTAACATGTGTTAACAAACGAACTTGGAGCGTGTGACTTTTTATTTTAGGATATCCTTAGTGTTCATGCAAAAAGAAAATGCCGCCGTAGTGACAAAATGTCTTAGAACTCAGCATATGCCCTCCAATTTGAGGAATTGTGCAAGTTATTCAAAATCGCATGATGGTTGCGTTTCTTTATGTACTCAATATATACGCAATACAAAATCAGCATCACACAATGCATGAATGTACCAGGACGTCAAAAGCATTTAATGTACAATCACGGGACATAATTATTCTGTGCTCAAATTTCTTATTTTTATATTATTAACATGTGAAGAATCGGTACGTATTCGTCTTATCTGTGAAGAACTGGTTCGATTTTTCTCCGATGTGAAGAATTGGTACTCAATTTTTGCAAATATGAAGAATAGCTACCAATTCCTCGCACATGTGAAGAATTGGTAGTACTCAGTTTTCACAAATATGAAGAAGCGGTACCGAATCCTCACTCATGCGAAGAATTGGTACCAAAATATCAAAGACGTGAAGGATTGGTACTTTATCCTCACAGATTGTCAATGACAGAATCTGTAATATCTAGTCACAGTTGAGAGATTCTATTTATCACATGACTTGCAGTTGCAAGTGACTGGATGACTACGTCTCTCCTTCTCTCGCGCGCACGCGCGCGTGAACACACACACGCACACACACACACACACACACACACACACACACACACAAACACACACACACACACACACACACACACACACACACAGAGAGTCCAGAAACACTTTTAAAGCAGATGTAAATTCGTTGTACGTAGATCAAAGGGACACAACTCAAAAGCGTCAATACTAGAGTTATGGCCGTTGCGTTCTGCATGTTTTGCAAAAAGGCTTGCAATAATGATTGTGAGTGATTTTATCAACAGTAAAGCGAAATATGGCTGTTGATACACAATTTTATGATTAAACAATGTGAAAAAAGTTCTAATCAAGCATTATAAATAATACGTTAGAATTTTTTCAAGACAATATTAGAATGCTGTTTTGTTTTTTAAAGAATGCTAGATGCCGAAATTCAATAAGCACCACAAATCTAATTCGTGAAATATTCCTTCGTAATTTTGAATGACAGAGTGGACATGATTTTGTAACAGATGACACAGGCCAAACCAATATGCCTCTCAGTAAGATGATTCATTATATAGAAACAAGAGGGTCTGTGGGCCAGGGGTCACTCGCTTGAGAATGACTGTTTATAAGGATAATAGCAAATCATAGCTCCTCCCAAATCCCAGCTATGATATTTTATAGATCATCAAGTTCATTTTAAAGCTTTTATATTACATGGAAAAGTGTCCATTAAATATGTTGACAAAACTACCAGGATGTTGACACTCTGGGTGGGGCCATTTTTGGCCTAATGGTCATATTGTTAACAAACATGGTAGAGGTCCACTAGCTGATGCTACATTATTATACCAAATATCAAAGCTCTAGATCAAGTGATTTCAGACAAGAAGTGTTGTCTCCCTTACTAAGCCTTGCGATTATAGATATAAAAACATAAAGTTTCCCCAATATTGACATAGGAAAAACGACCCCGCTACCTGGTGGTCATATTTTTAAAACCAATTTAAATGATTTGAACAATTTTAGTAGGGGGTGTCCCAAGGACCATTTGTACCAGATTATTTTGAAATCTGACCAGAATGGTTAGCAAGATTTTGGAGTGTTTCCTTTTGGTTGCCATGACAACCAGATTTCATTATAAAGTGGAAAATTTTGAAGATGGAAGGACGAACGGGTGGCTGCCAGGACGGTCTGCCATACGACGGGCATCTTATGACCACAATCTGAGCTAGAAAGGAGTGTGTGTGTGGGGCGGGGATCCACCATCCAAACATATATGAAATTGGGGGAAAGCTGAATCTAACTCTCCCATAGTTATATACTAGCCGCATCATGAGAAAATCTTATTTTTGCATATGCCAAAAGGCGCAGATAAATACACATATGGACCAGAGCTTGATTGAAAATCTTCCTGCACTGACTGAAAAATCTCCAAATTTTCTCAATCCAAAATTAAAGACAATCGCTTGTTTCTGTATCTACATGGACGCAAGCTGGCGAATATGGAGCAAGAACTCCAAAGAAACATTTTCTCGCTCATATAATTGATTTGCATTTGAATATTCTAAATCCTGTCCCAGATGTTTCAACTGTAAAACTTATGAAAGGACCTCTGACGGTGGTAATGGGAATCACAGTGTATCGCTGCCTATTATTTTGATAAAAATTAAAGTCGATCAAATGTTTCCATCTTCATATATAAGCTGGCTGTTGGTCTCTATTTTATGATTTTGCATTTGCTTTCCTATTTCCATAAATGTACCGCTTAATTTTGGGGCTAAAATGGTCACTTTTTGTATTATACACATAGGAAATAGAAAAATATTTTTAAAACATCATTCCCCCCGAGTTCCAACTAATCCTTTTGCACGTACGTGTGTTCTCATATTTTACATAATATATGTGAAAAGCTAGTTGGAACTCGGGGGGAATGATATCCCACAGCCCAAAATGTGACGTCTGGGCGAGCCCGAACATTAGCATTTGGATTTTTGGTGTGCTCTCTTGAAAATCTTTTTTTCCAGTATAATGAAATAATTAGTACAAGTAAGCAGTCTTTTATAACCCCTAAGTCATGAAATATTACGACGTTTTAGCATATTTTTCTTTAGTTTATGAAAATTGTCCCTTTACTAAATTCAGATGGAAGATTATTTTGCACATATACTGTATCTATCCAATACACATAAACTACATGGCCATCCACTAGGTGTACTTTACGCATGGATGAATGGTTAAAGTACATTGCTGCATAATATTGCACCAGGTAAATACATTGTCATCAAGGTTGAATATGGACTACAGTAGCACTTCAAAATATTTCTTAACAAATCAGATAGAAAAAAACAACAACAAAAATAATCATTAAAATGCTCATGATTTCGGACTTAAAAATACTTTCACTGTGATTTGTAATCGAGTATTGATTATATAATACCTTTACACGTGAAAATAATTGATTTCTAAATGTTTTTGGTGAAGTCAAATTTTGCAACCCGTACCCCCTTTGGTAGAGTCTCCTTTTTTGTCGGAGGCATCTGCCTGTCTAATTATAACCTTAATTTGTCCCTAATACTTCAAGCGTCCTATTCAAAAGGATACCAGTGATATCTTATGCATAGGGAAGTTTTGGGAAGCATCTGGAAAATAGGCAGATACCCTATCAAAGTGTCAGAGGTCCAAATTTACCTGTAACTTGTTAGAACCGCGGCAGTTATAAAATAATGCTATGCATGTGAAGAAATGGAATCGAATGCAAAATGCAGCAGTTTAAGGAGGTATTTTAATACGTATGTATGCTACATATAATTTTATTACTTGCGCACATTTCACAAAATGTGAACTATTGATATGAAATACGTGATGTATTGGTGCCAATTTTTCACGCGCTGTGAGGAAATGGTACCAATTTTTCACAGCGTGAAATTTGAGAAGTGTGAAATTTGCGGTTCGACATAGGGTTTGTAAATCGGTTACTGAGATGAAAGACCATGCTACGAACTTTCAAAATGACCTTCGTATATATAACAAGTTTAATGCATTCTTACTGTCCTGCCAGCCAAGAGTGACAGTGATGTCCTGTTTTGTTTACAAAGTTATCATGGACTTATAATCGATAGAGCACTTGTGTCTTAATCCTATCCTGCGGATAGGATTAATACATAAGTGATCTATCGATTGTCGTTAGCTCAAGTAGAGTGTACAAGTAAATGTTTTACTTAACAATAAACAATAATAAACAAAATTTTACGTCACTGTCACTCTTGGTTGGTACGACAGTAAAGCGGTGTATTATTTATGTTCCAGACTCCACCAGATATAGGAAACGTAACCCTCCCACTTGCACCAGCTTCTATAGCTGGTGCCAACCCCATATGTGGCAGAAACGACCCATGCGTAGATCCTGCATTCAACGCATCTTTATGGACGTCGACTTCCGATAACTGTTACAACTATGCCACAACCCTGGCCACGGAGACTTACGCCCAGCCAGGTCGAGGAGGTGGCGTTCCAATGACGGATCTTATGCCCATGACTATTCGAGGAGCTGTAGTTTTCGACGGCGCGTCAGACGAGGAGGATCAAGCCGCCGGCGTTTTCCCGGACAATAATAATTGTCTGATTGTTCTTGCATCGATACCCGGGGTCGACTACAACTTTTATCGACAAGACGCCGACTCTACTTGGTCATATAAACCAGGTCCCCATTTACCTACCAATCTGGACAATAGTGGTAACATTATCACGGACCCAAGGACAGCAGACATTGCGCCATATAAATATATAAGGTTCCTGTCCGTGTGTCCGAGAAAGTTGTCAATCAACTAATGCAGTTAACTCTTTGCATGCTGGGTAATTTTTAATGTTTTTTGTTGTCGCCCTCCGCCTTTTTTCAAAATTAACCCTTAAAGCGCCAAGAAAAAAAATGTATCTGAAAATGTCGTCTGCTGAAGTCGTCTGCTGCAAATAATTGCTTTACATTACCGACGAATCCGTATAGAAGCAAACAGTGTGGACCCAGAACAGACTGCTCCTATAGGAGCAGTCTGATCTGGATCCACACTGTCTGCCATAGAGGCTTCTTTAACATTTCAGCAGACGAGAAAAGCAGACGAGTTTTGTTGCGATTGGCGCGTTAAGGGTTAACTTTTTTCTTCAAAAAAGTATTTCAGGAACACTATCAGAGTGTCAAACCGTTTGTATCCAGATCAGGGCCGACGTTCTGGTCGGTCCTGACCTGGGTCCAAACTGTTTGCAAAGATTATCAGAAGACGACAAAAGTCGTCGCTAACAAGGAAATAGTATAGAGAATGTACTCAGTAAGCATACAACATCGAATCTGAACAACTAAGGCGCAGACCTGCCTGCGCATCGACGCAGTCTGATCAGCACCTTTGTTATTCGTCGCTTATTGAAGGTCGAACGCGTACTAACAGTCGAACCAGCGTTGAAGTCTGAACAACGCAATGAACCAGCTTGCTGGTTTTAATGCGAACAGCAAAGACGCAGATCAGCCTCTTTACGTTTTTCTTTCAAATTATTCTAGCATCACCAACTACATAAAAAATCAAGATTCAAGAGTCTGTAGCTGAGCAGACTGGTTTGATTTTTACATGTGTCTGCTTCAAATCTCCAATTATATATCTGAATCATGGTTGTGCTAAATTGACGTAAACTCAAACTTGTATGACTTTAAATTTACTTTGATTATCCTTGCAATTTATTACACATTAAAAGTACCGTGTTGAAATATCAATGCTAAACTAAGGTTGTCCTTAACTTTAAGAAGCATTGGAATTTTTGGGCCCTGGCAAATGAAATGTAATTATCAGAGCTATAATATTTGCTTATAAAATTTAGCTTATAGGATGTGATATCGGTACTTATAACATATCCGATCAGTGAAGGCTCAGACGAGTGTGTGCTCATGCACACTCTCGTCAGAGTATTCGCTGCTCGTACAAATTAGATGAAGGATCTGACGAAAGCTTGTTATCAAACCACACTGGAGATTTGTGCATGGGTGTTGAAAATACAAACTCGGACAAATGTCTTACTTGAGTTAGAGACGAATGTCTTACTTGAGTTAGAGACAAATGTCTTACTTGAGTTAGAGACAAATGTCTTACTTGAGTTCGAGACAATGTCTTACTTGAGTTAGAGACAAATGTCTTACTTGAGTGAGAGACGAATGTCTTACTTGAGTTAGAGACAAATGTCTTACTTGAGTTAGAGACAAACATCTTACTTGAGTTAGAGACAATGTCTTACTTGAGTTGGGACTAATGTCTTACTTGAGTTAGAGACAAATGTCTTACTTGAGTTAGAGACAAACGTCTTACTTGAGTTAGAGACAAACGTCTTACTTGAGTTAGAGAAAATGTCTTATTTGAGTTAGAGACAAATGTCTTACTTGAGTTAGAGACAATGTCTTACTTGAGTTAGAGACAAATGTCTTACTTGAGTTAGAGACGAATATCTTACTTGAGTTAAGGACAAATGTCTTACTTGAGTTAGAGACACATGTCTTACTTGAGTTGGAGACAAATTTCTTACTTGATTAGAGAACTTCTGTCTTTGTATTATTTATTTACTTGAGTTAGAGACGAATGTCTTACTTGAGTTAAGGACAAATGTCTTACTTGAGTTAGAGACAAATGTCTTACTTGAGTTAGAGACAAATGTCTTACTTGAGTTGAAGACAAATGTTTTACTTGAGTTAGAGACAAATGTCTTACTTGAGTTAGAGACAATGTCTTACTTGAGTTAGAGACAAATGTCTTGCTTGAGCTAGAGACGAATGTCTTACTTGAGTTAAGGACAAATGTCTTACTTGAGTTAGAGACACATGTCTTACTTGAGTTGGAGATAAATGTCTTACTTTAGTAAGAGACAAATGTCTTACTTGAGTTGGAGACAAATGTCTTACTTGAGTTAGAGACAAATGTCTTACTTGAGTTAGAGACAAATGTCTGACTTGAGTTAAGGACAAATGTCTTACTCGAGTTAGAGACACATGTCTTACTTGAGTTGGAGACAAATGTCTTACTTGATTAGAGAACTTCTGTCTTTGCATTATTTATATATTCTTGCAACATGCTAGCGGGCTCGAAGATCAGAAGGTCGTTGGTTCAATCCTTCGATCCTTCAATAGTTTTTCGTAATGGTAGTTTTCGTCAAAGTATGCACCCTTTAGTTGTTAGTACAGGCATGATCCGGAAAAATGTGGCCTTATTTACTTGTCTTAGGCCTAACAGTTGATTGGGGTGAAAAATTCCAAAACAAAACCAGCAAAAAAATATTGACAATATTTTTGAGACAGATCATTAATAGTCTGGCTGCTATGTAGCTATATATATATAAGCCTAGCGTCCTATTTGTAGGACATAGGCAAGCAGTGCAGATCAAGATCAGACGCCGCAAGATGCGGCGTCTGGTCAGGATCTCCACTGTTTCCTTACAGAACGTTCTATTGAAATTTGAAAAAAGTGTAAAATACCTACCAACAACCCCTAAAACGGAAATGGACTGGTCCAATAGATAACAGTGGGAAAATCCATTAGGCATAAATGGGTTGAAGAATAAGTGTAACTTAACACCAAGCCTGGAGGCATCATAGCTGCCACTTATCTTGATATAACCTTTCTTCTGTTTTAAAGGTAATGTTCTGTTCGCTGACTACCGCAATGACATGTTGTTTTGTAAGAATGCTTTAAATATTTATCATTAAAGAAATGTTTGCATTCAGTTGTTTTAGAACGAAAGTAGGTGAACGCTTACACCAAAAGAGGTGATAGCTCAGCTAAGCTACCACCTATTTTGTCATAAAATGGATACTTATTTTTATATTGATACATTATATGACGTCAATTATTATAATTATCTGAAAAATATGGTTGCTGATTTTATAGAAGCGTCTCTATATGCTTCCGATGAATTCGAAAAGTATAGGCGCAGACACAGCTGCGCATGCGCGCAGTTTGATCAGCGCCCTCGCTTTTCGCTCACTGCATGGCGTATATTTTTAGCTTGCAAAAAAATCATTATTCTTGCTGTTCGAGGTTGGCCATCACCTTGTCACTAACCTAAAAAACGAGGCCCAAATGTTCTCTGAGAAATACATGTAAGAGCTAAAATCGGGACTCAAGGCTGCGGGTTTTCAACCTGGTAAGACACAAACCGGTCTGCTCAGGTATAGAGACTAGCTAGAATATGGAAACGCTTAGATCCTAGAGACCGAAAATTAAAGGCGCTGATTAGACTGCGCGGATGCAGCCTGATCTGCGCCTTTGTTATTCGCATGCAACAAAGTCAGATATTCTGATAAGGCCAAATTAAACTGTTGTTATGATGTATTAACAACTACCTGCCTCTAAGTTTTCACAATCTTGGGTAATTTTGGTACGGATTTTATTTTCAAATTGCTGAAAAATGTTTTATTTGGAAGATAAATGATTATAATTGGTGAATAAACAGAACGTTTGTTATGATAATGTTTCATTTCATGGTCGAAATAACCTAACCATTCTCATTGGAGTGCTGGGGTTTAGGACTGTAAGCATATAAACAACGAAAACAGCTCTTTTGTAAACATACTGGACGTTTGGCTTCTTAAAACTTGTTGTCCTCTGTTTATTATTGGAAAATCGATTCTCTTTTAATCATTTCGCTGCCACCGAAATCATTGAAAATGACATTGTAGTGAATGAAAGTTTTTAGAATATCCTCATAAAATTTCCTAGTTATTTCGGCTGTTGATTATTGTTTCTACGATAGCAAATTTGAAAAGCCTCTACATATCCTGGGTCTACACTACAGTAAAACCTAGAAAATTCGAACTCCGATATTTAGAAAACTCGCTAATTCGAAATAGATTTTAGACACAGTGGATTTAGATATGATCTATTTTAAATAGTATGCTTTGTGTACGAACTTTCGATTTTTCGAAACAAATTGCCAGAAATCCTTTCTCAAAGCCTCAGTGGGTGCATAATAAATTGGCGTTTTGTGCGCGCTCTATTCTGTAGCATAGGCGGGGCCGCACTGCGCCGACATACAACTGAAAAATCATCATCATCATCATCATCATCATCATCATCATCATCATTCCAATAACCACCACAGATAAGAGTAAACATGAACAGGTGCACCAGTAGCTATTATCTTTTTCGATTGGCTGTTGACTTGACCTGTGGACTTATTGACAACTCTTATCACTTCAAGGAACATATGCTGCTTATGAGATAGGTAAAGTTAGTGGTGTAATCTAATCTGCCTAAAATAGCTGAGCTCCGCCCACTTTGCTGTTTTGAGGGGGTTCAGGTATTGAAGGTTATCAAATATTTAAGACGCTTTTTGCCGTGATAACCACAAGTCTGCATATGCGATAAGCTCTTTCCCGCCAACTGGTTATCAGCCTGCCGTGATGATAACCGGGAGTCATGTATTTTAAACGGAGAGAGGTTATCATGCCCGGCACGAAACGTTATTCATTTTGGTGACGTCAGATGTAAACATTTGGCGTGACGTAACGCAAAATTTACGCCATTCCTCTGTTTTACTTACATTTTTTTTTACGTCAAACGCGTTGAAATAATGAAATGGAATATGTGATAAACAGATTATAACATGGGGTTTTGGTTATCACCCTCAGTATCAACCCTCGACCATTATCAGCCCTCGAGCTAAAGCTCTCGGGCTGATAATGGGGTCTCAGGTTGATACTTCGGGCGATAACCAAAACGCCATGAGATAATCTCTAATTATACAACGCCAACGTAAAGCACAACTGACGCGGACTGAAAGTGGTATTTTTCTTCATTTTCAGTGAAAGTAAAGCTTGAATCATCACATTTAATACATGTATCAAGATTTTTTGCAGCGACAAATCTGGCCCCGAGGTTATAAAACCTTTTTCATACTCAACTCAGCTGTGTGAGCGCAGTGGCTAAAGGGTAGATTGCTTGACTCTAGACCGAGGGGCCGCGGGTTCGAGCCTCACCGGCGTCACTAAGAATCAAACAAACAACAAACAAACAACTAAGCTGAGCACGAAATTTATCTTGCTCATAAATTGATTAAACGATTGTTGGCATTTAACATTTATAAGCATGATAAATACATCTGAGAGTAGTAATGGGGGGCACTCTGGGGTCATTTTTTTTAAGCCTGAAAAGAACTTAGAATTTTTCAGGCTAAAAAATGACCCCAGAGATGCCGCCCCTGGTAGGCTTGAGTGACTAGCTGTGAATAACTTAGTTTATTTTAGGGGTATTTTGGTTGGGTCTATGATTGTGATAGTTTCCTGGTCATATTTACTGGTTGGGTTGTGATTATGATACTTTCCTGGGCTGTTGGGAAATAACTTAGTCATTTTTGAGGGGGATAAAGGTTCTGCTGTGGTGATATATAAAATAACTTAGTTAAATTCAGCTTTGAAGATAACTTAGTCATTTTAGGGGGTATAGTATGTGGTGGTATATGGTGTGTGTAATAGTCAAGGCTACTTAGTACCATGCGTCTTAGAGTCTCTTGGTCAATTAAGACCTCAACTCCTAGAGGCATCACTCTGTAGCGTTAACTAGTGTTTAGCTAGCCGTCTCAAGCTTACTACTACTGATTTTTTGAAAAGAACAACAAAGACTGGTGAACATTTCTATAACTTTATTGCCCCGCTAACTATAACTGATTACAATGACAGAGGATTAGGGCCGTCCCTCTGTTCATTGTTTACAATAATTTCCCTTAACATATTTACAACATATTATACTTAGGATACTTCTTTGAAAGGTGATGTGAATAATTATGACATTTACAAGTCTGTATTCTGTGTTTGAATAAAAAGTCAGGAGGAGCCATGCGTCTCATTCCATTCTTGGATAGGATGACTCTGGCATAGTTATAGATGAACCACATCTCGATATCTCTGTCATTCTGGTATAAATCTTCTCCAGTTCCATATAGTTCTTGATGAATGGCTGTGTTTAGATCTAGTCCTTTGTTGAGCTGGTGAATGATGTAGATACACCAAATTCCACATGTTTTGCTCCATGGACTCTGTTAACATTCTGTGTTATGGATCCATCTTGTAGAGTTTCTTTCAATAAATGGTAGAACATATTGCTCTTCTGGTGGTCTTCCATATGAATCGAAGTAGATAACTTGATCTCTTCTGAAGTAGATAGCCACCCAATGTTCTCCTGGATCTGTGGATATATCTGTATTTACAATGTAAGCCTTCATATCCAGTGGTTTCTTCTCTGGTAGTAAATCCTTGGCACATACTTCTCCTTTCACAGGTATATTGTTTATGACTTTGATTAGTTCAACAGTGTTCATTTTTATTCTGTTTCTGGGTTCTTCTCGTTTTCTTCAGTTTCCTTTTCTTCATAGGATTCTATGAGTTTCTTGGCCCAGTACGTCTTCCACTGTTCTGTTAAGTCACTTTGATTTTTCTTGAAGTACTGCCAGTTTTTATAGGCTTCTTGATTTTCTTCTGGCGTCAGGTGATTGATCCCTGTTGTAAAGTCCATAGGGTGTCGCAAACTGTTGCCATACAGATAGTTCCAGATTCTATCGTCAAAGTCTTTCATCACATCGTAGATGTTTAGGCCCTCTAAGGCTGGATCATGACATCCATAATCTTCAATCCATTCTCTTGGAGAAGTCCATAGACAGATATCGTGGTATTTCTGACTTGGGTGGTTCATTTTGCATCCATGACATTCATGCTTCGCACAGTCTCCAACTGCCATCTTTAGACAAGTCAATATGGCTTGTTTTAGAAGAATCTTCATAAGACAATCAATATCCTCATTGTCTTCTACTTCTTTCTGTAAGGTACTCTTCTCATCTGATGGCTGGACTGTTGCACTGTATGCATCTGTTTGGTACATCAAGTCCTGTTCAATGAAGTATCCTGCATTCATCTTTAGTAATCTGTGGTAACTTCTCTAAGTCCGTTGATTTCTATCAGGTTGTCAAACTCTGCATACACAAGCACGTTGATCGTCTTGTCAAGTGATGTTGCAAACTGAAGCTCCAATCTGAGGTTCCCAGTTTTTATAGGGTGCAAATGAGACTGATCGGCTGCTTGATCTGGTGTCAAATCATATCCCCAAAAGCAGTAACCTCCTTTGTAATCTTCATAATCAATGTTGCAATTTTGGACCTGATTCTGACTTGCCAATGCTTGGTAAACTGATAGGAAAGACCTGAGATACTGATCATTTCCAAATCTAGGTTCAAATGGTTTTCCATAGACACTATGTCCATCACAAGTGACATCCATTTTACTTAGGTTGAAATGTTGGAAAAAGAAAGGATTAGTTTCCAAAGTCCCATTAAATGCCTCATTTAATACTAAGCCAATAAAAACTCGTTTTGGAAGTTGACCAGTGAGAAGATGGTCTTCAATTTTAGATCTTGTGCCACTACTGATTGTAAAAGTTTTGACTTCAACTCTTCTGATTGGAAATTTAGCATTATGATGAGCAATAGTTTGATTCAGTTCATTGCTAATGGCAGGTAGAAGCTGTACATTTCGTACTCTCAAGATAGCAGTATCAATTTTGTTTTTTGCAGGAGAATTGTCACTCATCAAACAAAACTGAGGAGATGATCGATTGAGTCTAAGTTTGAATTCTAAGCCATTAGGTAAATATTTTTCCTGCATAGCAAGATCCAAATGTAATTTACCCTGAAGCTCCACGGATTTGCTTTTTGCTACGCGTTTGCCACGATCAGTGATAGATGCATTTGTTATATCTTCAAAAGCTCCTGCTTCATCCTCAGACCAAAATTCTGCTGCTTTCAGTTGATTATCTTTGACATCAGAACCATAAGAAAACAAATTTTCAAGGTATGTTCTGTATGGATACGTGTCTGAATTATTCGTGATCAATTTATTGTTGATATACAAATCGATGCCACTGAACATGCTGTGAAAAAAGTTGTTAATTGGAAATACTTTTGCACCAGTTTCAAGATCTTCACCCGTTTGCTGTAAGATTCTGAATTTGATATACAGATAGGCTTGAGATAAATCAGTGTAAAACTCGGTGTGAGGTGGAATTAGAAATTCAATGGGTGCATGATGACTATCGAGAGAAGCGATGGGATGATAATCATTCCACTGAGTGCCTTGCATGGTAGTCATGGTGGGGGGAATGGATTCCATATCCAATTCCGTTTTAGTGCAATCGCAAGAACCTTGTTGAATCATTTTTCGTCAAATATATCTTTTTCAAATACCAGACGTTTAAAAGGATTAAACTTTTTTGCTCTGCTTTTAAAACCCCTCTTAACAGTTCGGTGTCTAGATTGAGACTGAGGCTTTTTGCGTTTTTGAGTTGAATTTATAGCCAACTGATTTATAGTAGACTGACCAATAGATTTCAAAGCTGTTTTTCCTCTTTGTTTTAAAACTTTTTTTTACATTTTCACCACCCACAATGTCTTTTAGAGCTTGAACCCCTTGATCTTTAGCTACTTTTTTCACGCTTTTTAAACTTGCTTTTGCGACAGGTTTTAAAATTGGAATCACTGTTCTCAATGCAGCTTTAAAAATGGATCCCAATCATTTCCATATTGTCTTGAAACGCCTCTGTACACGGGAAAGTCTCCTTTCCCAGATTGAAGAGACATAATGCTTCTCGATTGTTTCAACATTATTCTTTCTGTCGAAAATGTAGTTTCACTAACGTTTTCCCAGAGATAAATGGCACATTTTCACCTGTATCACCTTTTATACTAATGTGCACCTGATCTATGAAAGATTTTGCCACTGGAACGTAGTGTACATTGACAAATTCTTGATGTAAATGATTGTTTTCTCTTTTACTTTCAAATGGCAACACTCTCAAGATAGGTGCAGTAACATCACCAATAAATGTATAGCTTGCTAAATCAGAGTAAATGTAAAGTTGGTGAATTTTTGTATTCAAATCCACACCATATCTGAAAATGTACTTATCATTTCCTAATGGTTTATCTAAATAATTTCTATCTACACCTAATATTTCTGCAATTGCCTTTGGAAAAATAATTTGGACTTTTGTAGGATCTTGAACATCAAGTTTGACTCGAGCACTGTTTTCACCATAAGTGATTGAAATGGTAGCATTGCTATTTTTTAGTGTCAGTCCATATCGAAAATTGATACTTTTTTGAATTTCTTCAACTAAATGGCGTGGAGAAGCATAATAACCATTTTGGATATAGATTTTTTGGTCTACATATGATACATACTTTGTACAGTTATCAATGTCTTCACACATTTTTCTATCAGTAAATCTTAAAATCACATAATTGTTTTCTTTTGTGATATTATTTACTTCAGTTGGAGTTATGACTTCTACCAAACCTACTTCCCAATTATCTTTTTCAATTTGTATGGAATGATCTAATTTCACTTTAAAGTCACATTGCGTATTTTTTGAAAAAGTACTGAGTGAACTATCACTCAAGAGTGTCAAATAAAAGTTGTTCATGGTTTGAGTTTGGGCGAATCTGTTTCGTCAGCAGAAATTGGATTAGTTTGTTTTCTAAATTTTAAACCTGGGGATGGTAGTATGTAACCAATAGAACTACTGAGTAAAATTAGCCACAATTCTTTATCTGGACTTCTCAGACTGATTTGAACTAATGATGTGATAATGATCATGTAAACAACAATGATCTGAGCAAAAAAAGTGAACCTATTTTTAACAATTCGATCACGACCTTCTGCAGATTGTACTGAAGCAGTGTCACCACGTACAAATGATCCTCTGAGATCCATTTTCATGCTTTTATACAAGATCAGATCCTAAAATCCAACTGTCAAATTTTGAAGGATAACCTTTCCAGTGAACTTTAATTTCTTTCACCCACTTTTTTCCTACTTTACGTTTTCTGTGATCTAAAACAGAATCAATTTCGTAAATTTGCTCTTTCTCTACACGTTGTAACTCGTGTGAATAGAAAGTGCCTTTGACTAATTCACCCTCAAGATCTTTTATTTTATAGGTGATAGGAGTCTGAGTTTTGACCACTGCTAAAATTTGAAATAATTCTTGTGTCCAGTTTGGTTAATAGCCTTTATCAAATGTGCGTTTTGTTTTATTGATACGCACAAAATCACCCACTTTGAATTTTGGTTTGACTTTTTTAGAATTGGATTTTCCATACAAGTTTTCTGACACCTGTGGTTCATTTTTAAGAGTCACAGACACAGGTGCACATTTAATACTTCGATGATAAGCGTGATTGTAACCATGTACTAATTTGGGAAGAATGTCTGCATAGCTCAAAGTGCGATGATGAGTAAAATATTTCCACATGCGAGTTTTCAAAGTTCTTTGAAAACGTTCGACAATACTGGCTTTGGTTTCAGGATTTTCAGTAGTGAAGAAATGAATCTTCTTAGTTTTCAAGAAATTTTGAAATTCTTTATTTTTGAATTCAGTTCCTTTATCTGTTTGCAAACTTTTTGGACTTCGTCCACTTTTTAAAACAGATTTGAAAGCAATGACTAAAGTTTTTCCAGATTTATCTTTAATAGGTACCACCCATGCATATTTTGAAAAGACATCTATGATGCAAAGTAAATATCTATGCTTGTCATTGGACTTTGATAATTTTGATAAGTCTGCCAAATCTGCTTGCCACTGAGTATCAATTCCAGCCACTACCGTTTTGCGTCGCAAAAACTTTTTACGAATAGGTTTATGTAAAGTATAAGTTTGTTGTTTTCTTAACCAATCTCTAACATCTTGAAGTTTAACTTTTTTGGATGATTGTTTAGCAAGTTTGTACAAAGCTTGTTCACCTGCATACGCAGCAGGACTTTTAGGATTGTAATACAACTGTTCAAACTGTTCATTGTAACTGACCCATGGAGAAGAAAACTCTTCTTTTATACGTTTTTTGGTGGCAGATAAAAGTGCAGGGGATGAAAAATGGTCTTTGATACGTTTCCTAACACCCAGACCTGACAGAAACGGGAATACGACTTGCTGTTTTTCTGATAGTGCGTTTTTGTTTGGGAGTAATATAATCCGTTTCAGGAGTTTCTGGAGCACGATGCATCCAGTCCCACCTTTCCCTATTTCCAATGACATCTTGGGGAATATTCATGTCTCTTAAACCTTCTGCAAAAGCTTGCCAACCTGTAGGTTCACTGCCTTTTCGATGTCTAATGACATCATTGACCAAATCAATAATATTGGACCCTGGAATAGATTTGCCATAAAGTTTAACTGTACCATCATCTTCCCAGGACACATTTGGGTTAGTTTTTAGAAGTGAAACTAAAAGCTGAGCTTTACGTTTCATGGTGGAAGGCACACTATCTATGACCAATTGATTCATTTTGGAAGAACTAGGGTCAGATTGGGGAAAAAGAGATGTTTCTTTTAAAGCTTTTTGATGAGCTGTTTTAAATTTGTGCAAGGTCTGGCCATATAATTGAGATTTTTCAGCTTCAGACAAATCTTCATTGGCCATGACAGAAGATAAGTCTCTTTGAAGACTAGCTGTGGCAGATACATTAGGATTGGGAGGCAGTCTAGGTTTTTGAATTTGTTCCTCTTTCCATCGTTTCATGTCTTCCCAAAGTTTAAATGGTACAATAGCCATTTTACGACCATCCATATTTTATTTTTTGATAATTTCACCCAAGACAGAACCCATGATAGGAGCAATTAATGGTTTTAACAATAATCCTAACAAAGCTCCACCTTTCTGATTAATAATTTTCTTTTTTGTGTCAAGTGGAACTTGCTTAGAACTAAGTAAACGTATATGTTGCTTTCTAGCTCGTAACTGATTCTTTTGAGCATTTGTCAGACGTACATTGCCTTTTATAAGATTGATGCAACATTCCCCTACACAATCAATGACTTCTTTAGGAGATTCTTGAATCATTTTCTTACGACATTTATTAGATAAATGAGTCAATCCTTCCAAAAATGTACCATAAGTTTTAATCAGAGATTTTTTTCTCATTTTATTTTGCAATTTTCTACGACATGTTGTTGTTACAGCCATGTTTATGAGTGTGTACAAACATTTGATGTACAGTCCTTTTATAGTTTTTTCTTAAAAATGAAGTCGTCGACGTTCAGAATGAGGTGGTGATGGATATTTGTTTGGATTTAACATGTGCATGGTAGCACCAAATCCATGTCTTTTTAACAAATCTTGTGCTCTCAAAGGAGTAAATCTTGCTAAATTTATGGACGATCGTCTTGCATTTGTGTTTGGAGAATCAAGACCTAAATTTTGCCATGAGGCAGGACTTTTACTTTTACGTTTTGTTACAAAACGATCATCAACCTTTCTTTTTTTCTGTTTTCTAGGTTTTTTCACTGATTTTTTCTTAGGATGTTTAGTTTTCTTGTTAAATTTTCTCATCAACTTATTTCCATCCCATCGAATCAGACTTCGAATGATCACACCACCAAAGAATCCACCACCTCCAGGTTTTAAAATGATACTGCGTTTGACTTCAGGGTCAACAATTGCACTTACTAATTTTTGAACATCATCCTGATGTATATCCATAAATTTTTGAGTTTGTTTAGGTAATTTCATCTTACCCTGAACAATTTTTCGAGCTGCCAAAGAAAACTATTTGATCATTTCAATTAAACCAGCATTTAAGAGTGATTTTCTTTTATGACTATCATGTTCTCTGCTTAAATTATACAGAGCACGTATCAGATTAGCTGATGTTCGTTGAGCCATTTTGACACAAATGATGGATTTAAATTCAAACACACCTTTTTATACTCCTGGAAAATAGACAACAGGTCCTAGTTGATCTGATTTTGTAAACCAGTTTTGAAAAATTTGTGTTCTGAATCTAAGATAATCAGGTGTATTTGGTTTCAAATCGACCAATAAGTATCCGTGAGGTATAGATGTCGCATCGTTAAACGCATGAATCATATGGGGAGCTTGAAGTTGATTGGCCAATACTTTAATTTGCATCTTATCTCTTGGACTTTGAAATAAAACTAAATAATGAGCATTCAAACTGATGGTGCGAGAAGATTTACTTTGTTGAAATAAATTTTGTGTGATGTTAACCACACTTGCATTTCTATGATGTCCTTTTCTTGAGAACCATAACTTAATTTTTTCTTCATCTTTATCTCCTAACATGTCATCAAAAATCACCAAGTGCGTTGCACTGGGATCGGTGACAATCTCATCTTCATCATCAGGAATACCTTGAATAAATTTGATGTTTGACCCCTCACGTTCTTGTAAGATATTATAAGATTTTTGCCATTCCTTGTAACACCAAACAATACGTTGGGGTAAAATATCAAATAAATCTTCTTTAAACTCAATCATCTTTTTAACAAATTCAGTTTTACCCGATCCACTTGGGCCAGAAATAAAAATATTAGAAGGATGTTTAAAAAACAAACTTCCAATATCTTGATTTAAGTCCAACTGGTGCGTAGAAAGGGCCATGGTTAACTGCGAAAAAAATTACAAAGACAACTTTATTTATACTCAAATTTTAATGAACATGAACCAACAGTTTAATACATAATTAAAAAACAGTTTAATACATTATTAAAAAAACAGTTTAATACATAATTGAATCAGTTTAATACATAAAAACACCTGTACATTCACCAGTCACAGTTCAATACATGTTTATCAGAAATAATACATGATCATCAGAACTACTCTATGCCAAATACCCATAAGGAACAGTATATCCATCTCCAACAATGATACTTTTAGTATAAGTGAACCGATACGTCTTGGATTGCAATTCAGTGGTCACAGTCTTGTCTTTATGTTTTCTGATCTGATGGTAGTTGACAGTTTCTCTAAAGTCTTTTGTATCTTCCTTCACCAAGTTCAGCATTCGATTAAAGTGAATGACTTGAGATGTATTGTAATCTAGAGTGAGTCCTTTCCTTGCAAGTTGATTTCCTCTTTCCATCTTTGTCCACAAATTCATAGCCATAGTTCTTCGGTCCCATGCCAACAAATTTCACAATTCTAGCACTGGGTACTTCATCTGTCCATTCTCCAAGTCTGTTGTTGACAATAGTAGGATTCCATAAATGGGGTTTGTGATGATAGATGATAGAGTCTGTATCAAAGTAGAGTACACGTTCATTCAGCTTTTCCAAGATTCCATAGAGCTTCAATCTGGCTTGAGCAGTGACGAAGGCTGCAACAATCACATTACTGCAAGCATGTGGCTCCAGACTAGATTCTGTATCCTCCCAGTTGACCAGTAGAAGATTTTCTCTGCAAATGTCCACATTCTTGACAATCTTGTTTGGATTCGTCACCAGATCAAAGAACTTGGAAGGTTCTGAGAAATATTCTGTCTTGGTCATATTGTCTCGCTGTGCCAATTTTCCCCAGAGACTGTTTAACATGATCTTGGCAATAGCTCTCATTCCTTTATTCTTCTCCACATTCTCCAATCTGATTCCTTCAGCTTCAAAATAATCTTGCTTGAACTTGATCTTATCTTGCTCTGTCTTGCACCAATCAGGATAGCCACTTGATTCTTGTTTGATTCTCAGAAATGTATCGATATAGCCAGCAAAAATCCCTCCTTCTCCAGATGCTTTATCATATTGAGCTGTCTCTGAGAAATGCCAGACCTCATACACGTCCAATAACTTGTAACCCCTGTCCAAAGCCTCAAACAATTCGATGGTAACCCAAGTCCCTGTAAAACTTCTATCTTCTTCCTGTAAATGAGTACATCTCATATGAGGATCTGTCTTTTCAGCACAACTTCTACACAATGGAAACATCAATTTCTGACTGCATTTCTGAGGAAGTACTGGATGGTACAAATTGGTGGGTGGTAACACTTTACACTTGATCAATCCACAGTACTGTCTGATATTGTCTTTGTCAATATTCTCTTGAGAATAGATGGTGGGATGTCCAAGTGGAAACAGTCGGTACTTGCAAACATATGGGTAGAGTGAACACACATCGATGTACTTGATTTCTTCACTAGAGGATTCATCGATTTCCTGATAGAGTTTGGTCGAGTTAGTTCTTCCACCAAATAAAGCATCTCTTGGTCTCAAAGGGTCTAAGTTTGTAAATTCTGAGTCCACCAAAGATCTAAAGTCTGGATCTTCTTTGTATCTCTTGTCATAGTCACATTCCCAAAGTTCCACCACCTGATATCCAGCTTTTTGTAACTCTTCACTCTTGCCAACAGTCAAAATATACAACTGATGCATGGTCAAACACTGATGATGTTGAACTCTGTTTCTGTCTGGAAAATGAGTAGGACATCCATGCCAGTAACATCCA
This sequence comes from Loripinus fragilis, assembly GCA_964019695.1. Classification (NCBI taxonomy): domain Eukaryota; kingdom Metazoa; phylum Mollusca; class Bivalvia; order Lucinida; family Lucinidae; genus Loripinus; species Loripinus fragilis. The sequence continues at coordinate 14,839,740 of OZ026520.1, forward strand.
TAGAATTCAAATACAGTTCGAGATTCTTCATGGTAGCCATCCACATAATGTCCATTGATTCTTTGCTCACCACCATTCAATGCATGTTTGATCTCAATACCACGTGTCTTAGCTTCACTTTGAATTCATCTTACAGCTTTGATAGAGTAGTTCTTTTGATTAGGATAGCCTTCAGGTGGGATGATGGCAATACTGTTTTCAGGCATATGATTTTTTCTCCATACTTTTGAACAAGCTTGAGCGATAGTGCAAGCTTCAGACAAAGGATCGAGTCCACTAATGTTGATCAATTCTCGTCTGAAACAAGCACATCCTCGTCTTAGAATATCAACATCACTACGACAGTATTCTTCAATCTCCTGTCTGAAGTCAAATATAGCACCACTCTCAATTTTCCCTTTATGCCAAGCTAAAAATACCTCACGATCCTTGACAGACATCTGACCAGGATTGTACATGTCCACAGGAAAGTAAGGTCCCACATACTTTTGGTTTGCCAGTGTATTTGCAAGATGAGGAAAGTAACCTTTCTTCATCTCTGTCAAGCCAAAGGTATCTGGGAAATTAGCCAGTCTCATATGCAAAAGCTGATAAGAATCAAGGAATGTGACACGTCCTACTTTCATTCTAAGTATAGTATTTCCATTCATGATCACTTCAGGTTTCACTGTACCATATTCTAAGATATAGTGTAAGATGAACTGACCATCATATCCTCCAAAATTATGTGCAATACATGTCACTCCTTTATTCTCATCTCCTAAAATCCAATTGCAAAATTGTGGTAAAGTATCTATGCCTTCAAAGATAAATTCTCTCAGACCTGTTTGTGTTGAACAAGTTTGACAAAATGTATCTATGGGCAAATCCATGCAATCATCACACGCTTTATGAGCAACACAGAAATTCACTTGATGTGTGCCAGTTTCTTGATTTGACTCGAAATCAAAGAAGATGAAACGAGATTTCTTAGGTTGAGAAACCTCTTCTTCTCCTTCATTTTCAGTCATCTCAGATTTACATTCATAACTTTGAATATAGCATTGATGATTGGGTCTTACAATTTCTTTACAATTCCTACATTTTCTCTGTCCTGGACATACATGATTTTTCTTATTGCCCACAATCCTAAAATTACATTTACCACAATTATACACAAGTTGACAAATAGATTTTTGCTGCTTAGATTTTATTGCCTTATGCTTTGCAAAACAGTCTCTACTACGAAAAGTCCTTTTACAGTCCATACAACGTATCTTTTGTCCAGGAATACAAGGAATGTCACTATAGCAATCTTCACATCCATCAGCACATCTATGGTCTCCTCTTTGTTTCGACCCAACATCACAATACTGGCAGTAATAGCTGGCACCCAGAAATCCTGTCACCTTTGTAATCGCATCATAGTGATCTACTCCATTAAAGTAAATATGGATCACCTTCGTCTCAGGCTTCTTCTTGAACTGAAGTGGTAATATTAGTCCATCTTTAGGATACTGAGAATGGACTTTGATCAAGTACTTGGGAGCAAGTACAGATTGGATCTTCTTGTATTCCTCAATACCACAAGGCTTGGTATGAGGAATCTTGGCTTGATCCAGTAACTTCATCGCTTCTCTGGTCTGCATAGGTCGATCTGATTGTCTCATGTATCCCCAATTCTTCTTCCAAGACTCTGAGTCATCTTTGTCCGCATTACATTTCGCCACCACCACAGCTCTCGCCATACACATCACATCTTTGGTATTGTTGATCTGTATAATACTCTGTTTATTCTTTCTCATATGTTCTGACTCAAAATAGAGACCAGCATGTAATGGTTTACGTCCACTGCCTACTGGAAGTCTCACCTATGTGACTTGAATGGTCATCTGTCCATCATTGATGCGAAAATTCTCATTGGACTGGAGCACTTTCATAATCTCTTCTAACACAGCTTCTCCAGTCATAGCTGAGACATCTCTCCATGTCACAAAGACACCCAGTTTCAATCCAGGATGAAGAATAGTCATCCGCATCTTATCATTGGATTCCATCTGGCATCTTTCTTTGATGTCTTCAACCAGCTGATCAAACAATCTTGATATGAACTGATATGGCGAAACATTGTCAGGGAAAGTCTTGATGTTGAGTTGAAATTCTTTCCCTTGAGCTCGAAATAATCTAGACTTCTTCTCGTTGACTGCCTTGATAGTATAATAAGAAGTCAAATCTTCATCATCTTCATCGTCTGAATACATAGTCTTAGCTCTTCTTTTCCTTGGTGGTGGTCTAATATCATCTTCATCATCTGAGCTCTCTGTGTCTGAATAATTGACCAATTTCGGTTTAGGCTCTTCATCATCAGAAGTGGGTGGGGTATTATCTCTCTGTCGTTTAACCATCTTAACTGTTCGAAGTTCTGCAGTGAAATGATGCTGGAATGGGAATGCGAGCTCAATTTATACTGGAAAAACCCAGATTTTTCTGAAATCATCAGTTGAAATTTCACAGTTGAGACTCAGTACCTGAATTTTTCACATTGTGTCAGGCGAGACTACATGATTTTTACAGGACTCAGATTTGCAGGCGAGACTACATATTATTTTACTAGGTCTAAAGTGAAGGCGAGACTACATATTTTTAGCTAGGCCTAAAGTGCAGGCGAGACTACAATTATTGAAAATTTGCAAGAAGTATCAGGCACTGTATAAACAGCACCATTACTCCCCCAGTACTATCCTAACCTCGGAATCCCTGGCGATTGAAACTGTCTCAAATACAAGTCAAATTCCTGCACGTCTCTATGGACCAGAGAATTTGAGGCGAAGCCACTCCAACCCGAAGGTTGGCGCCCTTAAACAGCCGAAGCTGCTCTACCTTTTTAAATGCATATTCAACAGTTTCTGAAGCACAAAGCTTCTCTACGGGCCTCGGCGGACTACAGAGTACCAGTGGTCAGTTATATGTTCAACATATATCTCTACTGACTTAATAAGCAAATATTTGCGATTCATATATATAGTTATCCTATAACAAGATGAGTTTGAAATGGTGTCTCAAATTTGCAAACACCACCTCATAATAGTTATCATGCCTTTAAAGTATGTAAAATCGATAACTTGAATATAAGAGCTATCTTATGGTAAAAATTTGAAGTCAATCGGATAAAAAATACCCGAGATATTACAAATTTGACAAAATTTTGCATATTTTTTACCGTTAAAATTTTCTTATTCAAGGGAGATAATTTATTGGCATGAAAAAAGCAAGAACCGGATTTCTAAAAAGTAAAATCATATTTTCCCAATAACTTGAGTTTGCTTGGACCGATTTTCAAAATTTTTGCACCCTATAAAAGCTTAGAACAATTGCTATCTTATCACATTAGAAATAATTCATTTGCAGGTAACACTTAAAGAGAGCAAATCAGTTATGGCATATCAACTACCGACAGAAATACAACATATGATTTGGACTTATTCGATGTACAATTCAGCTAAAGTGTTAGGATTTAGGAAGCAAATTCAAGATGGATGGGTTAAACTTAGGTTTAGACTCTTGTCAAATGCTTTAGAGACTAAATCTCAGGATATCTATCACCAAGAACTAGGCCAACTACTTCTAAGCATGGACGAATTACTAAATCTTCCTGGCGAGATGCGCTTAAGATTTCATACGGAGATGCTCAAGATACATTACTCCAAATTTCACAGTATTGATAAAGCTCGTGTTTGGGTTGTAAGAATGAAAAATTTGACAATGGATAAACTTTACTCTATTCGTACTCGTGACACAGATATCAAGTATTTTTTGAATGGAATTATCTATGACAGTAATAAGTTTTATGGATGTTTGTACTTAAAGGAAGAAACTCCTAAGCATCAGGTCCAATGGTTATTGTCTGCATGGAATACTGAAGATGTATCTTTATCTGTGGCATCTTTAACAGCTGCAGGGATTAACCGCTTTATAACCAGTGAACTGATTAGGTATATAAACAGATCAGATTCATATAACGTTGCCATTGGACATTATACTCCAAGACAGATAGAACCACAAATTATTTTGAAGTTTCCAAGTCGTGAATCAGATTATCTGCTGAATAACTGAATATGTATACGATCACCAAAAGTCTACCCGTGTGCTTAGATCAAATTTTACATTTTGATGTCTACAAAATAACTTTAGACCACATCTTATCATTAGAACCATCCAATGCCGAGTTTTTGAAAACGAGAGCAGGAATCAAGAACTGGTTAAACCGATTTGAGACATTTGATACATTCAGATTTTGGACTAAACGTAATGCTCGAGAGATGTTGAGAATCATTGATGACACTCCTGTCACCTATATGGATTGGTTAACTTATGTGGCAAACAGCGAAAGTGTGATTTTTCACATCGAAGCAGTATTGAAAGAAATTCAACAAGCCTCAGAAGAAGAAGATATGGATTATGAAGATCTCATTTCAAACATAGATAGCTTGATCACGATATAAAAAGAATGATCAAGTCATTTTGATCATCATATCTGAGTTCAACATCATGGAAGAAGCAAGAGAGAAGAAATATTTGGAAATTCCACTTTCCAAGATATTGAAGTTCAGACCTTATAGAAGATTATTGTTCTGCATTTACATCTTGTTTTCTCATGATGAGATCACTTTGGAAGAGATTCAACAGAAACTCAATAGTCCTGAAACTTTTGAAGATTTCAAGAAACTTTGGTGGATCAGTATCAGTTATTTGATGGAAAAAGAGACACTGATTACATTTGAGAATTGGAAAAGATGTGTCGCTGACAATCCTAGTGTGATTGAATTTCTCTACAATCATAGAAGAGACAGAACTTTTCCAGGACTATAAAAAGGTGGACACCAGTGAGAGAGAATCATTTCACTTCTGACTTTCAAAGAGTAAAGATGGCAAACAGTAGAGATCCAAGGATGGCTTAAGTCTATGATAAGAAGAGCATCTACTATCATTGTGTATCATTGAAGAAACTTTTATCTCAAGAGGAACAAGCTTTGATGCAACCATTAGAAGATAGTTTGAGACAACAAGACAAGTTGAGGCCACCTTATGGAGAATGTCACCATTGTCATGATACGGGGCATTGGATTGGAGATTGTCCAGAGGCTAAGAAATTAAGAGAGCAACAGATGTCAACAAATAAGAAGAAGCCTGCATATGGACAATGTTTTATCTGTGGACTTGCAGATCATTGGGCTCCAAATTGTCCTAAGAGAGAAGAGGATTTTACATCTCAACAGTCTTCTATATCTACAGAGAAGCAACAGACTGAGTCTTCAGTATCTACAGCGAAGCCTTCAAGGAAACGAAAGGCTCCTGAACCAGATACATCTGATATCAATCCAAAGAGAAGACGCTTTGATACTCGTTCAAAGAAGACAGCCATCCGCACAAAGACAGGGAAGAAGCCTTATTGTTTTATTTGTAAATCAGATTCTCACACACCTCGATCCTGTACAGAGATGGTGGCGGAGAACTGGGATAAACCAATTTCTAGTGATGAACCAGACAGTGACTCTATAGTGCGTATTCATTAAAGACTGGACTTAAAGGATTTATAGTGACGATCAGTTCTGTTTTTAAGATACATGTAAGTTGTAAATAAAATTACGGTGTTGAAATTGTGTTTGTTTTTATTTTGAGGTTATTCTTTAACGAAACTAATTGAGTAGCCCTGAAAAGGACTGTTTGTTTTAAAGTCTCCTAAGTAACAAAATATTTCTTACTTAGAAGATTTTAAAATAGGTTGAACAATGGCTACAGGTTTTCTGGAACCATTCCCTCTACGAGCAAGAAATTGCTCTAATCCCAACTTATTTTGCTGTCTCTCCACCTCTTTCCAATCTTTTTGCTGCAAAGCAGCACACAACTTAGTCAAGCTGAATTTTTCAAAGAACTTCATTTTTTAAGAGAGACACAAAGTACGCTGGGTTATATAGTTGGATAAGTGGATTGACCTATATTCTACTCCTCCGCTAGTGAGAGCAACTTTAATCTGATTGGTCCATTTAAAGATCAAGCCATAATCACCCCATTACTGTGAACATGGTTAGGAAATACTACAATCACACATATCTTAGGCATAGCCTTACATACAAAACTAAGTGCAACATATTAAGTTATTCTTTCTTGAAGAAATGGGTGGCCCTGAAAAGGGCCGGTTTGGTGGTTATATTACCACAAAGGCAAAAATTTAGGAGCAGGGGCATCTACTGGGGCGACCACCACAGGCAGGGCATCGCACAGCCCACTGTTCTACAGTTGTAGTTCTTCTCACTGGGATGTAGAAGGGTGGATGGTCTGCCTCCGCATCCCAATCCTCAGAAGGTTGAGGTGTGGGAGAAGAATTATCCCCCCAATCTTCCTCCTCGTCACTGATAGTTTCCACCTTCACTTCCATTTTCGCATCATTAATCAAATTTTCCACTTTTCGACTCATCTCCAACATCTTCTGATGATTCTCAATCATTTGTAATAGAATTTCACCCGTATCCTTCACAGCATTCACTGTCTCCAGTAACCTCCTAGTAGCATCAACCATAGTCTTGCCCTGCTCCTCTAAATGCTCCAAACGCGAATCCAAATTGCAAGCCATTTTGTTGTTGTTGTGTAACACAAGAACAGAATGAAGAATTTGAGTTTTGAAACGAGCTTTTATAGTTTTCAAAGGGATTGACCTACATTGAACTCCTACGCTAGAGAGAGCAACAATACACTGATTGGTCAGTTCATTTATTTTCACCCAATCAGAGTTGACTTGATTTCTTGAAACGCGGGAACTTTAAACTAGGTCAATCCGCTTGACAAGTATAAAAGGCTTGAACACACTACACTTTCACCATTCATAATCATGGAGCCATCACTGACAATAGATGATATGATCAACAATCCTGACCTTTTGCTATCAGCAGTGAATGAGACATTTGCTAGCGATACGACACAACAGTATTATGCGCCGCAAACACCCTCAGCGTATATGCCTCAACCTGTTCAACAGATGCTGCAAAAACAACAGTCAAAGACTCAAGTCATTGAAGTCTTACTCAAAGAACTAAATGAGTTAAGATCTAGAGTGAAGAACTTAGAAGAATTGTCTCAGCAACGTGCACAGCAGCAACCTTTAGAGATGGCATCCATCCAGATTCCTATTAGACTTGACATTACGACAAATGATCAAGACACCAGTCAAAACATAGGAGTTGGAAAAGCAACTAAGAAAATTAGAATTACTAAGAGGAAATGCTAAAAATCACCTAGACAATCAACAAACAGCCCTTTTCAGGGCTACCACTTCCCTAGAAAGAATACCACTAAACTTGCTAAATAATATACACTAGTTAATGCTACAGAGTGATGCCTCTAGGAGTTGAGGTCTTGATTGACCAAGAGACTCTAAGACGCATGGTACTTAGTAGCCTTGACTATTACACACACCATATATCACCACATACTATACCCCCTAAAATGACTAAGTTATCTTCAAAGCTGAATTTAACTAAGTTATTTTATATATCACCACAGCAGAACCTTTATCCCCCTCAAAAATGACTAAGTTATTTCCCAACAGCCCAGGAAAGTATCATAATCACAACCCAACCAGTAAATATGACCAGGAAACTATCACAATCATAGACCCAACCAAAATACCCCTAAAATAAACTAAGTTATTCACAGCTAGTCACTCAAGCCTACCAGGGGCGGCATCTCTGGGGTCATTTTTTAGCCTGAAAAATTCTAAGTTCTTTTCAGGCTTAAAAAAATGACCCCAGAGTGCCCCCCCCATTACTACTTCTGAGGGATATAAAGCAAAAAAAAAAACTTCTTTATTTAAGAAATAGATTCGCGCTCACAGTGATTTGTTGCTTAATATATCACTGGCTGGAGGTCAGTCGTTAAAGTGAATAAATCATGAGCGCGAAGCGCGAATGATTTATCAATTTACGACTGACCGACAGACAGTGATATATTAAGCAACAAATCACTGTCAGTGCGAATTTATTTCGATTCTAACACACAAAAAGATTAAAAATACGAACGAATCCTTCATAGTCTATAAAGATTCCGCCATCTTGAACAGACTGTCAGAATTTCCCGCAACTATTGTTTGGACTGAAACGCGTATTTTTACGTACATTTTGAACGTCAAGTAGTTGTGAAAACGACGTTACGCCGTCTATTGTCAACGTTACAATGCCGTATATGATAGATGACGTCATGAAAATCAAACTGGCCTACTGAATTACGTCACCTCGGTCCGTGCCCAGTCCGTGCAGTGATTTATCAACCAATAATTCACTGAGTTTAACCATTGGCTATATAGGCGAGGTGTGTTAGAATTGTCGGTATTTTACTTTTCATGAGAAGTTGAACTTTCGTGCTCAGTTGAGCTGAGCATGAAAAAAGCTTTATGACCTCGGGTCCCGTTGTAATTCTTCATACATGTAGGTTCAAATAAGTAATTGCAATTATTTTCTTGCTGGTAGTTTAAACATGTGTTTGGGTGCTCAAAAGAATCGTCTCAATTAGACGGTTCTTTTAAGTACCCACGACATATGTTTTGGTCGAGAACTAAGATTTTTTCCCAAATACTAATGTTATCTGGAGACATGATGTTTGGAAGGTATTTTAGGAAAAAATGTGAAATAATGTTATAAATGGGATTTGCATGACTCAATTCGAATGATAAGATGGTACTCGATAGACGACTGGCTTAGATTTAGGGAAAACTGATAAAGTCTTTACATATACGTCAATGTTGTTTTTATTGATAATCCTTCTTTACACCTAATTTCATCAGAAGATTGAAATCACTGAGCTGTATGGATGTGTTTACATACATTGTAGTTCAACATACGGATGGTGACCGAGTCGGGCTAAAGATCAACCAGAAGACATAAGGTCTTAAAGCACTCACCCCGCATTGGGTCACGAGAACGTTAAGAGTCTATATAGAGAATACTAGGTGAGTGTCTTTTGATATCAAGTTTACCAGGCAAGGCTTTGAGAACGCTTGTTGACATCGCGAGGCTTGCCGAGCGATTCAACATGCGTTCTCAAAGCCGAGCCTGGTCAACTTGATATCAAAAGACGCGAACCTGGTATTCTATTTATCAGTTTACCCATTGTTGAACGCTCTTCAAACTAGCGATTATGACGTAATTTTTTATTTTGTGTTGATTCAGCGTCATTAGCGACGTCATTCAAAAAGTGCAACGTCATCATGACCTGATAAAGGTAACATGCCGTGAGATAGGAAACGTTTATTAGGTTATGTTGAAACAATTCAGTTAATATTAGGGGTGACTGATAAAAGGTTATATAACGCCAAGATGAAGCTAAGATCTGTTTTGAACAAACCCATATACCTTATGTTGCATTCGAAGACCAAAGGTAATCGGCCCACTAGTACCGGAGATAACGATTTTTTAAACAGTCTTTCACTAAAGTGTAGATTTTATTTTCTTGTCCTTTGTTTTCAGTTCAACAGGGACGAGTCTTCCTGGGTTGAACCAGTACTAAGCTAGGATAAATGTGTCTTGCTCAAGGACCACAACGCAGTGATTCTTGTCCTTTGGGAACATGGGTTTCATTGTGGAACTTGTGGAACTCTGAAACTATTAGAGGGTCACTGATGAGGCCTAAATGGCCGAAACTAGCTAGTCTGGCCCAGGAAATAGGCACACTCTAGTTTCGGTTCTTTGGTGCGTTCTTTGCTTCCAAAGGATACCATTTTAAGAACATATTTACCTGATTTGGCACGGAAGACAATTTGGTCATGTGACGTGGACAAAATAGTCATAAGGTTGTCTCATCCAAAGCATCCTCCAAATGAAATTCCACTTTGGCCCTCTGAATTTTTAAAAATTGTGTTTGAAATCCAGTAAGAGCTATTTTGGACGAAAGATCAAAGGTCAGGTGGTTACCTATAGTACCTATTGTGACTTGGCTTCAACAGTTATCGAAAAATCATTTCTTCAAGTGCTTTTTTCCTCTCCACGTTTACATTCAAAAGCACATTTTACCTTGTCGTTAAGTAGATCAATGTCAACCCAGTATCACTCAGTGGCGGATCCAGAGGGGGTTCAGGGGCCGCTTGAGCCCTCTCCCCCCCCCCCCCGTTTCTAAATATCCTATGAAAATGAAATAAATTGGTCTCAGTGAGACCAAATTATTTCATTTTCATGGGATATTAAAGAAAAATGAGATGAAATCAGCAAAAAAAGATAATAACGAACCCCAACACCTTTACATGTATTTAGTTATTTATACAATATTTAAAGAGGTATACACTTTTAGCTGAAATAGCCATTCTACCAAGTGGCCCTCTATAACAAACTATATACATCAAAACATTATTTACAGATTGCACATGTTTTAAAAGGGTGCATGGATGCATTTAACAGTTCAAATACATCTTTAAAGCTTGAAATAGCACATTCATTGAAAATTATCTGATTTATAATAAAAACGAGCCAATCACAGCAATCACCGAACTCATGCCACAAATATCGAATTAAAATGCATTAAGAAACAAATTTGACCCTGTCATAAAATAGGTCAAGGTCAACCTGATTATTATTTGAACAACCTTGGTTGGACCCACATCCCAAACGCTACATACCAGGTCCCAAGAGCACCGGCCTTCTAGTTATGGAGAAGAGGATTTAAAGGCGTTTACCATATATGAGCATAGCAGCCATCTTAGTCATCTGACCAAAATCTTTTGTGTTAATTTCCCTTACCCGGAGGAGTCTCTATGGGAAATTTGAGTTCAACTGGCCTAAAGGTTTCTAAAAATGTTTAAATATTGATGGAAGTCCAATATGTGTGATTTCACTGAAAGGTCAGTATAGTCATTGTCTCATTGTGTTAAACAAATCTACTGAGATTAGGTAGTAGGTCAAGGTCAACCTTGTATCATCTTTTGAACAATCTAGGTAGGTCCCAAATACCAAGACTCAAGGTCATCGGCCTGGAGAAGATTTGTTAAACTGTTTTACCATATATGTGCGTGACGGTCATTTTGGTCGCATGACAAAGACCATTGCACATACATGTACTTCCATTCCCGTGTCAAAAGAAGTCTCAACATGAGATTTGATTTCAATCGTCCCATTGGTTTCAAAGGATTTTTTTTTGAAAACGTTAACAGACGAGAGGACAGACGTGCGGACAGACGGACTCAGGAGACAATGATATACTGTTAGCTCACCCATGAGATTTTTGCTCCAGTGTGCTTATACAAACAGCATGAAACCAGGAAAAAGCTAATGTCAGGGAAATTGTTTTGCAAATACATCGTGTAACCAAGCGTCCACATCTAAAATAATTTCACACAAATGTTCCTCCCAAGACACACCCAGCGAGCGGAAGTGACCGGACTATTGCGAGTGAACGGCAAAGTACGGCACTTGGGACGTTGTACATTGGAGGATCAGTCACTAACAAGGTGCATTAATATGTCAATACAGCAATCATTTTTGTGTCTGTCATGAAGTTATTCATGCTCACGTAAGTACGCAGATAATTATCCTGAAAATAGGTAATATTTAAACTGATATTTGTCATCGTTCGCTTAAAAATAATGACACTGATCAATCCATTGATGCTTCGTTGCTATGTGATCGCTTTGTAAAATTGGAATGAAATATAGCATAACAATAAAGTTTGTACGTTTTTCTTATTTTTCTACCTTCTACAATTACATGCCATGTGTATTCTTGAATAAAAGTTGCTGAAAGAGTGTTAACTGGAATAATATGTAACGACTTGTCATGCAACCTTTTTACATCTTGTGAACGGGTACTTGACAATTAACTGAACGGGTGCGTGTGATCTAGGCTCTCTGTATTAAACGGACACTTGCCATCATTAACACATTTATTTGAAATAATTATTGCTATATTTTGGTACCAATTTGTTTCCAAACAACAAATAGTCTTGATATCGTTAATATTACATGTTTTTAAGTAAATATAAAACAAAAAAGTGTTTATTCAGCAAGAATTCATTTAGTACTGGTTTGTTTTAATAATGCACCCAGGTAGGAGACAAAGCATACATTTTGCCTGCCTGGCATTGAAGTACAACCGGCAGTGTGTACAGTCCAGCCTTTTGGAGTTTGTGTTTTTTATTGCCAAACTTGAGCCCTTTTCTTTGTTTCATCATGGTGTAGTAATTTGATTAGAGTGTTTTTCCATGATGATACATTGCATTAGTTAGATGGCCTCCATGCGAGCTGAACATTTTTGTACTTCAGCAATGGCGTGGTCTGGGGCTTTGGTGCCAGTAAAGTGCATTTAAGCCCCCCAGTGGCTTAGGCTGCTGTCCGTTCTAAGGCGGTGGCTCTGTTGTTGTTGACTTTTTGTTTATTGTTACTCCCATTGTGGGAGTCTGTAATTGTTCTATGTTTTGTTGTACGTTACTTTGTGTCCATTTTAGTATTGCAATCATCTTGATGGGGAAGAGAGAGCTGATTGCTTTGCTTAATTTGTCTTCCTGGTGTCTTGTGATGGTTGAGCGGCTCTTCCTCGCTGTGCCACGGGGTTGTCTGCAGTTTGTGATTGTGGTATTTCCTGATCATACTCATTTCCTATTTTTGACTATCATCCTTTAAATTAGATGGTCTATAAACCTTTGTTTTACATACTCTGCTTATCATTGATTTTAGCAGGACAGTTATCAATTTCTGGAGGATACTTATTGTCTTTAAATACTGAAAGTAAGGCTGAAAAGTGAGAAATTAGGATTAGGATAAATAGCCATCCTTCAATGTCCACAGCATTAAGCCCAGGCCATTAAGCAACTAACCACAAGACAAAAATGCATGTTTTTGGTCGTAACGTTGCAATTTCACCTTTATGCAATGTGCATTTTTATGGTTTTGTGTAAAAATTATGGGACATGATCAGACTGCTACTTTATGGTCATTTAGGAACCACCTTATCAGGGTTCATAGTGTGAGCTTCCATATGATCAAGTGCAATTGGATATATTATATGCAGCAGATGTGAAAACAGACAACAGCTTCAGGACAACATATAAACAGGATCAGTCTCAATAAATTATGAGTGAGTTAAAAAAAATTTTTTCCATAATAATTAAGAATTGCCTAACTGCTTTCCATGTATTTTGTAAAAAAACGTAAACGTAAAACTCATATCAGTGTATCAGTGAGACAGTTCAAATCCTTCTCTACGATAAAATGAACCTTATTTAAATGGTTGTCTGCCCTCATAGCTGCTGATACACTTTCTAATTCTATATAATTGCAAACGATATGGTCTCATGAAAGGCTTCCAAGATAAAACTTTTTGACCATAGAACCTGCCCCTCCCCCCATCTTGGGGGATTTTTGTCAATATGCTTTCCTAATACTACAATATATATGACACAGAATGAGGTTTGTTAGCCCACAGAGAAAAATCACATTATTATGTAACATCAAACTTATATATGTTACCCAAAAATATTCAATGTTATTTTGGTTCCAATGTTAAGGTACTCTTAGGCATAGTAACATAAATTTTAAGCTTGTATGTGCCCTTTTTATTGCAGAATGGCTTATTAAAACGTTTTGATCAAGCAAAAGTGTGTTACTTACATTACTTCATGTTACAAACGCTATATTTGTGTACTGCACTATATAAATGATTGATTTTTTTTTCAATATCTTTATTTGATAAACTTTGATGCATATTTAAGTTCACAATACCATGACCGTTACAGTCATTTTACTGCCAAATGCAAAACTGCAAACACTTAGATTCATTCACAGGATTATAAGAGATATAAGCTGTTGAGTATGATGACCCTAAATAGAAAGTTTTATAAGGTAAATACCTTTTCATTAAAATTGAGCACACAAACCTATATGTAAGCCTTTAGACACTTTAAATAATATAAGCATTCTATTGATAAAGATTAGTGTAAGGCGATATTTAATATTTTCTGGAGTATATTATCATTTTGCTGTGTATTTATGTTATGTGTAGTATATAATATTGTTGTTTCAAAGATGCATAGTAATGAGGCAATTCTATTTTTCTTATAAATAGGTAAAGCATGACAATTCACTGTCAGCGCATATATGCAGTAATCTGTGGTAGGTTCAATATAACTGTAAACTGAGACTACCTGCACAACCAAAATCAAGGTAAACTCGCCACTGTTTGTTTACAACCATTCTCATCTATCTTTGAAAGTACACTATTTACTTTAATACATTCTATTTAATGCCTAGTACTTGCTATAAATTATACATCATGAGGTGTTTAGATTTATTTAAATCTAATTTTTGCACTAAATATATATAGCTACTAACTATTAGAAAATAGAACGTTAAATCTATTATTAAAAGTCACTATCAATCCACATTTATCTTTGCAAAACATAATGCTTTTTTTTAACTTTTTAAAAAATTACAACATGATTTTATTGGTTTGTTCAAAGTTATTAGGTTTTAAATTCATAATAAAGTTGATATGATAGATTTCAAGTTACAGCTGAATAAAGACAATACCCATGTTCTGTCAATTTTTAAGGTAACATATATAATGATATAAAACATATGCTATGGTTCTATGTTTGTCCAAAATCACGGGTGGGCATCAGCGGAACTACCGCTAAATTGCGTCAACGTAATTTTGTTCCTTCGGCACATCCGGGGCCTTTGGCGGTAGTGGCAACGTCACGGGAAAGCCAAACAAAGGTAGGTACTCTTGCTTGTTTTGATCTTTTTTAAAAGAATGGGCTAACTATGTAAAAATCTGGCAATGCTATTCCATGTAGATATGATTTACCTTGGTAAACAGGCCAAACGTGATGTTGAAAAAAGCTTTGCTTTGAGATGAGAACCGTAACCAAATCGAGCACAGAACGGGATTTCTTCAGTTTTATGTCAAAACGAAGAAAGTATGCAGATGTTTTGCCAGTTTTAGCTCAGAACAAGCGCATTTTACACATGGCATGTACATAACAGCCCTTATTCTTCCTTCGGACGTAAAAAATCAAACCGATCATGCTCTATGAAGGAATGGTGCCAAAGTTTTCAGGCGCAGTAGCGCCTGCGCCATCGCGGTAGTTGTAACGTCACGCTCTAGTTCCTTGGAGTATACCATGTCAGTACCTGCAGTGCATGCAAGCGCGGAAAGAATTGGGTGTAATATCTACTGAAACACTCCAAACCACCACCAATCCATCTCAAACGCTGCTCACAGTGTGCAAACTAGCACACTGACCCCTGCTCACCTCCAAGACCCCCACAACATTTAGCTCAGCCTTTTGCGCAGATGCGCTACAGATGTTAGCATCAGGTCTCGTCCACTGGCCCAAATATACTTGAAGTGTATATTAGTCAGGGGCGATCGGGACTCCCGTGCGAATTTGATGCCGATTTATGGTGACCTATACCAAATCAAACTTTAGGGGATAACTAATGAAAATCACCTGGTCACCCATCTGGGTTTCACGTCTGGACGTCATTATGACGTCATCAAAATAGCGTATATTGTATCAGTGCAATTTAAACGGTTTGTCCATTTTAGTCTATGGGGATTAGGACTTTCTTGCATTTTGTGTGCCAACCTCAGTCGAAATGCACCAAATTTAATCCATGGGGGAAAAATAATTAAAATTAACATGTCGCCCATATTGTCTTCGCATCAGAACAAAAAGATGACGTCATTGAAATGACGCCTAATATGTTAATACCACATATATATGCATTTTGTCCATTTCCAACGCATGGAAATATTCCTTTAATGAACTAGCCTTATCATGACTGAATGCAAACTCTTTTAAATCGTAACATACAAAATATATTCAGATAGGGTGAAGTCAGTTCGAGGATGGGACGTAAATGCCGTCACGATTTTCGAATAAAAAGACAGTGGAGTGAATGAAAAACAAACAGTGTTTTTGATTATAAACGGAGTAAATATAATCTCTTATGCTTATATATATAGATGTACTACGACCTCTGACCAATGACCTTTGGGTCTTTCTATTTCAAACGATTGATGCAGAATACGTAAAATGAGCCAGTCCGGCTAGAACATATGTGCATGTCAAAGCTTTTATACACCTTAAGCTTATCCTACACCCAAAGAAAAGATAGTAGTAATAATCATTTGCATACATTTTCAACCAAACTCATTATAGTCCGATTTTGACCACTGAAGGATCAAAAGTTAGAAGAGTCTACATAGTAGTTCATGATATGGAAATAAGGATAAACCCCTCTACAAGTGACCAATTGTACTTCGGTTACACAGGAAATAGAAAACTGTTACAATCTGATTTATCTTTCGCATGCTACTAGGTAGAATCGTCTTCAAAGGTCAAAATCGGACATTTAGGCATTCTTGTTGATAGTACTAAAGAAATATCTGAATCCACATGAAAATAGTTGTTCAAAAGTCATAAGCATATTGATCACTGGCAATATTTTACACGAGTCCTCTTCTGCTCCACAGCAACACAAATAAATAAAATATAAATGGTTTGCTTTGTACCTACACCGAGATGTTTCGCATACAGACATGCTGCAACCACATTTATCAGCTGCAGAGGGGTTTGGGGGGCAGGAGGCAACATGCGCGGATCCAGGAATTTTTGTCAGTTTTATTTAGTCCTCAGCTTATTTTACAGTTTAAAGAGGGGTTCCAATGGTTTTATTGCTGAGAAACTATACTTATACTTTACCAAGGATCCAGAGGCGGTCCATTATTTTCCGGGGAGGGGGGGGGTGTCCAACTTTTTCCAAGGGGGGTGGGTCCAAATGCTAATTTCTATAGAAACCCATATACGTACTTGTCATTTTCTAGGGGGTGTCCGGACCCCCTATCCCCCTCTGGATCCGCACATGGGCAATGTCATCATAACGGTACAATATTTATCACTTGCTTCTAACCATAGTTGTCAGGCATTGATTTGTCAGGATTAATGACAAGTGAGGTTTTCCAAAAGATTCACTGATACTGCGCACGTTTGACAACTTCGAGAAACACAGCTCTTGGAAGTGGTAGTTCTTGCAATTCAGCTTTTTACTCCAAAAAATCCACAACCTCAACGCAGTGAGTCGAATAATATCGGTGAATGGCTAATGCAAAGTAAGAAAGACGGCAAAGATCAGGAATCGATACAATAAAGTACCACACCTGACCTGGGATACCAATGGGAAAGTAACAAACTCACAGTAAGACATCACAAACGAGAGCCAAGAGGTCAGGACAATTTACAAAAACATTACTCTAGTGCATCCACCACAGTGCTTTCTAATAGTGGGGCGGATATGTAACAATTTTGAGAAGAATTGTGCATTTTATGATAAAAGCATGAAACTTGGTACATGGCTAGTTGATAACAATACAAACAAATTAAGGGTCAGTGCCACGCCGAAAATGTCCTCTAATGGTCGCCATCTTGTTTTTTTTCCAAAATGGCCGCCTTTTTAAACTTATTCATTATAATGTCACTTTTAAATTGCAAACATAATGTTTTCTTCAGTTAATTTTACTTAAATAGCCTTCAGATATATCTGAATCCCTTAAAATAATCTTTCAATTTTAAAAAAAATCAAGATTGAGGCTGTATTTTATAGATGGCCGCCACTTTTATATCTAAAAAGTGCAGTTGTATAGTAGTTATATATTAGAACTTTACAAAGTCATAAATTTTGATGCAAATTACTTCTAGCAAGTAAAGATAGTCCCTTAGACAAGTCGCTTACTTATCAGTATGGCTTTATTGTTGCTTATTGTTCCAACATGGTATTTAAAGATGGCTACCAATGAACAAATTATAACATAATATCGGCTTTAATTTGGAATTGGAAGAATGTAGTTTGAATTTATGCAAACGACTTTCAATAATAACTTTATTTTATTTGATAGATTTGGATAAAAAGAGAGCATCCAATATGCATCTAAGATGGCTGTCAAAGTGGAAATGTTATATGATCACCATTTATAAAGTGGCCGCCATCTTAGTTTTTCCAAAAATTGCAGTCTATTTTAAACTTAATTATTTAAAGCTCATACATTTGCAAGCCAATATGTTGTCTTCATTTATTTTCACTTATTTTGCAGTCAATCATATTAATTTGCCTCAAAATTTGTCATTCAGGCTTAGAATACACACGATTTAGGACATAGTCTCAAGATGACTGTCACATTTTGCATCCTCAACAGTGGTATTATACCAATCTGACAATTTATAAATTCATGCAAATGTCTTATTCAATTAAATAGAAATAGTTCACAAAAACCAGGGACGAACTTATCAGTTTTTTCTTATTTTAACGTATAATTACATGATATTTAAGATGGCTTTGATTTTAGTTTTAGAAAAAAGGAAAGTATTTTTTATTTTCAGTTGTAAAATATTTCGAGGTTGTTTGAAGAAATTTTCAAGAAATGATTATTGAATGTATTAGGATAGTACAGGGGACATCCAACCTGACATCCACGATGGTTGCCAATATTGTTTTTAAACGCTTTTTAAACATCTGAACTAACGGTGAGGCTAGCGCTGTGAAACTGGTTGGAGCCCTCCAGTAAAGGTGTTTATACTAACCGCTCTAAGGCTGTGCTTCTTTTGTGGACCATTTTTGTTATTTGTGTTTCGTGTTTGTCTTGTTTTCTTGTCTGTTCATTGTAGCCTTGTGGTCACCTGCTGGGAAACTGGCCCCATGGCTCTTTTGTGTGTGATGTTTTATTGTGTTTTTGTTACTTTCCATATGTGGTGTCCTGGATCAGGTTTGTTGCTTGATTGTATCGATTCCTGATATTTGCCTTCTTTCTTTTATACAGATATTCCTATAAATGTGTTTTATATAAAATGGATATGATCAAAATGAGATGCGAAGAATTTTGTTTCCATAGCAAACTAGAAGTCCTTTGTAGAATTGTCATTGCATAAAATACCATTTGTTTACATCAGATTTAGTGGACAATCCTATAAAATCTGTAATAGAGATATATGTATCAGATTCTTTTCGACCTTTCTCCTTCTGACCAAGTTCCCATGGGCTTAAAAAGGCTATAAATTTCCAAAAACTGTATACAAAATGTATACGATTTTAAAAAACATAATCCCTGGTTTTCACACACCACATCAACTTTTCGACTTGATATTGACAGATGACGCATTTGCTGCAGTCAGCCTTATTCGGTTGTGTTTATGATGTAGCTGGCACTATCACATCTACTCGACAGTAAGCAAAGTTTATATTTTTCTGAAGTCAAGCCAATATATAAAGTTGCAGACATCTTAATTTCTAGCCAAACCCTTATTTCCTCACTAATTGCACACTAGTGAGTTGAGAATTTGATTTCATGATAGCCCACGGTCCAAAAACCTATTCAGTCTAGTTAGTTGAAACCAAAGCTCTTTAGTGTATTTAGGTATGTAGGGGTTTCAATAATGATGTTATTTTACTTTGTATTTACAGGGGTGTTCTTTTAGTTTAAACTTTTATTTCATTTTTGTATAACAACATGTGTACATATAATGCAATAAGTTCACATACAGATCATTTCGAAATACAAAAAAGGGATTCATAAGAAAGTCTATTGACTTTTGTAAATCTGTTTCCCAGCTAATCAATATTAGAAATACAATAAACGTATGACTTGAATTGACATTAGTATGTATAAACAATACAGCAAAACTTGATAATTCGACATGTTTTTGGGAAACTGGTACAGTCAAGGTTTTAGACCTCAAATGCAACATAATCTCAAGAATTAGTACAACTAACTGGTAGGAGAGCACAATTGACATTGAACATACATGTAGGCAAAGGGGGTGCTCTGAACAGAGGCTTGAAGTTAATTAAGCAATTAATTAGGGTGTTTGAGTGCATATCCAAGAGACATATAAGGCAGAGAGTTGAGGTCGACGAGATGCTGTGCAGATTTATATCAGTTACAGAAGTTGCACCTGATTTCTAACAAGCCATTCTACATCGGTTTCATTAACATAGAGAATGGCAGCAGATAGGTAATGCGCATGCTTTTAAATCAATAAGTAGCTGGTCAAGGACATGACAAGCAGGGCAAAAGTTTGCAATTGTCGCAGCGAGAAGTTTGGGTGTTGTAGTTCATCAGGGCTCTGTTCTGATTCCACTGCTCTTAATTGTTAGGCAAGAGGCTCTATTCACGGAATTCAGAACAGACTGCACATTATTGCTGTTGTACAAAGATGATCTGGTGATCAAGGCAGAGTCCATGGAGGAACTGATGGTGGAATGCATGAAAGTATTGGAAGGAGAAGGATCTACATGTGGACATAAGATATGAAGTCATATAAAGTTGTCCCTTGAGCTCAAGTGCACCAAAATGCCTGTGGCACAACACTTCTTAATGATGGAAGATGGAGGTGACAGAACGTACCTGATAAAAACTTGAGATAGGAGTTCTGTAACCAAATGGAAATTCTCTACGCTAGAGACATCCTCGAGCTGCCTGCAGTCATATACTGCAAAAGTACATGGTAGAAGCTCCGTAAACTTCTTAGCCTTCTGATCAACTAGCATCTGCTGCTTTTTACTCGTGGCAGGTAGTACATAACATGCATTTATTTTTTTTGTTGAGTGTATATATCCAGTACGTCCTTGATTATGAACAGTTCACTAGCATGATACATTCTAAGTGATGTCAAAAAAGCAAAATAGTAAAAATGTGATGATTTTTTGAGAAAAAAACTGCAAAATATCAAAAATAAAAAGAATTTTCCATTCTGGCAGCCATCTTGGATGCCATGCTTGAATCTACAGTTAAAAAAATTTCAAAATTATATATTATATATAAGAAACAAAGCTATATTTATGTATGAAAAAAAACCCCGATACAATCTTTCTTCTTTGGCAGCCATCTTGGATGCCATATTGTATCAAGGCTCTCTTATAAATTGATCACAAATACCAAGGTCACATTTGGAGCCTTTCTATGCTTAGAAAAACTTGGATTTCATGCAAAAATCTAAATTTAAGTTCATTATATGATGTTTTCGTAAATCAAGCATGATTTAATATATTAAATTGGCAGCCATCTTATAAAATGGCGGCCATCTTGGATAAAATGCCCATCTACATGTGATGTTAGATAATTACAAATGTTTTATTGTTAAAATATACACTTCCACTAGCTTTCAATATAAGTTTATTGCAAAATGATATCCGGCTTAGCAGGCTTTACATGAAAAAAGGTCGCCATTTTGAAATTCCAGATGGCGGCCGTCAAGATGCATTTCTGGCGTGGCACTGACCCTCAAAAATTTTGTTTTTTACTTATCTAGCCATGTACCAAGTTTCATGCTTTTATCATAAAGTGCACGATTTTTTCACATATCTGCCCCACTATAAGGGCACTGAGCCAAAAGAATGCTTCGTGGATAGAGTCTCCAGCATAGTTAAATGCCTGCCAATATGATTTCTTGCTTTTTCCTGACATTGAACTAGTTAATACCAGCACCTGAAAGTGCATGGAATTCGATCAGAGCCCTGGTTGTGGCATCATGGCACATTGACATCTTTAATAAGTGTCCTGATCTTAGAAACTTGATGATATATGAGCAAGACTGTTTAAGAAAATGTAAAATATCAACACTCTGCAATTGTTTTTATATGCGTTTTATTCAAGCGGCGAAAACAAAATTTGCTCATCTGCAAAACTGGGGGTAGGGTTGTGCATTAGCTCATATAAGACAAAATATTTAAGAAAAAAAAACAAACAAAATAAACGGGATGATTTTCATTTTGAAATAGTAAATTTCCCATTTCTTGATGGAGATGTTCCTCGCTCTCCTTCCTATGGTGTATATATTTCTCAGCTTATTCGTTTTGCTAGAGTATGTTCTAATGTTGATGACTTCAACAACAGAAACTTATTTTTAACTGCTTAATTATTAAAACAAGGTTATAGATATAATAAAATTCGAAAAGCATTTTCTAAATTCTACCACAGACACTCAGAGTTAATTGTTAAATACAACATTGGGTTAAAAACTCTTCTGCAACGAGGCATATCAGAACCTATATTTTATGGCGATTTAGTCTATAAATTCAAACGAATTGTTGGAAAACCTAATTTTAGTGATCAATTCAAAAAGATAGTTAAACGTTATATATTATGCACAATAAATATAGCGATTGTTTTGTATGGTTGAGCCCATCCACATCAGATCTCGAGTTTCATTTGCTGTCATGAAGATACAAGCGCCGATCATCGGACAAGATTTTCCATTTCAAAAAATACAGAATTACCAAACGCAGCGGCCGTGCTAAAGTGACGTTTAATTTTATAGTCCAGGCGCTGATTTCTGTACAGGCCTTAGTTTTTGACTTGGCACAACTTACCTGCCAGAAAAGGTTTGACTGCAGAAATGCAATCCTGGGGTCTTCTGCAATACTCCTAGGTACGTCGTACAGTTAAATTGTGGTAGCAGTTTTGCTGTAGGACGTCATCTTTGAACGTACCCTACGCTAAATGAGGCTAAGGTAAATTGAGAGGAAAACACACCTCAAGTTCAACCATTGCTTCCTATTCAGCATATTTCCCTTCAAATTTATACAGTACATGTATGCAATGACATACGACAGTAAAGCAATATAATTTTTTTGTATATATGGTATATTAGACGTGGAAATGTCAGACGGAAGGGGTGATTTTCCCCACCCCCCTGAATATAATGTATTCAAATTCAAAAAGAAATGAAATCTTCCCCAATTCTTAATTTATCAAGTAAAAGAGCATATTTATAATCATATTTAAACATTATTCTTATAGTATGTTTGTCATGTTTCACATTTGTTACAAATCAAAGAAAGAACATACCATCTGAAATGACATTTCAGGAATGCGTGTATTACACAATTTTCAGTGTACATTCTCTGCTGCAATATATTGTATCTGTTACTTATACTAAATTCTTATACATGGGCATGACGATAGCCTTAAAATCATTAAATGAAATGCAGCAAACAGCCAGAATGCGTTTAACCATTATACAACATGATATTGCAGTTATATGCGTTACTCACTTTCAAATGTATTATTATTTAATGCAGTAATATCATTAGATTATGGGCTACCAAACGACCTCCAAAAAATGAGGTTTGTAGACTGTGAATTTCTTAAACCAAATTATATTACCCACATAATGAAGTGCGTTAGTTTTCAGCGGATAAGGCGTTGCCCTGCAATAGCCAAAATCTCTACGTTACCCTAAAATAATAGGAATTCCTATAGTATTAATATCCAGTTATTTCTTATTCTTACGTATCAATATTAACTTTTATTTGAAAGAAAATTACTAGCAATATAATTTTAAACTAATTTTGGCACCAGTTATTACAGTTATATATGTTACTTTCTGCTAAATACAATATTTAATGAAATGACAATACTATACCACAAATTGTGTAAGCCACCAAAATACATGCAATGTTCGTTTTTATACAGTTTTAGATTTGAAATGATTTTAAATTCATGTCTGCTTAGTCAGAAGTGTCGTCAGCGTGAACGCACATTGCTGAGAGACGGTCTTCGGTTGCCTAGCAACAGCGCACTGAAGATGATAAGACGTCAACTGCTATATGTTATGAAGCCCTAAGGTTCATTCTATATGTGCATTAAGTTTCAGCCAAAACTGCCGACCCAGTAAAAAGATATTAACCAACTCTCAGTTATTTTTGACTGACCCTCGTAGCTTTCAGCTATAATAACCCTAATTACTATATTGATAGCTATGATTAGGGGGAAAAACTTACACTTAATTCCCAAAATTACCTTTTTATTCATAATATTGGTTGAAATAGAGAAATGAAACTTTAAAGCAAACGTGAATCCTTGTCAGACCAGAAAACTATTTTAATCGTAACGGTTTCTATCCCACATATGGCAAACGCCATGCCTATTCATATGGCTAAAACAGCTCTTTATCCAATCATTATCCAGTTCGATGAAGAAAAAATACAACTGATGTGAGTAACATATACAACAAAAGTATTTAACCCATATTAGACTAGCGTTCTTTTTGTGGGACAAAAACAAGTAGTTCAGGCCAAAAACAGACGCCACATACTGCCATGTCTGATCAGGTTCTCAACTGTTTGCTTACAGGATATTCTATTAAAATTTGAATAAGAATGAAAAGCAACATCCAAAAACCATGAAGACCAAAAATGGACTGGTCCATATGATAAAAGTGGGAAGTTTCATTCGACTTAAAAGGGTTAAGGAGATGGTGACATTTATCATAAGCTTTGTCTGGTTCTGCAATGTTAAAGAGCATTTAAACAGGATATTTTTTCCAAGGTTCTTAATGGTTATACATTTTAGAGGTCAAGGCTTATCATTATCACTTAGAACAACTCTCTTGCGTTGTGAAGATTATATTGTAGCTGTTGCAGAACGAATGGACTTAAATAAATTATTTGAAAATTTGTTTTGCATTATTTCTATTAATTAAGCTTAGTCTAAACGTGGATTTTTTTCATATAAAATTATTACGATATTCAGCATGTCAAATGAGGACATACTCGTTGATGCAAGAATAGCATCCCATTAATCCTTTGTACTGTAAGTTCCAAATCAAACTAAATTGATGATAAATAGTTACCTAAATAAAATATCAAATTAGCAAGCACATTTGATTTTAGTTCAGCAATGAAGGCTCATGCGAGCCTGTAAAAATATGTCATTAGACACATCAGGGCATTTGTTGCTTGTATATGTAGTTGAAGACAAACGCTAGCTCCAGTGCATCAGCATGGGGGATTAAACGGTGCATTTAACCATGTGAGGTAGGTACAAATCACATATGGTGGTTCAAATCTTCAATTGAGCATGTATAAATTACATAAGAGAGGTCAGCAATTGTTGTTTTTTTATTCATTTCAACGAAATTCACTCTTGTGCTACTGTCAAAGATCATATCGAAGATAAGATATTCAAAATATTGTATATTATATCACATAACATATACAACAATAGAGGCACTGCTTTATCACCCTCTAAGATTTATACTTACTTTAAAAAGTAATAGAAGTATGATTTCTCTGGAAGGAAGCTAAGCAAATATGACATGCATTATAACTTTCATGCATCCTTTCTAGGCATTGCATTCAAGGCTTTCATTGATGGCAAAGACTACAGCACAAAGTGTTTGTAAGAACATTAGACTCTTTGTATGTCTCTATAAATCTCTCAACATGTTTTGTGCTTTTATATAATTTCCTATCTATGTGTAATGCAATTGTTTTCTGTCTGAAGAAGCAAGATATTTTTTTTAGAAAAAGCTGTGTTGATTTTAATTTTATATCACTTATTCGTTCTTATGTTTATATACATACAGCACTTTGTTATCAAGAATTATAGTTACAAGACTCCTGTAATAATTTGGCCATGCCACATTCTGTATAGTGAAAATTATCATCAGTTATTTAAGCATTGATTGCTGAAACTGAGCAAGATCTCATGACTGCATGTTTTCAAACGTTTTATTTTTCCATCTAATACCTTAAAGAACATTTTATAGTATAGTTTACATTACCTAATTGTCACAATGTCTTATTCTGCCTGACATAACTCTTGACTGATAATGACAGTGTGTTAAAATAGTTTCTTAAGCAGCACATGCGTTCCTTGGAGATGATCATTTCACATGAGATCGTTGTCATCCATTACAACTGATTTTACCCATATTCTGGGAAATGTTTCTTCAATATAAAACCTCTCCTTATAAAGTGATATTAGTTTAGCAATGATCAAAGGTACTAACAGTTTCATTAAGTAAACTATAAAAGGTATGCTGTAATAAACTAAAATGGTTTGTAAAAGCTGAAACAAGTAATGTGTCACCATCTGCATATGCATATAAATGTCAGTTTACAATTCAATTTTTAGAGATTATCTTTAAAAATAACTGATTACAGACAGGTATAATGCATAACATCTATTGTAATATATATTAATTTTATCCTACCAACTCTTAGGTAATTTATTTTTTCTGCAATGTAAGCAAAATAGTATGATTTTATTATTACCTCTCTAAACATTTAGTAATTTGTATTTTTATGGGAAATTAACCTAGGCATTATACAAGGAGCTAACCTATATAACGTAACTGACTTTGTTTGCATAATGTGTACAATAGTATACTGGGTATATAAAAATATTTTCAAATAAATGATGAGTCTTCATTCAATAAATCTTTGTTGTGTTGTTTTTCTCCAGCAATAAATATTACAAAATTCTACGTCCTATATAGTTTTGCTTTTCAGGGCCCAATTGTATACTTTCTTTGATAACATTTAGGACAAACACAGGACATAATGATATTTGGTATGGTTATATATGTTACTTTGATAAATTTGACAGAACAATAATGTATTCTACTACTTCTAAATAGCTGTCTTTTTCTTTGTTTATGTGTTTTAGAATCGTTAATTTTGGACAAATCAAAATGATATTTCGTGGTGATGAAAACTTAAAAAAAATCTTTATTGCAAATGTAAATGTTTATAGATATAGTAACTTAATAAAAACTGATAAATATTTTAGAACAAACTGCTGTCTTTGTATAAATTTAAAACAAAAAGGTTTGAAATTAAATAAAACCCCGTATGACATATTATATAAAGTATTTAGCAATATATATATATGAAGTCTTAAAGTTTGTAATGTACATTACATATTGTCATACCAACATTAAAATATGGAACTTTACACCAGAAACGCAGTAAAGTATAGCTTTTTACTATCGGGTATCGATTGAATGCTCAATTATGGTTTAAAAAGCCAGCAGATGGTATTGCATGCTAACTTGCAAAGTAAAATAGTTCTAACCATATTCACCATTTTTGGGGGGTAATCACATTCAACAGCTTATAATTCTTAAAGTAATAATGATAGAAACAATATGTTTGTAGTTTTGTATGAATCAGGTAATTATCTTTTCCAAACATGATATGTAAAACGTATATACCCATTATAGAAATTATAAAATTAAACTTTGACTAAATTTAATTGATTTTATAACGCGTAATTGAAGATATAACGTAAATGACAGTTATAACATAAAAGTTGTGCTTCTGGATGCAAACAATTTATTTTCATAATTGTTAAGGTCCTTAACTGTGGTGAAACCATATAAAACACAATAAAAATAACTGTCATTTATTTTGGTGCCACATTAAAGAATAAAATAAAGTCAAATAAATGTAATTACCAATATTCTGTTAATATATAACAATGAGAAAGTCTTAAATAAATTATAATTATCCTGCTTGTGAGATTTCCACTATTTCTAACACTTTAATTGTCCAAAGCAAGCTATCACTAAGTGTGCAGTCCTTCCATCTTCCTTTCCTGGTAACCAACGTCATTTAACCCGGAAGTGATGTCATAATTACGTTAACGTTATTAGACGTCAAAGTCATTTAAACTTACTCAGCTTTAAGGCTATTAGTGCAATAAAATGTTAAAGGATTATTAATTGTAAATATAAATGATAAACAATTGCAAATATATTGTAGATAAATATATGATATGAATCATTCGCGACACTCCCGCCAGAATATTTAATCGTCCTTCAACTGTTCCTTGATCTTTTGCTCAGCTTTCATCGCTGCATCTCTCTTTGGTCGAACTCTGACCAACTGGTCATCACCTTGTTTTCTGTCAGTCACATTATCATAGCTCTGTATTGACTCTTTAGCTTCTGTTGTAGGACATTCAATTGGAAACAATAAGTTTAATGGACGACCAATTACCTTATTGCTGGGTAGCACAATCTTTGCTGATCTTACTTCACCATCTCTGCTATTTACCAGTTCCTTAATTCTTCCCATTCGCCATGCCCCTGTGGAAGATCATCCTTTATAAGAGTCACATCGCCAACACTTGGTTTATATTGTGATTTCACCCTTGCTTCCTTTAGTTGATTTGGGATCTTTCTCTTAAGCTTAGTAAATAGTCATTTTTCCAGATTTTCCAGAATGCTTCAAGATGCTTAAGGCCTTTTTTCCATGTTATTAGAAGCTTTTCCCCTGATGATAAATTTGGAATAAAGTCACTGTCTGTGAGGTCATTGCAGTTATGTACTGGTAGTCCAATTTTAGGATTCAACGACAGAAAGTGTGAAGGCGTTAATGCTACATAAGAGTTTATGTCATTTCCAACGTACACAAGTGGCCTTGAGGTGATCACAGCTTCTGCCTCCTTCAGCAAAGTTAGAAGTTGCTCATTTTTCAGAAGAATCTTTCCTATTGTTTTACGTAGTGACCTTTTAACCAATCCCACCAGCCTTTCGTAAAATCCACCCATCCATGGTGCCAGTTCTACTATGAATTTCCATTGAATATTCTCATTTGCCACATAAGATAGCACATCATTTTCTGTCAAGATGTCTGCCCATAATTTACTGATTGTGTCTGCTGCAAGTTTGAATTGTGAAGCATTGTCAGAGATAACTTTATTTGGTTTTCCATGCCTAGCTATAAATCTACGGAATCCAAGAAGAAACTGATATGCTGACATGTCCTGCATCAACTCTAGATGAACTGCTCTGGTCACCAAACAAGTATATAAACAAACCCATACCTTTTGTTTATCTCCTAATGCTTTGATATAAAGTGGTCCAAAATATTCAATTCCAGTGTTTGTGAAAGGTGCAGCTACTGATACCCGTTCTGTTGGCAGTGGTGGCATAAGTGGCATTGTATATGGTCCACCTTCATGTTTTTGACATATTTTACATGCTCTTAAAATCTTTCTTACTATTGACTGACCCTGTGGTATCCAATATTTTTGTCTTACTGAGCTTAATGTTTGAGCAATTCCAGTATGTAGAGCCTTTCTATGGTACATATCAATTGTCATTTCTGTATACCTGCTACTTTTTGGTAACAATATTGGTTGTCTGGCTCCATCTGAAATTTCAGCATTTCCGAGTCTTCCATGGCACCTTAGCAATCCATTTTTGTCCATACCAATTCCCAGTTGAGTTTTAAGATTGTTAGGTTTGTCATTTTCAATAGATTCTATTATGTCACTATACTGATGTTGTTGCAGATAGGTTGTCCATAACTGTTCAGCTTTGGCTATCTCAGATTCGTCTAGAGCTCCTGATTTCTTAGTTTATTTATGAACCTTTCTGACAATGCTGTCACTCTCAAAAGTCTTATAAGAGAAGAAAATCTTCCTATATCTATACCGAATGGGGTTGTTGATTTAACAATTCTATCCCCTATGGGACCCTCCCCAGCAACAAGCTTTGCTTCATACATAATCTGTGATTTTCTATATTCTGTTTCTGTCTGTGACTGTGCCTCTTGTTTCTGTTTTTCAGATAGATCATGTTGCCACTCAGGCCATTCTTGATTTGATTGTGTCAACCAATTTGGTCCGTGCCACCACAGTTTGCTGTTCTTTAGCTCAATAGACCTCATTCCTCGACTTGCTATATCTGCAGGATTCTCAGTCGTAGAAATGTAGTGCACTTTTAAGTGTTTGTCTTGTTTTATCTCCTTCACTCTGTTCTCAACAAATGCCCCTAGAGCTCTCTTACTGTTGATCCAATTTATCACACACTGTGAGTCTATCCATATATGTTTCTGAGTAAGTTCTAACTTTAGCTCCTTTTGAACAAACTTTATGCACCGTACACCTATGGTTGCTGCTAATAATTCAAGTCTTTGGATTGTGATTTGCTTATTTGGAACTAATCTTGTTTTTGAGAAGATAAGATCAACCTTACAACCCTTTTCCTGTAATTCCTGTCGCAGGTAAACTGCCGCTGCATATGCACACTTAGACGCATCACAGAAGACTAAAAGTTGATATTTAATTTCTTTATTTTGATTCAATCCTATATATCTTGGAAAGCAGTGACTTGGTATTTCCTTTAAATCCTGACTGATGACATTCCATTGTGTTTTGTCCTGTTCTGAAAGGTGTTGGTCCCAAGACATTTTCTTATTCCATAAGGTTTGCAAGAACAATTTACCTTGTAATGTGACTGGGCTGAAGAGACCAAGTGGATCATATATTGAAGCTTTCTCACTCAGAACTGTTCGTTTTGAAAGTGTCATATTGTTGCTCATGTGATAAGTCACTGTCATGTTATCCTCTTCAACGTGCCACAGAAGACCTAGTATTTTCATTTTCCTCCTGTTTGCCTGGTCATACAATGGTATTTTATCAAGTACTTCCTTACTGTTTGATGTCCAGTCTCTCAAATTCATGGCTGCCCCTTCAAATATTTTCTTTGACTCACTGTAAAAGCCTAGAGCCTCATGAACTGAGTTTGTCCTTGTGACAACATTATCAACATAAATGTTCTGTCTGATATTTTCAGCCGTGCTTGTTCCCACCGTCTGTAAATGGTGATCAATTGTAGCCGCTAGTAGAAAGGGACTTGCTATTATACCAAATGGTACCCTACAGAAACGATATGTTTGTATATTGTTGTCAGTCTCTAATATGTTTTTATCTTTTAACCAAAAGAATCGCGTAGCATCTTTAGCGTTATCTTGAAGACCTATTTGTAGAAATGCCTTTTCAATATCAGATACCACTGCTATTTTATTCAAACGGATTCCAACTAAGTTTTGTAGCATAATTGGTCCCCTGTACATGCATTTATTTAACCTACTGTGTTCTGGCCTTGTTTTAGCTAAAGCATCATATACAATTCTAACCTTTGTTGTTGCTTTTGATGGGTTCATCACTTCATGGTGTGGTATATAATGTTTGATTGTGTTGTTTGATTGTACCTTAGGACATACCATTTCAATAATACCTCGTTTTAACTGTTCCTCTATGATTTCAGTATATTTCTCGACCAGGTCAGGATTTCTTTTCATTCTGTTGATGAGGGACTTTAGTCGCCCCAGTGCTAATCCATGATTCTTGGGCAGGTCTGGTTTCTCCCTTTTCCAGGGCCATGTAACCGAATAGCGTCCATTTTCAAAGCTTAAAGTTTCATTGAACCTGTTCAATGCTTTAGTGTCATCACTCTCTGTTGGAGATTCTTGTATTCCGATAGACTCCAGCCGCCAAAAATCCTCTAGGTTTGGTTTCAAAGGTAGTGAGTAATCTACATGTGTCATCAAAGTTGTCTCCATGTTAATGTCTGTACCATAGGTTAGTATGAGCATGCTGGGTTCTGCTGTATTCTCAACAGTTTCTGCAGTCTGTCCAGCCAAAATCCATCCCAATTTCGAACCCAACATGTATAATCCTTTTTGAATCTCAATCTTCTGTGGCAGAATTAAGTCCAGATAATAGTCGTTGCCTATCAAGAGGTCGACTGAAGATGTCTCTCGAACATTAGGGATGTCATCAGCAAGTGAGAACTCTGTCCATAGATATTCCCAGTTTTTAATTGATTTCAGATTGACTGGCCGCCTTTGAATAGAGCCAGCAATCTGTGGTACCACGTTTGCACTTATTTTCAATGTGCTTCCGTCTTTCAGCTGGATATTTAATTTAGTGGTAGGCGTTTTGATAATTTTAGGTGTGTCTATGCCAAATGTCACTAGCATGATCTCCTCCTTCTTTCCCATCTTGAGGTCCATCTCTTTTGCCAGTGATTCTGTGACATATGTTCTTTGACTGCCAGAGTCAAGAAGCAAGCGTACATTTTCCTTTAAACCATTGTTGGGATTGTTTATATCTGCTCTGGCAGTCTGCATTAGTACCATCTCACCTGATGAAATAAGGCTGTTTTCTGTGTGTGTGTCGTCATCCTCTGGCTCAATCTCCTCTGGCTCTATCTCTTCTGGCTCTATCTCCTCGGCTAAATTTCCTGTTCATTGGCAGCTGTACCAAACTTCTGTGGACACAGGCTTCTGTGATGGTGGTTTCGTCTGTTACAGTGCGCACACACTACCCTTTTGGGACAGTCCTTTGCCCCATGCCCCTGTCGCAGGCACTTGAAACAGCATCCTTTTATTATTTTTTTTCGTTTCTCTGTTGTATCATATTTTGTACATTCATCACTCCAGTGAGATGCATTACAGAACCTACAGTTTGCTGAAAACCTGTTTTCCACTTTACCACCAACTGCCTGAGACCCGACTATTAATGCTTCTGCTGAGCTTACCATTGATTTATAATAGTCCTCCCTAGTTTCCCCCTTTGCAGTATAATGGTTCTGTTCGGCTCTTTCCCTGGCTACAACATAGTTGCTGAATAGCTCCCTAAGTTCCCTGACGGTCCACTTATTTCTAGCTCCCTTTTGTAATTCCAACTGTATAAGTACCTCTTTAGGAATTTTTGATGTGATCATAGAAATAAAAATGTTCTGGTCAATGTTCTCTTCAAGGGCTTCAAGACTCCCAAGATGTTTTTCTATAAGGTCATACAAATTGCGTAGTCCCTTTACTGTATTTGGCGCAAGCTTCAAATTTATGAGTTCAACATAATGAGAATTGACCACTGTCTGAGCATCACCGTATCTTTCTTTAAGTAATTCAACTACAAGAGAATAATTTTCATTGGAAAGCAAAATTCCTGACACTGCTTGCCGTGCCTCTCCAGTTAATTTACTCATCAAATAGTTCAATTTTTCAATATCAGATATTGACGTATTTTTGTGTACTGAAGCACTGAATGAGTCCCAAAACTCAGACCATTTTAACTTGTCACCATTGAATGGCGGGATTTCTAGTTTTGGAAGTCTTACTGAACCTTGTTGCCTGTTATTTGATTGAGCCATGGTTATCTGTTGATGTTGTAGCTGCTGTTGTCCAATTAAAACCTGTTGCATCTGAGCCGTCAGCTGCACCATTTGGTCAAATCTGTCATCTGTCACAGTCACGGATGAGCTATTACCAGTGGGTATTCCCTGTTCTTGAAGAGAAGATTTCAAATTGATCAATTCATCTCTGCAGTCCATCACTGTTGAGATGTAGTCCCAGTCAGCCTTGATCAACTCCACAGTTTCATCTTCTCCATCCTGCCCATCTACGATTGTTGATATCTGTATGCCTGTATCCTCAAGTTTCTTTTGAAAATCATTCAGTCTATTAATGCAGTTGTTAACATTCTGTATCAAAACTTTTACCTCCATTTCTTCCCTGTCTTCTTCAAGCAGATGTTTTCCCTTTCCCAGTTCTTTCTCCAAGAGATTCCTGTACCGTGTCCTATTCCCCTTAAGGATCCTGATCGATATTGTTCCTGTAGATATTGATCTTCTAATGTGTCCCTATGATGGTTTGTTCCTGGCTCCTTCTGTCCCCGGTTTCGGCGCCAATTTAATGTGGTGAAACCATATAAAACACAATAAAAATAACTGTCATTTATTTTGGTGCCACATTAAAGAATAAAATAAAGTCAAATAAATGTAATTACCAATATTCTGTTAATATATAACAATGAGAAAGTCTTAAATAAATTATAATTATCCTGCTTGTGAGATTTCCACTATTTCTAACACTTTAATTGTCCAAAGCAAGCTATCACTAAGTGTGCAGTCCTTCCATCTTCCTTTCCTGGTAACCAACGTCATTTAACCCGGAAGTGATGTCATAATTACGTTAACGTTATTAGACGTCAAAGTCATTTAAACTTACTCAGCTTTAAGGCTATTAGTGCAATAAAATGCTAAAGGATTATTAATTGTAAATATAAATGATAAACAATTGCAAGTATATTGTAGATAAATATATGATATGAATCATTCGCGAAATCTTCGCGACATTAACTAGATTTTGGCAGTAAATAACGACCGTATGCACCATCTGGATACAACCTGGATACAATTTCTTATTCAAATGTCGCCATTTTGTTTTTAAAAGTAAAAATAGGGTAGGTGTACAAAACCGCTCCTCCTGGAAAACTGCTACCACAATTTGACTGTACGACGTGCCTAGAAATGTTGTAGAAGGGTAGTTCTAACTGTTTCTGCAGTCAAACCTTTTCTGGCTGGCCAATTGTGCCAAGTCAATTTTCAAAAACCTAGCTCCTAGACTATTAAGACTAGCGGGTAACGTGGGTATTTCTGATCATTGGGGGAAGCCGAAACCATTTTCAAACGGTTGTTTGGTCACTGAAAACCAAAAGAGCATAGCAAATGCTGCAATTTTCTGAAGTTTCTCAGAGAAATAAAGGACGAAGTTTTCACAATTTGACGTTTTTACTAATGCTTTTACGTTAACGCATTTTAACGTTGTTTTTAGTCGTGTTTTCTTGAAACACATTAACAAGTAAAACTGCTCGATGCCTTCCAAACCATTCAGACAATTACTGTTGAATGAAACATCTTCACTACTACAGTGCACGAGCCGAAAGGTAAAATCAAACGTCACCGTTATCTCGCAAATGCGTCGCACCATTTTTCAGTAACTTTTGGTTTTAATCAATCATAAGGTGAGTTATATTGTAAGCCTTTGCTATCTGTGTTAACTGATATGCTGTCGAGTTGAAATGCCAATTAACATTAGAAGTTTAATCAAATGATGACTACGTTTTGACGTCATTGATGGTAGCTGTTTTTTTTTTCAGCATGAAATCTCTATCACATCTGTCACATAACCAATAGTTTTTATAGGCGAATGGTGCATAAGTTAGATGAAAGACCAAACGAAAAATCACATGCTTATCATTTTTACCATTACTTACAACGGGTGTGATTTTTGCTTACTGACCCCTTCTGCAGTTCTTGCTCTCCCCAAAGGCCTATTTAAAGGATGGCGTCTGAAATTTAGTGGTTTCATTTGCCTAAGATCCTGTTCTCGTCATTGCAATTGAAATTGATCGGCACTGCACAAAGATAAACACAAAGAAGATGCGAAACATAAGAAATTGCTAAACTTATTGTGCATAGTATATAAGGGTTGGATATAACTTGGATATCATGTAGCAATCTGCATGCCTAGTTTTAAACCCAATCACGGTTTATAGCTATGGTTTCCTCTTTAATTGCACGACGGTGGGTCAGGCCTCAGACTCTATGACGGCTCTGACGTAAAGCTTTAATCGATGGGCTGGTGTCTGATGCTTATCTGTAGCTGGGCCCACCGTGGCTGAACTTGAGGTTTTCTTTAGCTCTGTCTATCTGTGAGTAATAGGCCCTTTTCTTTGTTTCATCATGGTGTAGTAATTTGATTAGAGCTTTTTCCATGATGATACATTGCATTAGTTAGATGGCCTCCATGTGAGCTGAACATTTTTTGTACTTCAACAACAGCAGAATCTAGGGCGAAGATTTGGTACCAGTAAAATGCATTTAAGCCCCCCCCCCCCCCCCCCCGGTGGCTTAGGCTGCTGTCCGTTCTAAGGCGGTGGTTCTGTTGTTGTTGACTTTTTGTTTATTGTTACTCCCATTGTGGGAGTCTGTAATTGTTCTATGTTTTGTTGTACGTTACTTTATGTCCATTTTAGTATTGCAATCATCTTGGTGGGGAAAAGAGAGCTGATTGCTTTGCTTAATTTGTCTTCCTGGTGTCTTGTGATGGTTGAGCGGCTCTTTCTCGCGGTGCCACGGGGTTGTCTGCAGTTTGTGATTGTGGTATTTCCTGATCATACTCATTTACTATTTTTGGTTTTGTATTTGTCAATTGAGTATATCTTTGTTAAACCTAATCTAAAACGGTTTGAAATTAACTCAGAGCAGTCGTTTAACTAAATGACGATAGCCAAAATTACCACTTTTAAATTATAATTAAGTTCATGTAACGCACATAATACAACATGTAGCCGTATTTATGTTAAACAGCTGTCATACAAAGTAAAGACATCCAGTAATTTGCAGACTATTAGAATGTTCATTGATTAGATAGTTTTAATGTCTTCTCTCCTATTCGATGCACCTTGAATTGGTACATACGATAGAATATGTCTAAAAGGGTTTGGGATGGAGCAGGTCATTACTCAGCTTGCAGTCAAAATCTTGTTTGATGATTATTCTGTTTTCTTTTTTTATGATATGAGGAGGACAATTATTTAACCAGAGAAGCAGAAATAATAATCGATATTGTATATGACTTGGATAAGGATTGGTTTAGAATATTTACATTAGAAAGGGACATTTACTAAATTGTACTGTTTAAATGTGAACAGATTATTTCCTTTGTTCCTCTAGGATGTATCTTTATTTTAGAATTATTCATATTAAGAAATATTGAAAAAAAATATTCATAACATCTGTAACAAAGGTACAGGGGCTTAATAATTATCAATACCTAAGATTTAGGCACCAGAGGCTAGAGACTTTAGTTCGGAAAACATGCGAAATATATATATATTTTCCTGAAATATCATTTCTTACATCAAGTCAATGTCCTTGCTCACTTATTATGTCATGTAACATATGTTACAGCCTTTAACAAGTGCTTCAATCTTGTTGTTTAACCTGCAAAATCTATAATTCTTTATAATATGAGCAAGACAATCCCAAATATGCGAGATTTCCAACAGCAGCAAATGTTTTCATATATTTTTATTTAAATGATGCCTACCAAATTCGGCACCTTAAAATTGGGTGTAGCCTTTGGATTGTTTATAAAATTGCTTGTATAAGACACTATATTTAAAGTATAAAAGCAAACTTTGGATTTTCTCTAACCCAAATGAGTTTATTAGTATAAAATAATCAAAACATTTTGGAAAATGCACATATTAGCTAAAAAGTAAATGATATTGGTCACAATTTTCATGTTTAAAGGGTAATCTAATTAAAGTAACGCACATAACACCACAGGAAGCTGTAATTTTGCTCCAAAAGAATTCATATGTAGCTAAAATAGTCCATATGCAGACCATATGTGTAATTTAAATAATTAGCCTTCTTTCTGTAGCTCAAACTTTTAATTTTCTTTTTTTTTCTAAATTTGATATGGTAACATATGTAACAGGCTGTCAGAGACTAACGCCCCGGCGAACATATTGCAAACATCTATTACAAGACGCAGCTTGAAATCGTCTTTTAGATAGAATAAGTTTGCGAAATTCCCGAGGGGGAGCAATAACATCCTCAGCCATCAGTCTAAGGTGGCCTGATAAGCTGGGTATTGATAGGAAATCAACGATATTTTGCATGCAAAATATAGTTATCGAGAAATAATTCATTGTCAAAGTCAGGTAAAGCATTGATGTAACCATCATATGACTAAAATAACTGATATTATGTTAGAAAAGGCGTTCGTGGTGTTGGATAAATATGACCATACCAACACAAACCATAGCTTTTATTAACGAGCAGTTTCTCATTATGGTCGCCATATTTATGACGTCATAACTATCCTCAGACGCGGATTTAAGATGGGTGACCAACTTTAAATCAAAGGTAAGACTCCATTGAAGGTTTTGATATAGGTCACCATAAATCGGCACACAATTCGCACGGGACCTATTTTTTGTCCCTAAGGGCCCTGACTATATCATTAACTGTGGTGTACCGAAAGGAGCAAAAAGATTAATTATAGTATATACCATAATTAATTATAGTATATACCATAATAAAATATGGCATATACAATAATTAAATGTAACATATACCTTAATTAGATATAGCATATACCATAATTAAATGTACTTGACGTGTATATCATTTATCTACATGTATACATGTGTTAGCACATGAGATATATGCAGGTACGTATCGCAAAAGCCTTCTTAATACGCTTAGACGGACGTATCCAGCGGGTGGCCTAAAGTTTGGTCTTGTCTTATTCTACATCCATACTTTGCAGTGTGTGCGAGCAGCCGAAAAGGTCTGGTGAAACTTTCAAAATGCGCCAGCTAATCTGAGTCGAGGCACATGCGATAAGTGACAAAATCTCATGAACTGACACATATATACATGTAGATAAATGATATATACTTCAAGTATTTACATCCGTACCGCATCTGCGCAAAATGCTGAGCTAAAGGTTATGGGGGTCATTGAGGTATGAATTTAGAGTGGAACAGGGGTAAGTGTGCTAGTTTGTACACGGGGATCAGCGTTTGGTGGTTTGGTGAGTTTCAGTAGATACTACAATATTACACACATTTCTCTCCGAGCCTGCATGCACTTTATGTACTAACATGGTATACTCGAAGGAACTAGAGCGTGACGTTACAACTACGGCGAGGGCCCTACTGCGCCTGAAAACTTTGGCATAAATCCTTATAGAACATGATCGGTTCGATTTTTTTACGTGCGAAGGTCGGATAAGAGCTGTTATGTACATGCAATGTGTATAATGCGCTTGTTCTGAGCTAAAACTGGCAAAACATTTGCATACTTTCTTCGTTTTGTCATAAAACAGAAGAAATCCCGTTCTGGGTTCGATTTGGTCACGGTTCTCATCTACAAAGCTTTTTTCAACACCACGTTTGCAGTGGTTTGGCCTGTTTAGCAAGGTAAATCATATCTATAAATGGAATAGCATTGCCAGATTTTTTTACACAGATAGCTCATTCTTTTACAAAAATCAAAACAACCAACATTTTTTTAAGGTCAGCCCTACATACATTTTGTACAATTATGTCAGGATGGTCCATTGTATATATTTGTATATATTTAGGGCATCAGTATTTATGCTAAAATCCCCCGTTCCCCCAAAAATGTATTTCTTTCTCTGAAGATTAATTTTGTTTTTAGAAGCAAACAGTGCCGACCCAGATGAAATGCTGCATAATGCAGCATTTTATCTGGGTCTTCACTGTTTACCAAACATGCAGTAGGGAGCACAGTTGTCAGTGGAAGATTGCTTGACTCGAGACCGAGGGGTCGCGGGTTCGAGCCTTATCGGCGTCACTGTGTTGTAGTCCTTGAACAAGATACATTTATCCTAGCTTAGTACTGGTTCAACCCAGGAAGACCCGCCCCTGTTTAACTGAAAGATTGTTGATGGGACGTAAAGAATCAAATCTAACAAAACAAACACGCAGCTTAGGGTAACTCCCTCAGCAGGATGTGGAAATACAATGCCCGACTTGTCCGTCCTTATCCCATTTCATTTAGGACAAGTAAGACTTAGCCATTTATTTTCACTAATTTAAGTTAAAACAACTCTATTATATTTTAATTAATTACTACAAACTCACATGAAGTATGGAAATCATGTAGATCCTGATCAGGTGGTTTCTGAAGAAGCCAGCAGATTTGGATCCTCACTGTTTACAAAAGAGTTAATATATGTTTTTACACATTGTTTCAGCGAAATTGGTGGTGGTTTGGTGTGTATCAGTAGATACTACAGTATTACACACATTTCTCTCCGCGCCTGCATGCACGAACATTGTAAACTCCAAGGAACTAGAGCGTGACGTTACAGCTACCGCGATGGCGAAGGCGCTGTTGCGCCTAAAATCTTTGGCACCATTCCTTCATAGAACATGATCGGTTCGATTTTTTACGTCCGAAGGAAGAATAAGGGCTGTTACGTACATGCCATGTGTAAAATGCGCTTGTTCTGAGCTAAAACTGGCAAAACATCTGCATACTTTCTTCGTTTTGACATTAAACTGAAGAAATCCCGTTCTGTGTTCGATTTGGTTACGGTCCTCATCTCAATTCAAAGCTTTTTTCAACATCACGTTTGGCCTGTTTACCAAGGTAAATCATATCTACATGGAATAGCATTGCCAGATTTTTACATAGTTAGCCCATTCTTTTACAAAAAGATCAAAACAAGCGATAGTACCTACCTTTGTTTGACTTTTCCGTGACGTTGCCACTACCGCGAAAGGTCCCGGATGTAACGAAGGAACAAAATTATGTTGACGCAATTTCGCGGTAGTTCCGCTGATGCCCACCCGTGAAAATGTCATAAATAATACAACTTTAGCCTGAAATGCTAAGATACGCTGAATTAAGATTGCTGTAATATTTATTTGAATAATTGATTCAGTTAAGGTTTAATATTCCTGTAAGCAAAATTTCAATCATATCAGGGCTACTCACAGAGAAAGGGAGAAGGAACTGAAGAATATGATAGACTAAATGGCCCCCCAAATAACTAAGTTTGTCTCATGTGAAACAAATTTCATCCTGCCAACATACCAAATATGAAAGGCCATCTCTCTGAAAGCTGTGACAGAGAGAGCACCTCTCTTTACTCATAAAACTGTAAAAAATAGGTGCCTTTATTAGATACAATTATACTGAAGTCATTTGCGTTCAATTAAAAACTACATGTAAGAATAA
The DNA here is from genome assembly GCA_964019695.1 of Loripinus fragilis. NCBI lineage: Eukaryota > Metazoa > Mollusca > Bivalvia > Lucinida > Lucinidae > Loripinus > Loripinus fragilis. The sequence goes on from OZ026520.1 coordinate 14,879,901, forward strand.
AAACTAATTTAATTTCGCTTTAGAATTCCTATATTTTAAGGTAACGTAGTAAACTTTGATATTGCAGGATATCTGCTGAAGAGCTAACATATATATTTGTGGATTATATAAAGAGTTTGTTGAAGACCATAATGGACAAAGCTTCGGGGGTCTTTTGACAGCCATTGGTCTAGTGATATCACTGTACTAAATATTAATATATTTGAAATAAAGCAACGTATCTAACAGCACTACTATAGATAAAGATTGTTTTGCTGCTAACGTTACTGTTGGATGGATTTATTTTAGAGCGTTCAATGCGTTTAAGAGAGCATGATGATTAATAAGAATTAGATCTGACTTTTATTTGCACAATATGATTTGAGACAACTATAGGGTAACAGAGTTAAGATGGCTGTAACACAGTAAACCCCAAACTGCCAGAAACTAACATGAGCCATTTTGCATCTTATATTCTTAGATACATTTGATGCATTTTTTTTCAAAATCATAGTATATAAAATATCCCCTTAATCGGGAAGGGTTTCCATTAGCATATTTGTCATGTTACATACGTTACTATTTGCATTATGTTTTCAAGATAAGCATGCTACTTAAGTATAATATACTGCTGGTAATCACTCTATTAACAAGTCTGCTGAATATATATGTGTGTGCTTTTAAACCTCGTGACTTTATTCTGTTATTATTGAAAATTTATGAAGTGGTAGCTATTTGCAAATGCCTAAAACACTCTAAAAGGTAGGGAACTGGTATCCGCAATTTTGGTAAGGCTACTTAATTGTCTTTGTATCAGTATCAAAATTTAGACCCAGTAAACAGTAAAAAACATTTCATGAGATTCAACAGGCATAAAATATTTTCTCAAAAATAGGGTAGTTATGCAAAATTTAATATAAGTACATACGTTATAGTATGTTACAATATTACACGACACTTGTCAGAGGGTATCATTTTTTTAATGTAAGACATTGGGCTTCATGGAAATCAGAATCAACAAAATTCCCCTGTGTGTGTGGTTGGGGTGGGGGAAGGGATTGGATCTGACCCATATCTATCCCATGGCCTATTAGTCTGGATTTCATTCAGGATCATGCTTCATATTAATTTTAATGTATAAAATATGGGTCAGCTTATGACATTTTGGAATAAGATTTAAGTTGCTCTTTAAGGATCAGTTTTTGGTTTTCATATGATCAAAAGTAGCCTGTTGTGTGGGTGAATATATGCAGTAGTCGATAAGATATGGAAAAATGAAATATGGGTCAGCTTATGACATTTTGGAATGCGACTTAAGTTGTTCTATAAGGATCAATGTTGGTTTCATATGATCTAAAATAGCCTGTAGTGTGGGTGAATATATGCAGGAGTCGATAAAGTCGACATCATTTTAGAGCAAACGTTTCTTGACAGAAAAAGGTGAAATATTGGCACTGGTATGCATGAAATTGGAAAAAATATATAGCCCTCAGTATACAAGTGACCGTTCAGTAAAGTCGCAGTTGTCATGTACAATCTGTAAGCGAAGGACAGCAAGTGACTGAACGGTGCCATGCTCCCACATGTGTCATATTTTCGCCATTTGCCGTGCTCTGGTTTTGTTTTGACAAAAACTATTAGTGTTTTCTTAGAAAGTACTAATATTAGAAGAGTAAAACTCCTAATGAAAGTGAATTTGCATTTTTATGCACGTTTTTTTCATGTTTGAAAATTCGAAAATCAATCACCCGTTGTTGATAAACAAATGATTAGAATTCAAATTCACTGAACATGGACAATGAAATAGGATTTCAATCCAGCCAGAAAGTAACTCACAAATATAACTTACCTTCCATACCCAAAACACGCACATGCTGGGGTTTTTCGTGTAAGAAAAATAAGTTTGTTTATGGTGTAAATGAATAATCAATACCGCAAGTGACCAAACGTCCAATGTACAACATCGCAAGTGCCGTTACTTGTCGTACACTCGCAATTGTCCAGTCACTTCCGCTCCCTGGGTGTGTTCGCAGGAACTTGGATTCCTAGGAGAACTTAAGGAGGTTGCATGCAAAACTTTGGTTCGCCCTAAACTGTAGTACGCAGCACCTTATTTGGTGCACATTTTCTAAAACTCAGAGAGGACGACAGTCCGCTAGGCCTGCAGGAGGTTACGCAACACTAGTGAACTGCAATGGCCAACTCTGGAAGCCCGGAGGGATCAGTCCTCTCTGCTCTCTTCCACAAGATTCATTGTGGGACTATGTCTTTTGTTAAAGACAAGTACTCGATCCCGTCTCAGAGGTCTTGACATAACTCACAGTAGTGCAGGCCCCAGACGTATCTTATAGTGATGCCCTGAGGTATTCTTTTCCCTAAAGACTGTCTCGGGCTGTGGTCGCAGCAAAATGACTCAGCAAGAATTCAAAAAACCCCAACAATTTCACAAGTTGGATGCATACGGAATCAAGAGAAGCTTACATAAATGGCTCAGCTCCTTTCTCCAAGTAAGACGTTCAGTAAATGTAGTAGTGGAATGTGAACACTCAGAATCAGAATTAAAATATTGCCCAGTCTAATATAAAAGGTTTTCATACACAGCCACTGTTCTCTCTACGTTGTAGTATTGTGCGATAGTCTGAGATCCGTACAAACGACACGCCACACCATTCAGTCACTCGAAAAAATCTCAAAAGGCAAGCGGTCAAATACATAAATAATAATGCCTAAGTTTAACAATCCCAAAAATATTATCAAATGTGCACAAAATATAGGGTGCACGCATGTTCAATGTGTGAGCAATCATAATGTATTAAGTTTGAATATGAAGGAATGAAAACTGCTGGAGTCACAGATTACACAAACCAGACAAGCCCTTTGCATTTCGAATGAATAAAATATCTAGGTTCAACAGACCCAAAAATGAGAAAATATTTATCAAATGTGCACAAAATAGGAGGTGCACAACTTCAATGTATAAACAATCATTATGCGAAGTTTGAATATAAAAGAATGAAAACTGTTGGAGTTACAGATTACACAAACCAGACACCCCCTACGCATTTCCGATGGAAAAATATCTAAGTTCAACACCCATAAAAATGTAATTTTTTTTTATCAAATGTGCACAAAATGAGAGGTGCAGATCTTCAATGTGTGAACAATCATTATGCAATGTTTGAATATGAAGGAATGAAAACTATTTGAGATACAGATTACACAAACCCGACACCCTCTACGCATTACGGATGGAAAAATGGGAGACAAATGTTTAAGTTCAACACCCGTAAAAAATATGAAAATATTTATCAAAAGTGCACAAAATAGAAGGTGCACATCTTCAATGTGTGAACATTCATTATGCAAAGTTTGAATATAAAGGAATGAAAACTATTTGAGTTACAGATTACACAATCCTTGAAAGCTGAAACACAGAGGGAGATGCGAAGAGCACATCAGGCTTACATCCAAGACACAGTCAACCAGGATCTGACCGCAAACTCAAAACGTTTTTACTCCTATGTGAAAAGCAAGAAACAAGAAACCACAGGCATTTCATCACTTCTAAATCAAGATGGTTTCCTACATAGTCGCAGCACCAGCAAGGCTGAGATCCTAAATCACCAGTTCCAGTCTGTTTATACCAAGGAGAATCTCACGAACATTCCGGACATAGGACAAAGTAAAATTCCATCCATGAAACCAATCATCATTTCTATTCCGAGTGTCATCAAACTCCTTAAACACCTTAAACCACACAAGGCCTCTGGACCTGATAGCATACCGACTAGACTCCTGACCATGGTAGCAGAGGAAATCGCCCCAATGCTCACCACTATATTCCAAACTTCGCTGGACACAGCTACAGTTCCTTCCGACTGGAGAGAGGCTCTGATAACACCACTCTACAAGAAAGGCCCTCGTAACATCCCTGCAAACTACCGCCAAGTTTCTCTTACATCAGTAGTAAGCAAAATGCTAGAACATATTATATTCAGCTCCACCATGAAACATCTCAACTCCCACAAGATTCTCACCCCAAGTCAACATGGTTTTCGCTCAAAACGTTCTTGTGAGACGCAGCTGATTGCCACAATATAGGGAATAGCCAAAAATTTGAAATCAGGAAAGGATCAAGTGGACGTTATTCTTTTTAGATTTTGCTAAAGCCTTTGATAAGGTACCTTTTCAAAGGCTTCTGGTTAAATCCAGCTTCTACGGCATACGTGACAACATCCTTCAATAGATTTCATCATTCTTACATGGAAGAACAACACAACAGGTCCTTGTAGAGGGATGCACATCAGAGAAACTGGATGTTCTATCAGGGGTTCCACAGGGAACAGTCCTTGGTCCCCTCCTTTTCCTTATTTACATTAACGACCTACCCACTGTCTGCAAATCATTCAAGGCTAACTTTTTTGCCGATGACACACTCTTGCACAGGCACATTGCAAACGACGGGGATTCTACCAAATTACAAGAAGATCTAACCGCTCTGGAGGACTGGGAATCCAAGTGGCAGATGAGCTTCCACCCGGAGAAGTGTACAGTGCTGAGAATCACAACCAACAAGTGGTACCGCAGGGATACCAACTTTTTACTCCACGGTCAACGCCTACAAGTCTCAGACAGAGCTAAATACCTTGGAATGACCTTCAGTGACGACCTTCAATGGAAGAAGCACACCCAAGCAACAGCTGCTAAGGCCTCACGTACCCTTGGATTCCTCAGGCGCAACCTCAAGGATTGCAGCAAACAGGTCAGGTCAACAACATACAAGTCCATGGTCCGTCCAACAATGGAAATGGAGTATGTTTCTTCATCCTGGGATCCATACAAGACAGAGGATTCCGACTACCTTTACAAAGTCCTGCACCGCGCTGCACGCTATGCTTGTAACAACTACACGGAGCGGACCCAAGGATGTGTCACAGCAATGGTTATAACTCACTAGGCTGGGAAACACTTCAAGACCACCGGAAGATGTAACGTTTAACCATGCTCTTCAAGATTAAACACAACTTGGTCGAGATCCCGGAGGCAGAATCCATCGTCTGGTCAAACGACAGCAGAACGCAAGGGTCACAGAGGCTTTTCGTTCCATACACCAGTGTGACAGTGTATAAGATGTCGTTTTTCCCTAGGACCATAAAGGACTGGAACAAGCTACCATCTTCTATTACAGACATGCCGGATATCGAGGCCTTCAAGACTGCCCTTCATGCCAGGATAGCAGTCCAGCCTCCGTCCACAGCGTAACAAGCCAACGATTGTATATAGTTTTAACTGTAAAATTTGGTATCTTTTACTGTACAAACTCTTGAGAGGTGACCGACTTGTCCTAACCTCACCGTGGTCAAAGTTACATTCCAGTTTTGGATTTCTGACCTGTATCCGGGAGATGAAGATGAGAATTGGTCCTAACGTCCAACATATGCAGATACACGACTGTGCATGCAGCTTGCGGGCACCTACATCCTGCAGGGTAATAGGGCTGCTTTTAATCAATACACAGTGGACCCTACTTGTAAACTGTGTCTAGCTTCACCTGAAACAGGGCAACATTTTATAGCAGAATGCTCAACATATGAACCACTGAGAGAGGCGTCCATGCTGAGAAAATTGCGAAATAACCCAGTTTCCCTGATGAACTCAAATGTGTCTTACTGAACCCAGAACTGTCTACCAAGCTCACCCTGGATGCTTCATTCTACATCAATAGGCGCGAAAACTTAGAGGCCCTAGAACTGCATTCCAGAGAATATATATTACAGATCCATAGAGGGAGCGCAGCTTAAGTGGCTCAGTGGTAGAGTGCTTGACTCGAGACCGAGAGGCCGCAGGTTCGAGCCTCACCGGCATCACTGCGTTGTGGTCCTAAGCAAGACACATTTATCTTAGCTTAGTACTGGTTCAACCCAGGAAGACCCGTCCATGTTAAAATGAAAGATTGTTGATGGGACGTAAAGGATCAAATCAAACAAACAAAACAAACAAACAGATCCATAGAAAAAGAACAATGCTCTGCTCATTTCTTTCTTTCTTTCTATTAATACTGGCACGATCAAATTTTGATCATTACGCCAGGGAGTGCAATTTTGGAATTTTGAAGAAAAAACAAAAACAAAACAAAAAAACAAAAACAAAACAAAAAAACAAAAAAATCTTTCGGCTGTGTTTTTAACTAAATGAGGAGTGCCCTAAACTCCTCAGCAGTCTGGGAATTGACCGCCGAAGGAGAAAGACTATTCCACTGTGGTATAGTCCGGGGGAAAAAAGAGTTCTTCAGGGCATCACTGTATGTCTGGTATCTACAATATTGGGCACTGTGTGATGACCTGGTAGATTTCAAACTGCGAGCAGGGGTCAGGTACTTGTCTTTTTCTATAGACACAGCACCAGAATGTATCTTATGAAAGAGAAGCAGGGAGGACTGATCCCTACGGGCCTCAAGAGATGGCCACTCAAGCTCATCAAGCATCTCGCCGACACTACTTGTGTTACGCCATCTCCTGCAGGTCCAACGGGCTGCTGTCCTCTGAACTTTCTCTATCTGATTAATCTGAAGTTTTGAGTAAGGGCTCCAAATGGGTGCTGCATACTCTAGTTTAGGCCGAACCAAAGTTTTGTATGCAACTTCCTTTGTACTCCGAGGTGCAAAAGCCAAATTCCTGCGAAGGAAACCAAGTGTCTTAGTTGCTTTGGAAGAAATTTCTGAAATGTGTTGACCCCAATCCATATTATCAGAGATGGTTATGCCAAGGTATTTTGCTCAAGTCTTAACCGCCGAATTTCAGATGGCTAACAATTGTCAACATTTGTATTAATTTCAGAACTTTATGTTAAATCTGTAAAAACACAGACTGTGTATACTAGTTTACACCTTACCAGTTTTAAGTACGAGCTCACTGTGAACTTTTACACCTTATGGTGGTGCCTCGATAAGTCAACGGGGGAACCTTAAGAAGACCAGACGAAATGGCACGACCATTGAGTTACTAGCCATTGTTATTGTCAAGTGGCGGAACAGTTGAACTGGAACTAAGACTTTTTACCCGACCAACCTTTTCAGTGTACAGGAAGACTCAAATTTCATGGAGCACTAACTCATATAACGGTCTTTAGGTTAACGTTGTAACTGAACTGGCGGTAAAAGAGGAGTCTTTCACTCTTTGTTGTTTCGGCTCATGACAAAATGGTAACCACCACTTTCGGCCCGGTCCATTGAAACACCCCAAACCACTACCAAACCACATCAGACCGGCCTCCCAGGATATTCAAGCACACCCAGCACCCCTCCCCCACCCCACATTCTCCGGACCAAGGCAACCACAACCTTTATTTCCCTTTTTTCGCTTCCCACCAGCTTGACATGTACAAACATTTGAGATTATCAACTATCCTGGCTTCTTTTGTTTCCGACGGTGTAAGCAAAAGTCGGCCCGAGGTGCCGTGATTAAAAAATATTTTGTCTATTTAACTTGCCTATCGTTTTCTAGCATTATTACTTAATAAAACTATAAATAACTTATGTTGTTTACCACTGCAACACAGTGTAAAAACCAGCCTCAAAATAGAGGTCACTCACCTGTGTAAATGTGTACTACGTCATCAGTTTCCGACGGCTATACAGTTGGGCAAAAATAAGAAACCTTAGGTGGTATTCAGACATATTCAGCTTGAAACCATAGAAACAAGAACAAACAATGTAACATAGCATATTTACAGTCTGGTAAGTTTTTGTTTATTTTAATTTTGTTTATCTACACCCTGCTTCTCAGTGCAATCAGGACAGAAAAAGCTGACACCCAACCTTAGTACCTTTATGGGGGTGCAATATTGAAGATGGACCCATCTTTGACAAGAATCACAACAGCCCCACTTTGTGAACACTAGCGAAACAGCACTGCTAAGCTCAGATGGAGTAAAACTTTTACAAACGCAGCACTTTTCACTTTCTGGTACTGATTCATCACTGCTGGAACAGTCTTCAATCACATTAACATGGCTCACCTTTGAAATTTTAGAAACACATGATGTGCCCTGTGTATGCTTACTTGGTTTAGACTTTTTCTTAGATTGAGATCTAACTGACTTAACTTTTGGAGATTTAGATTCAGTAGCTAGGGGTGATTTTTTCCTGCTTATAGGCTGGGTGACAGGATTTTTCTTTGATGACTGAGATTCTATGTGTGACTTAATTTGATCAGTTATGTTCTCCTCAGTTATAGCCTTACCACTTACAACTTTACTTAGGGTTTTCCTGATTTTAGCTACCTTTACATTTTTAAGTAATTCTCCACCTCTTTTTTCCAGGAATGATCTTGCTACCTGATCATAGTTTGGTTGGTCAGGCTGTGGGATTGGATCAGTAGCAGATGAAGCGGTGCACTTGGCTTCAACTGCTTCCAGACACTTAAAAGACAAAGATGGAGCAATAGCACTATCACTGATAACTGATGGATTGTATGGATAGATTCCACACTTCTTAAAGGCACTCTGAATATTTGCTGGCAACAAAGCAGCAGCATACACTTTACATGCAATTTTACAAATGTCATATCGGGAAACTGTATTTCCACCAGATTCCCTGAGGTGACTATGACATGCAGAGTTCCAAGCTATTTCAAAGGGACCATAGCAGCTAACGTCAAGGGGTTGGAGTAAGTGGCTGCAATAAGGGGGGAGAACAAAGAGAATGATGTAATTTTGTTTTGCTCATTCTATTAAAGGGAGAGAAAGATGGCTCTCATGGCCGTCATAAAGTACTAGTGCATATGAGTTTTCACTGCGTGCTGGCAAATATTTGATCAGATGCTCCTGCATATACTGGCTGAAAATCTCAGTGTTTGACCACCCAGACTCAGACATGGTTCCAGAGACACCAGCAGAAGCTCCTTCAAGCAGTTCTTCTTGCATCCTCTTGCCAGGAAAAACAAAAAACAGTGGAATTTGCTGTTCAACTCCATTTCCACCACCGATCACAGTTGTTGTCTTGGATTTGCTTCCTGTTATGGCTTGAGCTTTATACAGGGAACCAGTGACAATCTTTGGGGGCTTGTGTTCAGTTGACAGTCCCTTTTCATCAATGTTAAAAATATAATTTGGTTTATCCTTAAGGTTGTACTTGTCAATTATCTTTCCAAGTTCAGTGAAATATGAGTCAATAGCAGGTCTTGGAGCACCTCTAGCACGAGCAATTTCCAAGCTTCTTGGCTTTTTCACTTTAAGCTCAGGCCATCTGCTAAGGAAGTTATACAACCACTGGAGGCTTAAACGGTGAGATTTATCACATAGACCAAGATGATGAGCAAAGTCAGAGGCTATATTTATTGTCTCTTGCCTTGAATAACCATAGCCTATTTCAGCCATTGTACTTAGATGCTTGCAAAGAAGGGCCTCTTGCTCTAAATTGAACATTGGAAAGGGACCAGACTTAACAGTATCAACATGTACTTTCCCCCTAACTCTCTCTTTTAAAGTTGTAATAGGAAACCCAAAACGTTTTGCAGCCCTTTCAACTGGAATCTTTTCATCAAATACAGCTTTGTAAGCATCTAATAGATCTTGCTGGGTATAAGAGCTTCTGTAGCTGCCTCTCTTAGAAATTTGGGTCTGAAATGAAATGAGATGAGTCTAAGAAATAATGGACCCATCAAATACCCCAATCAATAAGAAACCTGCAATTGAAGAATAAGGAAGACAGATAAAAAGACAATGTTGGTAGGTATGAGGTTATCCTTGACTAGTAAACAAGAGCAGCTGATTTAATTCCAGGCCTCATTTAAAGATTTTAGTACTTAGACAAGAAATACAATGCAACACTTATCCATGTATCTTGTAATGATAAAAGACCCCCTCCCCAAAACAAATAAATCTGCCCTCAGCATGTTACCTGATGTGTCTCCAATTTGTTTGGGTCAAATTAGGAAATAAATATGACTGTAAATATTGCATAGCAGGAAAACTGAAACAGGGCCAAATATGACTCATACATGCCTTTTATGAAAAAACCAACTTATGACGTTGAGGCCATAAGAACCCCAAGAACATGTTGCTTATTTTTTTTTCCAATAGTATAGAACGGAAAAATTCCGATCACGTGATCTACTTAGTCAGTGGTCAATGAAGCAGACGCCAGTGTGTACTGGCGGTCTGGGAAATATTGTGTTGGATGAAAATAGGGTTCTGAACTTGAAGATAAATTGGAAATAGTAAAATGGCGCGAAAATAAGGTGGGAAAATTACTTTTTCTGTGTTTTTACCTTCCTGATTTCCATCTTAGAAGAAAACGTTAGCGGTAAGTTGATGTTGTTGTTTACTTTTTTCCGGTAGACAGCTCCGAGATTTGCGCGCGATTTAGCGAGATGTAAACAGATTTCACGCACCGGCGGAAGCACAAGAACGTCGTAAACAGAATATGCCAGGACTTGATAGTATAATTTCTCTGATTCAAATACATGCACCTAGATTGAATTCAATTAAGTGTTTGGTTTCTTCAGTATGAACAATATGGTAACTTTAGGCCAGTTAAGCAAAAATGATTTGCCCGAAAATTGCAATTATTTTCTTATCCATCAGTTTAAACATGTATTTTGGGCGCTCAAAAGAACCGTCTCATCGAGACAGTTCTTTTGAGTACCCACAACATATGTTTTGGTTGAGGAATAACAAAAATAATTTTCAGTTATGCACCCTTATCTGGAAGCCTGTTTGATACTGATTTAGTTTGCTGTGTTTTATGGTGATAAGCTTGAGAGTTTTAAAGTGGCTTGTTATGTGGATGTTCGTGGGGTGGTTTGGTGTATATTATGTGGTTTTGGGACCATGGCCTACTGTCGAACCATTACTCTCTTTCCAGCATAGATAATGCAGTTAGGTATTTGTTATTTGGTTTTGATCCCTGGTGTGATGATAAGAAAGTATAAAATATGTTTTAAAGTGGTTAAACATATGGTATGGGGATGTTTGGTGGTGGTCTGAGGTGTTTCAATGGACCCATTTCAGCCGAATGGGTGGCAATAAAAATGGATTTAATTTTTAATATTCTTGAATTTTTTTTTAATCCGAATAGGCCTACTGACTAAAAGTAGAATGAAAGATGTAGAAACTGGTTTTTAAGTTATTAAAATCCATCAAGAAATAAAAAAAAGTTACTATATCCGGATATATCGAATTGGATTTATTTTTCTGTCATTATCAATCAGCTACCTGGCGGGGGTCAGTATCTGTTGAATACACAAACACGCTTGTCGCTATCTTTCCTGTTCTTAACACATATTTGCTTGCAATACTGCCAATAGACTGATAGGGCCACTCTAAATTTCCTATGCACTACCTGTAACCTTGAATCCTTGATCCACACTGACAGACTCTTTGTCACTCATGACTCTTGGTGTTGGTTGCTCCATGTCACAAATTTTCGCTTATATGCCGGATAATGGACACAATCGGAAAGCATTTCACCACCATTGACTCCTTGGCAATTTACATGAATAATGGCCGTCTACTGTGTCAGGATGCCACTTACAGCATCTGCAATCCAGTCATGCCTTCAGATTTATGGTGGGCCCGGGTCATTGTCCCATGATTTCAAAATATGGCCCATCACTTTCCAAGGCAGTGGGCCCAGTGGACCCATCCTTTTTAGTTGTGTAAAAATCTCACTTTAATAAAAAAATATTCATCTCACAGCGATCTAGACAACAAATGGTAGCTTAATGAAGGTTGAAAGGATTGCAGAATGCTCCCCTTGGAGCATTCTGCAATACTTTTGACCTCCATTAAGCAATTTATAAATGGTCTTCTTTTTTGAGTGGCCACTTTAGACGGTTTTACTGTATAAACAGCAGTCAATATACATATATACGTACAAGTGTCTGTGCCAGTGTGTAGGTAAAGTATACTACCCAAATGTCAACTGTGTTTAGTTTGATATGCCTTGGCCCATCATTTCACAAAATGGCCCACCATTTTTTGCTCCATGTGTCACTTTGGCCCACCGATCTTGAAAAAAATCTGAAGCCCTGAATCCTCCGTAACATCACCTACGGTGGCTCTGAAGACATCATCAATATTGAAGTGAAAAAGTCGTGAATATGTTTTTTTCTCTCATTTGAGTTTTGCATGATGGTGGGCAGCTTAGCTAACCTTTTAATATTTAAGCTATCTAAAACATATGCAGACAACAAAATTCGTGACTGGCGGGTAAAGGGTTTACTATTTAAAGTAAAAAAAATCCTTAAGAAATACCATCATAGACTTTAAGTGCCAATCAGTTGGGATCCAGATCAGGTCCAACATTTTGGCTGTATCTGTATTATGAAAGTAAGGGACCGGAGATAGATTCCTGGCCTTTGCAAACTAGAAAGTTTGTATTTTGAAGACTGCTGGTTTCAGATATTTGAGAACTGAACTAGAATGAATCTTATCAACAAGACCAAGACATGGCTGCTTGACAACAACATCCTGGTTCCTGATGACTGGGTCTCGGCTTGTATAGAATGGATTCAGGAAGAAAACCAGGTACAGTGCAGTCCACTTCTGATTATAACACATGGCATATATTAATATAATACGGTCATATTTTGGCTCTGAATTTTTTTACCAGGTTAATTTTACAAAGGATTTATAGGAAAATTACTTTATTCATCATTTTCCTGTAAATCTTTAGTAAAATTTTCTCTTTATATCTCTATTTAGGCCAACCTTAAAAATTTTTTTGTTTCCCCTTACCCGACCCTGTTTTACGGGTATGGGTCGGTCGGTGGGAAACTTATTTTTTTAAACTAAAAATCTCAAATTGGATACCCATTAAACTTAATTGTATACAGTAAAACCTGTCTTAAGAGGCCACTCAAAAAAAGACATCGCATAATGCAGGTCAAAAGTATTGCAGAATGCTCCCAGGGAGCATTCTGCAATACTTTCGACCTGCATTTAGTGCCCATTTGTCTAAACGACCGTTGCGTATATCTTTGAGTGGCCCTTTTAGGCAGGTTTTACTGTATAGTCCTACTATAGGCAATAAAATTACATACACAAACAATTTGCAAAGATAACTCTGTTAACATTGGAATTCCCTCAGTTTGCAATGAAATTAAAAAAAAATTATTGGCTGAAAATTGAAATAAATTTTTTTGAGTAGGGCCTTTTTTCAGGGTCGGTCAGGTAAGGGGAAACAAACAAAATTTTATTTTAGGCCTTACTTATGGGAAATGTTATAAAATTTCCAAACACTACTTACCTGGGAAAAGGGCCTCGACAAACAGTGCAGACTCTGATCAGACTGCTTCTTCAGGGTATTCCCTGTTTTCTATTATTACAAGCATTTTGTGAATTCCAGCCCTGATATTGATAACCAACCGTTTAGTTTAGAGCAGAAAGAGAAAAATGTTAGAAATTTTAGAGAATATAGTGTTTCCCACAGCCTGAAAAAAGGGCAGGGTGTTGGCCAGAAAAAGATGCGTGAAATTCAACCAAAAGGGCACTTTTATTAGAACAGGCTTTTCAAATGTGAGTTAGTTAAAGGATTTTATGTCTGTTAAAAGGTTAGAATAGCTTCTAGTAGATCATAGGATTCATTGGGATAACAAAAAGAAATTTTATACAATAAAAATTAAAATTTGACAATATTTTTATATTAAAATGAAAATAAGGGCAGGAGGGGGAGCTTTAGGGCAGGAGGGGGGAGCTTTAGGGCAGCAGGATGCTCCCCCCTGCTATTCCTCTTTATGGGAAACACTAGAATAACAGGGCTTACCCTGACTCAGAATGTGTTGTAGCCAACAATTTAGCCAAATGGAAAAAATTGGAGCCAAATGCAATTATCTTTAGCCAAGGTTTTAGCCAGAAAGTAGTATTAATAAGTTGTTAATATGGGTATGCTAGGGGCAACTTTTGTTGTCTGCTGATAACCTTTGCAAACAGTTTGGCCCCAGATCAGGCTCGACATTTTGTCGGGCCTGATCTGGATCCAAACTGTTTGACACGAGGATGATATTGAAAAAAAATCCAGTATCCAAAGAGTAAAATATGGCACAATAATAAAGTGTGAAGGATTAATAAAAGCAATGTTTGAAAATCCAAAAGCTAATCGAAATAGGGAGCGCAGTGGCTCAGTGGTAGAGTGCTTGACTCGAGACCGAAGGGCCGCGGGTTCGAGCCTCACCAGCGTCACTGTGTTGTGTCCTTGGGCAAGAACATTAATCCTAGCTTAGTACTGGGTCAACCCAGGAAGACCCGTCCCTGTTTAACTGAAAGATTGTTGATGGGACGTAAAGAATCAAATCAAATAAACTAATCAAAATACACTTTTTCGCAAATATGCCAGTTTTGAACCTTTAGCCAATGATTTATAATTGTAGCCATTCTACATTTTTAGTAGCAAATGGCTACAATGGCTAATGGCCAATAACGTCATGAACATGGTCCTTTCCTTAAGCCCCGAACATAGCATTTTAAAGGGACGTTACTCAGTGCACTGTATTGTTTTTGACCAGATGATTCCACTGAAATGTTAACGTAAATGTCTGATGACATATTCAGAAGATCTGATGCATATCAGGCCTTTAGTTAAGAGTGCGTAACGAACTAATAATTTTCTTATTTCTCAACCAAAACATATGTTGTGGGTGCTCAAAAGAACTGTCTCAATGAGACGGTCATTTTGAGCACCCAAAACACATGTTTAAACTAATAGATAAGAAAATAATCGCAATTTTACTCTTAAATTTTTTGCTTAAATGGCCCTATGTATAAAGGGTGTCAATGCATATAATGTACAATGCAGTCCCTTTATTATAACACACCTGATTATAACACATATTTTGATATAAATATTTGAACGTGTCGCTCCCAAACCTTTATACATGTACTATTGGGTCATGTAGCATAATTGGTATTGAGTCCGATTACTGATCCAGGGGTCATGAGTTTGATCCCAGTCTGGCCCCATACTTTTGTAGAGATTGATCGTGAAATATTTTCTACAGACATTATTCTCCTTCTGCTGATTCATGAAGGGCTGTTGTTAGTTACTAGCTAAAGTATGATGTATGTGCACTAGCTATAGGCACGTAGTAGTGGTTAACCCTATAGTCTTAATCTTGCCCAGGAAATGTGTGGTTAGATTTAATGACTGCCTCGACATTACCACAACTGTTGACTGGGTTGTCAAACCAAACAAACAAAAGATTTTGATACAATACTAGCATGTTGTGGCTGGGATTCTACAAAGGAATTATTGGAAACGACCATTAAATGATCATTTTCCTATAATTCCTTTGTAGAATTGTCCCTTTATAACGCAATTCACTTATTATAAAGTGGTCATTTCCTAATGGACCCAAAAAGAGTATTCTAAAGGGACTACACTGTAAACAATTCTTCTCCATAAAGTAATGGAATCATAAACATTGGAGCGTTGAGCCTCTTAGTGCAGTCAGTAGGGAGTCTAATGTAGATCTAGGGGTTGCGAGTTTGATCCCAGCCCAGTCCCATACTTTAGTGGATATTGATCATGAAAAAATTCTATAGTCATTCTCATCCTTAAACTGATTCAAGAAGGGTTTTTGTCAGTTACATCATGCGGTAGTATGCACATGAAGTTCTGGCTAAACGTTTAGTGACTCAAGCTTGCCCAGGAAAAAAGTGTGGTTAGGTGAACTGACTGTCTTGACGTGACCATAGCTGTTGACTGGAACCAAAGAAACAAAATAAACATACAGGTATGAGCCAGCACAATCGATTTTTCTGCTTATCACATGTGACATCATAGACATAGGGCGAGGTAGGCAAAATTTGTTGCGTAAAATTGTGATTATTTTCTTATGCATCAGCTTAAACATGTGTTTTGGTTGCTTAAAAGAATTGTCTCACTGAGACAATTCTTTTGAGTATCCACAACATATGTTTTGGTTGAGAAATAAGAAAATAATTTTTCGTTAAGCGCCCTTATCTGGGGGCCAGCATAGAGCAAATGAAAGCTAATGTGAACCTGTGCTTGCCAGGGCCATTGGTGCCTACCATGTAAGTAAGGAAGTAGATAAGACTCAGATCAAGCCCCACTTGATCAATACATTTATTTGCGTAAACTTTTAAAAGGAAATTTGGAGCCTTTACTACCCTTTAGCTTTTGTTTGATTTGATTATGTCCCAGTCAACACTTTTTCAGTTATGTCAGGACCTGTGTTCCTGGGTTGAACCAGACTAAGCAAGGATAAATATGTCTTGCTCAAGGACACAACACAGTGATGTTGGTGAGGCTCGAACCTGCGGCCATTCAGACTCGAATCAAGCACTCTACAACTGTGCTCCGTCTACCTTTTAGCAATCAGTGAAGGCTCTGATAAGACTGGACAGAATAACATTGAATAGATCACTTCTACATGTAGGCATACCTGTGTAGGTGAACATTTTCAGTATTGTTCCTGAATTCAGGATTTTGAGGCTGACTTTCTATAGAACGCAGATTTTAATAGCTTCCTTTTTTATTTTCATTCTGGCTAAAAAAATTGACTATTTAAACTTGAAATTGATAATATTTACTATTTAGAAGGCATACTGGCATGATACTGCAGGTTCTATGATTTGTGTTTCTGAAATTCAGGATTTTAAAATTTTGAACTTTCACCCTCATTTATCAGGGAGTGTCGCAGACCCAAGAACAGATCAATTCTCTGGTGTATGAGCAGTGGTTGTTAGCAGACCTTCATGAGTTAGGAACAAGGTGTCTACCAACTAGTGCACTCACAGCTGACAAGTTTCAGCTTTCTGGAAATTATGCCCTACAGGTATGGTAATAAATGGACTCTACCAACATACTATCATTTTTTTTTTTTGCAAGCAATCATTAATGGAACAGGGTTCACACAGGCTTGAAAAGTACTTGAATATACAGGATTCTTGAAAAGTCCTTGGCAACTGAATCTGCCTTGAAAAAAACTGGAGAATCATTGCAAGGCCTTGAAAAATCCTTGAATTTTACTATTTTCTGACATCTGTAGGACAACACTGTTAATGGAGATCTTGATCAGTATAAAATTGTTGTGCCTTTATTTGGTGCAGCATAAGCTGCACCAAATAAAAGCACAACCATTTTATACCATTTTTTTAAATTCTTAATGGTTCATTGTCTCAGTCAAGAATTTCAAAAGTAGAATTTTTATAGTGTAAATAAGTATTTTTCATAAAGTTGTAGTCCTTGAAAACAGAAGGAGAATCTTTATGAAGATCTTGAAAAGTCCTTGAATTTGACATATACTTGCCTGTATGAACCCTGTTGAAATGACTAGAGTTACGGGAGTTAAATTTAAATTTAACCCTTGTCATGCTGAATATTTTAATGTATTACACTCCTCCTGAATTTTATCCTTTTATTCTGCAGCATTTTAGTTGCAAGCATGCATTTTCAATCAGAGTGGAAAACAGTGTGGATCCTGATCAGATGGCTTTATCAGAAGCCAGCTTATCTGGATCTACAGTGTTTTTTTTCCAAAAAAGGATAAATCAGGTTTCAGCAGGAAAAAGGCTCAATTAAGTAATTCAAATAAAAAGTTTAATTGTAACTATAAACTCCTTTACTAGCCATTTTAGATAAAAAAAAATATCGATTTTAATTAAAATATTGTTTGCTGATTCCAAAATATTATTTTAAACCGTATGCAGGGCTCAAAATTTTTTTTGGACCTACTCGTCCTGTGGGGCAAGTGGTCTAAATTTTTCACTCGTCCTTACTCCAGTTGAACTCGTCCTTAAGTCTGGTATTTTAAAAGAGACAAAACACATAATTCAGTAACTTATTTACAATTAGTTTTAGGTGACATGTGACATTAACTGACTAGTAATATATGTCAAAACAAATAAATTTTGGTTTACACTATTCCCTTTCAGCCATCAGACTATTCAGTCATCTGCATCAGACTGAGGTGCAGCAGCCTTTGGACCCCTCGGACCAGTACATATGTGCCCCTTAATGTGTCTAGTCCCTTTACCACTGTTTAACCAGTTTATAATGCTTTCTGTGGGATTGTATTCCATAAGATCAGGACCATCAACCTTAATTCTAACAAGACTAGACAAAGCTTCCTGTTTCATGCTTGTTCTTGCAGTGGTTTTAATATTGTTAACTGAGTTAAAACCTCTCTCACATTCAGCAGTTGTTGGTGAGATTGTCAGCATAATGAGAATAAGAATCATAATATGCTTCATGTGCTGCACCTCAGCAGAATTCATAAGTCCCACAAGAGTTTCATATGCATCAATAATTGCACGGTGTAAGTTATTTATTATATAATGCCTATTCCATGTAATAATATGGTAAATTCCATTGAAAACGCCAATATCAGGGGATCCTGCGGTATCCTGTGGTAGCCTGCGGTATCCTGCGGTAATCAGACTGACTCCCGTTTTCATATACAGAGATAAAATTTGAAAATTTGTTTTCAAATTAGAATTTTAAGAGTAAACAATACCTACCTGACATACATTACGGATTAACTACCGGCTCCGGGAGTCCTGGCTTTTACAACTCGCTCTCAATACCGGAAGAGAACTTTTGACATGCACACACGCCTCCACGTGCTGCTTGCTCAGTCTACTTCCGGAACAGCCATGGATATGTCACACCTCCATTCGGCGAATTAGAAGTCGCCAGGAAGTGACATATTGAATAAGAGGGGTAGGTGGGAGGGTAACTGTATGTCAGGTAGGTATTGTTTACTCTTAAAATTCTAATTTGAAAACAAATTTTCAAATTTCACTTCGTAAACAAACCTACCTGACATACATTAAGGATTAATATAGATTAAAAAGCAGTATACTGGTGGAGGGTTATTCAAATATGTCAGGTATATCCCTCCTGAATACTGGAAACACAAAAAAATCAAAAAATTACTCACCTTTTATAGGTGGTCCTGTGTTTCAAATACTTCAAATCACTCTAAGCCTCGCGCCATCTTACTGCAATGGTCTTGAAGGCAACTATATACATCATAAAAACCACTACCATGATGAACAACCATAGATTCCCTCTATTTACACCAGCCATACTTCCCAAATGGCCGTAAATATATACAATAAAAAACTACTTCCGGAACAACCATGGGTACGTGTCACACTATACTTCCGCACCCTAGCAATATCACTGCTATATATATGATAAAATCTGTATATTTAAAGCTTAAAAATGTCTACATATCTCTGTGAACTCGCTGATATGTGATTTACACCTCTAGAACAGATGTATTAACTGGTTTCAAATAATGTTTAATGAAAATAGATTCTAAAGACCAGTCAGCTGATTCCATAATATGCTTGAGAGATGCTCCCTTAAACAAGGCCCATGAGGGACCCACACTTCTAGTTGAGTGTCCTTGAATCTTTCTATCTTTTAAAGACTTCTTATTCAACTTATAACACATTTTTATCAGATTGACTATCCATTTAGAAATAGTCTGAGCTGTAACTGCCTGATGTGGCTTTCTAGTAGCCAGAAATAATTTTGAAACATTTTGACTATCCTTTTTTCTTAATTTCTTTGTCTTTTTAATGTACCGTAATAAACACCTCCTGGGGTCCAAATATTTATCTTGACTAAAAACAGGTACAAAAATGTGGTTACTTTCATGGTTAGGACGATCCTGTTTAGATAAGCCTGTGCGAACAAAAGTTATACCACGCTCACCAATGTTCATGTCATTGTCTGTTATCTGTAATGACTGAAGATCACTACATCTCCGAAAAGTTGTTATGGCAACCAGAAAACAAGTCTTCCATGTGAGATGTTTAACTGAAGCATCCTTCAAAGGCTCAAATGGGTCTTCTTTAAGGCAACCTAAAATGAAAGACAAATCCCAATTAGGTATCAAACGTTTGACTGGTGGCCTTTCATTAAATACCCCTTTTAACAGACGGATAATGTATGAATGTTGCCCAATAGGACAATTGTCTATAGGCGGCAAGAAGGAAGACAACATTGATCTGTAACCATTAATAGTTCTGTATTTCAGCCCTCTCTGAAAAAGGGACGTTAGAAAATCTGCACAATCATTTAGAGAGGCAAGAAAGGGATCCACCTTCCGTTCAGTACACCACATGCTGAACTGCTTAAATTTTGCAGTGTAATCCTTTCTTGTGCCATTTCTCCATGATAATGCCAATAACTTTCTAGTCTCCTCTGAAAATCCCTTTGCAGAGAAATGTCTGTTGACAACAGCCATGCCGTCAAATTCAGAGATTTCGGGTCTGGGTGAAATATTTTCCCCTTTGCCTGTGACAGCAGATTCTCCCAGGGTGGCAGCTTTATCGGAAAGTCCACTAACATGTTTAGAAGAATAGGAAACCAAAACTGTCTTGGCCAGTGAGGTGCTAGCAGAATTATTTTGCAATGGTACCGTTTCATATGCTGCAACACCCTGGGAATCATCTGAATTGGTGGGAATGCATAGGCAAACATGTTCTGCCAGGAAATTGACATTGCATCTATTGCAAAAGCTTTCTGATGAGTCATCCATGAACAAAACAGCTGTGTTTTCTTGTTCTGAAAAGTTGCAAACAGATCCATCATTGGACAATCCCAAAGATGAAAAATCCTGCTCACAACTGAATTGTTCATTGACCACTCTGTCCGAAGGACTGACCCTTGTCTCGATAACGTGTCTGCCAGAAAATTTTTCTTGCCCGCTATGTGAACTGATTTGAGGTAAATATTGTTCTCTAGAACCAGAGACCAAAGTTTCCATGTCAAATGCCACAGTTGCAATGACTTTGTTCCTCCCTGATGGTTCAGGTAACAAGTCACTGTGGAATTGTCTGTCTGAATCAATACATTCTTGTTGATCAGATATGGCAAAAAATGTTTCACTGTCAGATATACTGCCTCCATCTCAAGACAATTGATGTGAGACATTTTCTGCACATTGGACCAAAGACCCTGAACTGTAAGATTGTTCATGTGACCTCCCCAACCAACCAGACTGGCATCGGTCGTCACTGTCTCCGTAAACTGAATTGGTTGAACAGACTGACCCTTTAAAATATTTGCTTCCTGTAACCACCATCTCAAATGTGGCTTTAGCCATGGTGGAACAGGAATTTTGTAGTCCATAGACATTCTTATTGGACTCCAGTTTTGTAACAAATGTAATTGGATTGGACGCATGAACAATCTTGCATTCGGAATCATTTCTAGACAAGATGCTATCTTTCCCAGAAGAACTAAATAATCGCGTGCTGTGTTGTAACCCTGAAGAAGATGTTGAACTGATACTCTCAGTCCTTGCACCCTCTCCACAGTAGGGAATACCAGACCTTCTGCTAACAGAAAATGACCCCCTATGTATGTAAGATCCTGACTTGGTAGTAAATTTGACTTTTCTTTGTTTATTATGAAGCCTAGTCGAAAGAGGAGACTTAGAACGATGAATCGATTTTGCGAAAGTAACTTTCTGATTTGATTGAGGACTAACCAATCGTCCAGATATGTTGCCAGACGAATACTCTGTTGTCTTAAATAGGCTGCTACTACTGATGTTACCTTTGAGAAAACTCTTGGCGCCACTGTAGGACCGAAACTTAGAACTCTGAACTGAAACACCTTGCCCTTGAAACTGAAACGAAGGTATTGACGATGGTGCTTGAATATTTTTAGATGAAAGTAAGCATCTGCTAAATCTAGAGTTATTGACCAATCTCCTTTTTCGACTAATTGTATGACTTTTTTCATAGAGTCCATTTTGAAATGTTTCTTCACTAGATACCTGTTGAGAGGTCGAAGATTTATTACAGGTCTCATCTTCCCGTTTTTCTTTGGAACTAGAAAAAGAGTACTGTAAAAGCCTTTCATAGTATCCTTTTTCTGAACTCTTTCTATTGCATTTTTGCTTAAAAGATTCTCTATTTCTTTTTCTAATAGCATGGTTTGACAGCTTGGGACAACTGTTTCTTTTATGCCTCGAAAAGAAGGTTTTCGAATGAATTCCAGTTTGTAACCTTCCCGAATCAAATCTAGAACCCATTTGTCTGAAGTTATGCTTTCCCATTCTGTCAAAAAATGTGTCAAACGACCTCCCACAGGTATCTCTGGACATCTGGCTACAATACTTACATTGTCATTTAGCAGCTGGCTTTCCATGTCCATACTTCCTGTCAGGATAGGAGACGGACCTGGAACTGGTGTGCCGACTAGCATGTCTGTAGTTTTGTCGTTTATCTTGGAACCTCTGATCCCTTGGAATTCTTGGGACACGAAAATTGCCCCAGTCTTTAGGCTTTGCACTGCTGTTATATGTATTTACAGGTACTGATGGCTTATTGAAACATGACCTCTTATTATCTGACACAGATCTGGAAGGACTGTCTGACCTACGTTTGTATGGTTTTCTTTTAACCTCAGGGACAAGATCCTCTAATTGCTTTTTCTTTTCTTTCCTTGATTGTAATAGTTTTTCAAGACCCGAACCAAAAACGCCTTCACCTGACAATGGTAAGTTTACAAATTCCAATGCATCATCAAGTTCATATAAAGAAGTGTCACTCATAGTAACTGTTCTATGAATGATATGATGAAAAGCACCTGCTCTTCCAATCTGATCCAGACATTTTGTTGTCATAGAGAAAATGTTTCTAATTTGATCAAGTCCTTCATCTCTGCTAAAATTTTCTGACTGAAAATGTTCTGCAAGATTTCCCAAAGCTTGTTGAATGTACAATTGCATGACAATACCCAAACGAGCTGATTGTTGTCCTTTGAAAGCTATTTTCTCCAACATTTTATAAGGTTGAGTAGCCAAAGACTTATGTTTTGATTTCGCAAAAGACGCCTTAGGACCATGGCGTTTAACTAAACAACTGTCTACTAATGTGTCTAAAGATGGGACTTCTAAGTATTTTTCAGTCTCCTCGTTAACAGGAAAAAGATCATAATTGTCTTCTGAAAAAGCTGTCAGAAAATTGGGCTCTTTAGTTCTATAACTATTTTGAAGTACTTCTTTTTGCGACTGATCAATAGCAATTCCAATTTTCTGAGTAGGTTTTTTACTAACCACCACATCTTCTCCAAAAATGTCAAATAAACATTTCTTAGTGTTTTCTGACAAATTCTCATGAGACACATTGTTATTTTCATCAACACCGTCTTCTGAATCTGAAAACTTACCACTAGCACTAATTGATAATACATCATCATGTTTACTAGAAACTTCTTCATTGGAGCTGGAGTCTGTATAAACGGATTCAACATGCCGACGCCTTTGTGGTGCTGGCATAGAACGACTTAAAAGCAAGTCCACTTTTTCATTTAAATCTCCGAACTTTTTGTTCCAAGATTCTTCCAGAATGTCGTATTTAGAACGTCTTCTTGCTTTGCTTTTTGACGTTTTACTAGAGTTCACCGCGCGTGGTTTGTCCACGGGTGTCTGAAAACTTTGAAAGTCATCATTTTCCGACAACTCACCCTCTTCTGAAATCTGTTCAGGAGTAGGTAAATTTGGCTCCGCTCTTAATTAAGCACCTGCCATAATAACGAACAAAAGTTCGCGAGTAACACTCGAAGAAAAATTAGAAATAAATATCTTCTTGAGAGCAGAAAAGCATCCGACTTCAAATTCGCCGAATGTAAGTGTGACATATCCATGGCTGTTCCGGAAGTAGACTGAGCAAGCAGCACGTGGAGGCGTGTGCGCATGTCAAAAGTTCTCTTCCGGTATTGAGAGCGAGTTGTAAAAGCCAGGACTCCCGGAGCCGGTAGTTAATCCTTAATGTATGTCAGGTAGGTTTGTTTACGAAGTGAAATCCGGAACGTCGGCTTTATACTTTCAAATTACCCTTAGGCTGAATTGATTTCCCAATGTGTCCCGGTATTTAGTTCAAAGATCAACCAGCTTTTACCGCGTTGCATTTACTGCTGACTAGTGTAAACATCCGGTCATTGTAAACCTACCGAACGATCTTTCTTCACTGTGTTTGCGTTGCTTTTGCAGGCTGTAAAACATGCTAGTTAGTTCTTTTTTTCCTCAAGAATAATTACAAAACCAAAAAAATCTACTCGTCCTGTCGGGCTAGCAAATGGCAATTTCCACTCGCCCTTACCGAACTTCCACTCATAAATACGAGCGGACGTGTACAATTTTCGAGCCCTGGTATGAATATTACAAAACCATAGATTTCCTGGTCCAAATTCTTTTTTCATTGGTGCCCTATATAATAACAAATGTCATTTATTGTGAAATAAAAAAGAATGAAAACAACAACAAAATCATCAACATCCTGTATTATATTAAACTACATATGTGTTAAGGTTTGTTTTGTAATAATTCTCTTTAGATTGACAGTATTTTTGATGTGGGCCAGTCATTTTATTCCCAACAACAGAAAGTTCGAGGTACAGAAAATGCTAATGTAGGTGTGTCAGCAGAAGAAAAGACATACAAACCTGTAAGTGTAAATGGTATTGTTGAATCTTTAACCCATTGTATACTAATGGATTCTTCCTTCTGGTTTGATGCAATAAACATGGGATAGTCCATTGTACCTATCTAGGGGTGTCAGGTTATAATTTTCAAAAAAATATTGTATTATTTTGTCTGAAGATCTTTGTTACCTTTTCAAACAGTGTAGACCCTGATGAAATGCAGCATAATAGCATTATGCTGCTTTTCATCTGGGTCTTCACTGTTTGCAAAAGTACTCATTATGGGGTTTGTTCCCCAAATGCTTTTGGGTTAAAGCCATAGAAATTATGTTTGTGTTGTTAGTTTAAACTCTTTTCCTGATGATTTTTATGCCCCCAAAGGAACTTTGGGAGGCATATAGTAATCGCACTGTGCGTCCGTCCCACTTCGTGTCCGGTGCATATCTCCTACATTCTTTGAGGTAGGAATTCCAAATTTTGTGTGTGGATGCATCTTGGGATGGGGGAGTGTCACGTACCATTTTCGGGTCACTGTGACCTTGACCTTGACCTCTGACTTAGTTTTTATAGTAATCACAATGTCCGTCCGTCTGTCCGTCCCGCTTGGTGTCCGGTGCATATCTCCTATATTCTTTGAGGTAGGAATTCCAAATTTGATATGTGGATGCATCTTGGGATGACGAAGTGCCCCGTACCATTTTTGGCTCACTTTTACCTTGACCTCTGACCTAGTTTTTAGAATAATCGTGTCCGGAGCATATCTCTTATATTATTTGAGGTAGGAATTTCAAATTTGGTGTGAGGATGCATCTTGAGATAAGGAAGTGTCGCGTACCATAATTGGGTCACTGTGACCTTGAACTTGACCTCTGACCTAGTTTCTAGAATCTGCATTGAGTCTGGTGCTTATTCCTATATTCTTTGAGGTAGGAATTCCAAATTTGGTGTGTAAATACATCTTGGGATGGCGGAGAGTCACAAACCATTTTCAGGTCACTGTGACCTTGACCTCTGACGTAGTTTTTAGAATAATCATGTCTGGAGCATATCTCTAATATTATTTGAGCTAGGAGTCTCAAATTTGGTGTGATGATGCATCTTGGGATGAGGAAGTGTAGCCAACCATAATTGGGTCACTGTGACCTTGAACTTGACATATGACCTAGTTTTTAGAATAATCGTGTCTGGAGCACATATCTTATATTATTTGAGGTAGGAATCTCAAATTTGGTGTGTGAATGCATCTTGCGAAGAGGAAGTGTCGCATACCACAATTGGGTCACTATGACCTTGAACTTGACCTCTGACCTAGTTTCTAGAAACTGCATTGAGTCTGTTGCATATCTCGTATTTTCTTTGAGATAGGAATTCAAAATTTGGTGTTTAAATGTATCTTGAGATGACGGAGTGTCATATACTATTTCCAGTCACAGTGACCTCGACCTCTGACCTAGTTTTAAGCATTATTGTGAGCATATATCTTATATTCTTTGAGGTAGGAGTTCCAAATTTGATGTGTATATGCATCTTGGGATGGGGGAGCGTCACTTACCATTTTTGGGTCACTGTGACCTTGACCTCTGACCTAGTTTTAATAATAATTGTGTCAGGAGCATATCTCTTATATTATTTGAGATAGGAATCCCAAATTTGGTTTGTGAATGCATCTTGGGATGACGGAGTGTCTTGTACTATTTATGGGTCACTGTGACCTTGACCTCTGACCTAGTTTTTAGAAAAATAGTGTCCAGAGCATATCTCTTATATTATTAAAGGTAGGAATCCCAAATATGGTGTGTGGATGCAACTTTTGATGGCGGAGTGTCACATACCACTTTTGGGTCACTTTGACCTTGACCTCTGACCTAGTTTGTAGAATAATCGTGTCCAGAACAGATCTCTTATATTATTTGAGATGGGAATCCCATTTTTGGATGCTGATGTGTCGCATACCATTTTTAGGTCACTATGATCTTGACCTATGACCTAGTTTCTAGAATAATCGTGTCTGGCGCATATCTCCTATATTATTTGATGTAGGAATCCCAAATTTAGTGTGTTGATTCCTCTTGGGATGGCGGAGTGGTGCATACCATTTTGGGTCACTTTTACCTTGATATTGACTTCTGGCCTCATTCTAGGTTTTTCGTGTGTGGAGCATATCTCCTATATTACAGCTAACTTTCCTTGAATGTGTCTTATGCTAGACCAATTCCTTTGGGGGCATTCGTCATGTGACTGTGACATTTCTTGTTTTTCATGTTTTTTGCCTGCTTGTGTTGTCTGCCAATAACCTTTGCAAACAGTTTGGACCCAGAATAGGCCAACAAAACTTCAGGCCTGATATGGATCCAATTTGTTTGGCACTTTGATGGTATTCCTGATAGAAGTTTGGTATTCCTGATAGAAGTTTTCGAAAAAAAAACCTGAAAAACATTAAAAAAAAATCATGAAAAAACACCCAGCATACAAAGAGGTAAGACATGTTATAGATTTTTCACTGGGAGCTCAATCTTATCCCTGAATGTATTAGGACTTTGTCTTTCTCTCTGCAGTACTCTAGATATGGTGTGTAATCAAAAATTGATTTTTCTAGTTTTCGAACAAAACATATGTTGTTTGTACTCAAAAGACCGGACTCAATGAGAAGGTTCTTTTGAGCACCAAGAACACATGCTAAAACTGATGGGTATAAAACTATTCACAATTTTATGCTTATCTGTACCAGTTCTGAGTTCTCTTTGTATCAAAGTTAGGCTGTGATCCTTGCTTGTCACATTTCCTCTACATGTTTACAGTATTTGACTTGATAAGCTCATGCTCCTATAAGCAGACATTTAGGTACTTTACAGGTTCTTTACACTACATAGATAAAAACTTTTGATTATCAGTCAATCCGGTGGTGTAATTTTATTATTACCAATATTGATTCACTGTGTGGATGGAAAGCAGTGTGGATCCTGATCAGCTGGCTTCATTAGAAGCCAGCTGATCAGGATCTACACTGTTTTTCAGAAGAGGGTATAAGATTTTATAAAATTTTGAAAAAGTGTGTAGTGCGTGTACAGTGTGTGTACTTATTATGTGGAATATAGTACTTGTCTGTATTTATAGTGGGAACAGAAACCAACGAGGATGTTGATGTTCAAGCTCACAGATGGTACCCAGACAGTTCAGGGGATGGAGTATAAACCAGTCAGGTGCCTGAGTCCACAAACACAGCCTGGGTCAAAGGTAGGGCAATAAATATATTATATGGACCAGTACACAAGATTTTGGTACTTTGCATATGTGCAGAAATAGGGCTGCTTACCGGTTCACAGTTTATATCCTAATCTGGTTAATTAGGTTCGATTGATACACCGAATAGAATGTTCTAGTGCAAAAGACTCCTTTAAACACACATGCTAACAATTTCAGCAGGGCTAGAGAACTACTTTTTGGTCTGAGCCTTCCTTTACATCCATACTTTGAGTATACAAGTAGCAAAGGGCTCTGGCCAATCGGAACTGCCTAGGCCAATTCCGTGGAATCAGACCTCAGATTTACATTGAGGGTCTACTTTGACATTACAGAAACCATGCCAACACAATAACAAGTGTGATTGCAGTGAAACAAACGATTACAACATTCCACAATAAACATTGCTATAAATGAAGTTTAAGTGTTTTCAATAAAATATCGCTATAGCGATATTTTATTGAAAAAACATAAACTTAATTTATTCGTGTCACTTTCGGGTAATCAGAATAATGGATTTTAATAGGACTGAACCCACATGCTACAGTACTATTTTTCCTTACGCCAGTTCTGGCTAATAAAGTGCAGCTTTTTCATACATAGACTACGCCTTACATACATCTGAGGCTTGATTCACGAATTGAGCCGAAATTTTCCGATTGAGGCTCTGGCTAGTTGTACTGCACATGCAGGCTTGCTTGAGCCTTTGCTGCTCACAGATGCGATAAGTGTCAAAATATCTTGTGCGAGCCCATATTTTTTGTTTTCTTTTACTCCACATTGAACCATCGCTTGACTAATACTCAAGGGTCTAGAATTCATGGTAGTTTTGGTAGAAAAATGAGAACTAAAAGAATTAAGCAGTAGAATTTAAGAGAATAAGTGAGACATCAAATCAAGGATTATGTGAAAACACTAAGATATAAAAAGAATAAGGGATAAATGGGTCTCAGTGTGAGAGAAACCTGTCTTCTGAGGTTTGTGAACATCTGCGCCGTCTGATCAGAGCCTTTGCTATTTGCTTATTGTAAATTATAATATCTAAACTTGCTTTATGTAAAATTTCAATATTCTAACTGGTCTATGTAGCTGAGCAGACTAGTTTGAGTCTCGCTTTGTCAGAAACCCAGCAGACAGGTTTGCTGGCGTTGCGGCCCAAATAAGACATATATCACAAAAAGAAAGATATACCTTGGGCTATTTTTTTAGGCCGAACCAGCTCATTGAATATATCGATTTTTGACTCAAAAAGTTTGTGTGAGTTGTATTTCTTGAACAAAACAATTGGTTCTGTCCAAACTTTTTGTATTGTAGCGTTAGACACAATAAGGAATTGATTAGATTTTGATGACCCTGACTTAATTTTTGTGGTCACCAGGTATAAATTCAGCCTAGTCTACACTCTATAGCTGACTAACAGATAGATTTGAGGAGCAAAGTGGCTCAGTAGTAGAGTGTTAGATTTGTGATCAAAGGGTTGCTACTTAGTTGTGTTCTTGAGTAAGACATTTTATTCTCTACTTGGTACTGGTTCAACACAAGAAGATAGGGAGACAACATGACACAACTGAAAAAATTATTCACTGGTATGTAAAGCATTGACACAAAATAAACAGGTGGATTTTGACCAAATTTGCTCATGAACAGTCGCATATGGAAAATAGGTGATTATATTTTTATGTCTATGATCTAATTCAAGTAAAACCTTGCAATATACGGTAAATGTTCTAAAATTTCGATCACTAGTTGGCTACAAACAAAGTCACGTCAAACAGTGGTACTGTAGACCTAGACCAGACTGCTTCTGAAGAAGCAGTCTGATCAGGGTCTTCCCTGTTTGGTATTCTGACAATCAGACATGTGAATTCCAGATCTGATAACCAGCATTTGATTGAAGAACAGAAAGTGTTTGAAATTTTAGAAAATTTTCCTTACTCATGCTTGTAAATTTAGATTTTGGTCTATGGGAGTTTGATGTGTCGTCATGGTGTCCTGATGCTTGGTGAAAACAACATCCAGTTTCTAGGAGGAGAGGTGGACTCACTTGTAGAGGCTAACACTCCACTCAATACGCTTGAGTCTGCCATGTGAGTTTAACATGATAGTTTTGGTGTATCAAGGGGAGAACAGGCCCCATGGTTATAAAACTTTTTTCATGCTCAACTCAGCTGAGCACGAAATTTATCCTGCTCATTAATATTAAAATGCCAACAATGGTTGGCATTTTAACATTTATCAGCAAGATAAATACAACATCTGAGAGACTTGAAGCAAGAAACGGTATTTTAGTTTTTATTAGCAGTTGAAATTTCATGCTCAGATGAGTTGAGCATGATTTTTTTTTTATATAATCTTGGGGCCTGGTTTCTGACAAGTATTAGGGGAAAATGAGTTATTACATATCTGAGAATTTGCCTTTCTTTATTTACAGTGATTGTCTGTGATAATGTGGACCAGTACGAGATTTAGGTACTAATTGCAAGGGCAAGCATTGAAGGCTAAGGTTAGCCCGCGCAAATGCTCAGTGTCCGCACAGCTGAGGAAGGCTCAGACCAACAATTACACCCATAGTCCCACTAGATAGCTCTGCATATGTATGTTTAAAGAGTGATCTTTTGCTTTTGTGTTTCAACCCTTTGTATACGAATGGATTCTTTCTTCTGGTGTGATACTTGGGATATTCCATTGTACATATCTAGGGGTGTCTGGTTATGATTTTTAAAAGATGTTGTTTTCTTTTTTCTGAAGATGTTTTTACCCTCACTATGTAGATCCTGATAAAATGCAGCATTATGCTGCATTTCATCTGGGTCTTCTCTGTTTGCAAAAATACTCGTTTAGGGGTTACCCGAATACAAAGGGTTAAAGAATAGCAAATACATCTGTTGACTCTTTGCCTACCGGGTAATTTTTCATGCTTTTTTCGTCTGCTGATTTTTTTTTCAAAATCAACTTTCTGAAAAAGATCTTTCAGGAATACCATCAGTGTCAATTAATTTGGATCCAGATCAGGCCTGACATTTTGTCGGACCTGATCTGGGTCCAAACTGTTTGCAAAAGTTACCAGCAGACGACAAAAGAGTTGAGAAGGATGTAAACAAATTAATTGTTGGTGCCTATAATATTTATGTAGAGTTGTCCTTTGGGGTAAAGCTGTTAAATATTGCAGAGATTCAAATCACAGACCGAGTTTCCCTCCTTTGCAATTTTTCTGCAATAAAATAATATGGTCGTAGATATTGCCTACCCACTGGTGTCGGTTACTAGGGTAGGTTTCCTCTCCTATTTAAGTTTGCCGAGGTAATCCAATTTCACATTTCATATACTTTCAAGAAGAGGAGAGATCATGTTCAAAGTTAAAAAAATTCATGCTCAACTCAACTGAGCATGAAATTTATCCTGCTCATAATGTTAAAATTCCAACAATTGTTAGCATTTTAACATTTATATGCAGGATAAACGCAACTTATTCGAGTTTTAAAGCAAAAACAATCTTTAATTTTTACCATTTTACTTGCAAGTGAAATTTCGTGCTCAGTTGAGTTGAGCATGGAAAAAGTTTGATAACATCATGGAAATGTTTAAAAAAAAACTCTTTAAAATGTCTGCAATAATTCTGTTTAGCTGTTACACTTGCTAGAAATATACAAAATATGAAACCTGTGCAAAATTGCACAGGTTCAGGCCTTCAGATTTCTGGTGGGCCAGGGTCTTTGTCCTATGATTTCAAAATATGGCCCATCACTTTCCAAGGCAGTGGGCCCAGTGGACCCATCCTTTTTAGTTGTGAAAAAAATCTCACCTTGATAAAAATATTCATATTACAGCGAGTCTACGAACTCCACAAAACAGAAGGTACACTCAAAAAAAGACAAAACAACAATCCTAATAACAAATGGTAGCTTAATGAAGGTCAAAAGGATTGCAGAATGCTCCCTTTGGAGCATTCTGCAATTCTTTTGACCTGCATTAAGCGATAATTGGTCTTCTTTTTTGAGTGGTCGCTTAAGACAGGTTTTACTGTATAATCAGCAGTCAATATGTATTATACATATATGCATACAAGTGTCAGTGTGTAGGTAAAGTATACTACCCAAATGTCAACTGTGTTTAGTTTAATATGCTTGGATATGCTTGGACCCACCATTTTTTGCTCCATGGGTCACTTCGGCCCACCAATCTTGAAAAAAATCTGAAGCCCTTTGTACATTTCACACGTTTCTCTTAATCAATTTTTTTCACTGCAGGGCGGCTAGCACAGAGAATGCTGGAAAATCTCATCGCCAAGAATTTGAAGGAAGTGCATTAAGACACACTCAGCAACCTGATAATAAGTCAGCTCTTCATAGATCTGCTGGTCAGCAGAAGTTTGGCCAAGGATTGAAGCTAGTAAACCAGTCTCAGAGTTTGAAACAAGCTGGAGCTTTGAAAAAAGAAGTCCAGGTCAACAAAGTGCAGCAAATTTATAATACTGTAGATGATCAGGTATTTTTTTAAATACAGTAAAACCTGTCTAAAACAGTCACTCCTAAAAAGACCAAAAATTGTTTTTCAAGACCAATTAATCCTTAATGCAGGTCAAAAGTTTTGCAGAATGCTCCAAGGGGAGCATTCTGCAATACTTTCGACCTTCATTAAACTATCATTTGCCATTAAGATCTTTGTTTTGTCTATTTTTGAGTGGCGGCTTTAGACAGGTTTTACTGTATTCAACATTGTAAATGGGTAAAGGCCCTGTCACACTACGACGTATAGCACCAACTTATGCCGACGTATGAAAAAAAACAGCAAATACGTTGGTATACGCTGAGTACGTTAGAAATAAGTTGTAAACACGTTATGAATACGCTATAGTACGGTGGTATGCGTTGACATACGGCCAAAAGGTCCAAAATTGTGTGCATCCATAAAAAATTACAGCGTATGCGAACGTACTGCTTCTATAGGTTAGACATACGCTAGATGTACGCAGCAGGTAAGTTATGCATACGTTAAGGTACGTTAGCACCAACGTATGCGGACGTATGAGAAATTAAGCAAGTACGTTGGTGTACGCTGAATACGCTAGAGATAAGTTTTAAACACGTTACGAACACGCTACTGTACGTTGGTATACGTTGGTATACGGCGAATAGATCCCAAAATTTTGTACTTGCATAAAAAATCTTCAGCGTTTGTCAACGTATTGCTTATACGTTAGGCATAAGTTAGATGTACGCAACGGGTAAGTTATGCATACGTTAAGGTACGTTAGCACCAATGTATGAAAATTCACCAAGTACGTTGGTGTACGCTGAATAAGTTTAAGATACGTTCTTAATACGTTACGAACACGCCACAGTACGTTGGTATACGCTGTCATATGAAAAGTGGGCCCAAAATTGTGTACTGTTTTATACGTCGAAATAGTTAGAAGTACGCTACATGTAAGTTATGCATACGTTAACAAACGTTATATGTACAATTCAGCATACGTTAGACGTTCGTTGTGCATGCGTTTCAAGAACGCTAGTGATACGCTGGGCATAGGCTTTTATATGCTGATACAAGTATAAGGTATGTTACGTCGGGAATAAGTTATGAATAAGCTACTCATAAGTTAGACATATGTTCTATGTTCGTTTCGCGTACGCTTTGCATAAGTTCAGAGAGAGGCTTCCTCTGATTATTTTTATTAGATTTCAGCGTATGCCAGCGTACTAGATATATATTTCATACGTCGGCATACGTTGGCTAAAACGTTATAGTGTGACAGGGCCTTTAAAGAAATGAGGAAAGAAATTTGTGTTTCTCTATAAAATTTGTGGAGGGCAGGGCCATCCTTTGTCGCAGGAGAGTTTGTTAGAGTAAAAGTGGTAATTAGTAACATTATACAATTATTGACTAATGAGGCATTGGATATGATGTGATATCGACCAGAGAATATCAATATTGGTATTCTCTGGTCGATATTGTTGTATATTCTGCATATAGACTCTGCAACATGATACGATCTTGATAAGGGCTCAGCCTGTAGTATAAAACTACCTGGCTGCTTTTGCTGTCCGCTTATTCTCTTAGTTATCATCTCTCTTGTAGTTTGTATAGCTTTACTAATAAATATATTAGCAGCATACAGGCGTGTTCATTTCTACCTGTCACAGGATAAAGTATGGTGTCAGAAGTGACTTACAGGAATATTGCTTAACTGAATTAAAGTGCGTGACAATTAAAACCTATTAGACTTGAAATTGTATTACTGAAATTTAAATTAACAGAAAATGGCTAGTTTTCAAGTTACCCCTCCAGATCAGTTTGACTTTAAAAAACCAGCAGATTTCGAGAAATGGTTTGTGAGGTTTGAACGGTTCAAAACTGCTAGTGGTCTTTCAGAAAAATCTCAAGAACAGCAAGTAAACGCCTTGGTTTATTGTATGGGGAAAGAAGCAGATGACGTTTTAAAATCGTTTGGATTATCAGAGGAGCAGCAAAAAGTTTATACAACGGTCACAGGAAAATATGTGAACTATTTCAATGTTCGGAGAAATACAATATTTGAACATGCAAGATTTAATTTAAGAAAACAAGAAGAGGGGGAGTCGGTGGATCAGTTTATCACATCATTGTACACGTTGTCAGAACATTGTGATTATGGTGAATTAAAGGACCAGTTAATCCGGGACAGAATTGTTGTTGGACTCAGGGACGCTAAAATTTCTGAGAAATTACAATTGCATCCTGCTCTGACGCTTGAGAAAGCTGTCACACAAGCCAGGCAGAAAGAAGCAGTCCACGAGCAGCAGTCTATAGTAAGGAGTTATGTTCTGTCGGAAAATAAGATTGACTCTGTTAAATTCCGACAGAGACACAGCCAAAACACACAGAGAAGACACACAAGGGATAAGCCAAAGACACAAAACGGCGACAAGCCTAGATGTACCCGTTGCGGAGCCGTACCGTCACATAGTCGGAGTAAGTGCCCAGCTAGGGATGCAAAGTGCCGAGGTTGCGGTATAAAAGGACACTGGGTTCGATTTTGTCTTTCCAAGAAGGTGCACGAGGTCGACGATCGAGATGGGGAATCCGACGATGAATCCGATGCATACCTTGGGACAATCGACAGTGAAAGTGCAGTGCTAAGTGCAATCAGTTCAAATTCAGTTGAACCATGGATTATTGACCTCAAGGTAGGACAAGGTTTTATCAGATTTAAAATCGATTGTGGTGCCGATGTTACGGTCATATCAGAGGATATGTACCTTAAAATTGGCAAGTTACCTTTAGAAAAAAGCTCTAAAAGGTTGTACGGTCCTGGTAATGTACCACTGAAGGTCATGGGTTCGTTTACTGCAAAGCTCGAGACTAATGCAAGCTCAGCGGTGGAGCGTATCTACGTTGTTAAGGGGCTAGATCGATGCCTGTTAGGTCGACCAGCTATTACCAAGCTAGATTTGCTTGAGTTTAAACATCGAAACGCTAGTTTGGGCGAAGTAATAACCTTGGAAACGGTTAAGTCGAAGTACCCCAATTTGTTTAAAGAGCTAGGTGAAATGAGTGGTGAGTACCACGTCACGCTTAAAGAAGGAGCGAAACCGTATGCGCTTTCAGTTCCACGTAGAGTCCCTATTCCTCTGCTTCCGCAGGTGAAGCAAGAGCTCGAAAACATGGAAAAAACGGGCGTTATTTTCCGAGTTGACCAACCCACAGATTGGTGCGCGGGTATGGTCGTAGTGCCTAAACCTAACGGTAAAATAAGAATCTGCGTTGACTTATCACGTCTCAACGACAGCGTTAAACGTGAAAATTTTCCGTTACCTAGAATAGATCAAAGCTTAGGTCTTCTTGCTGGTGCAAAATGGTTTAGCAAAATTGACTTAAATCTAGGATTTTGGCAAACGCGTCTGTCAGATGAAAGTAAGTTGCTCACTACTTTCATAACGCCATTTGGTAGGTTTGCGTTCAATCGTCTAGTCATGGGTCTGTCCAGTAGTAGCGAATATTTTCAGAAAAGAATGACCCAACTGGTAGAATCGATTGCGGGAGTATTATGCCAGACTGATGATATTCTCGTATTTGGTCGAACAGAGGCTGAGCATGACGAAAGGTTGCACGAAGTGCTCACGCGATTGCATGAAGCAAATCTGACCATAAATCCGTCAAAGTCTGAGTTCAGAAAAACATCCATAAAATACGTTGGTCATATTATTGGACCCTCAGGCATTTCGGCGGACCCCGAACGGGTCCAGGGGATCAAAAACTTAGAAGCCCCTACTGACGTGCACGGTGTGCGCAGGCTATTAGGTATGGTAAATCAGCTAGGTAAGTTTTCGCCATTGTTAGCTGAACATTCGAAACCAATCCGAGATCTACTAAGCTAAAAAAATCAGTTTTACTGGGGTCCAGATCAGCAGAAAGCTTTTGACTTGATCAAGCAATCACTCACAAATGCACCCGTACTTGCGCTGTACGATCCGAATCGCTACACTGTTATAAAACCAGATGCGAGTAGTTATGGACTAGGCTGCGCGCTGTTTCAGAAACAAGACGACGGAGACATGAAACCAGTAAGTTTCGCATCTAGAGCCCTGTCACCGACAGAGCAGCGTTACTCCACCATTGAAAAAGAGGCCTTAGGAGTCACATACGGTTGCGAGAAAAATCGTGATTTTCTCATAGGAAAAACGTTTCATATTGAAACTGATCATCAGCCGCTTATTTCATTGCTTGGCGGTCACAAAGACCTGAGTGATTTGCCATTACGAATTATGCGTTTTAGAATGAGACTTATGCCTTTCTCATACACTATTTCCCATGTCGCGGGAAAATCCTTAATTATACCTGATATGCTTTCAAGAAACCCTGTAATTCATTCATTGACTTTGGAGGAGGAGCAACATTCCTCAGAAACCGAAAATTATGTTGACATGGTTATAAGACACTTGCCAGCCACAGATCTTAGACTTCAAGAGATAAGGGAAAAGCAAAGTCAAGATGTTATTTGTCAAACACTAGCCAATTACTGCAATAATGGGTGGCCTGAAACAAAACATAAGGCATCCGAGATAGGAAAAGTGTACTGGCATTTGAGGGGCGAGATAACAATAAATAAAGGCTTATTAATGAAAGCAGGCAGATTATTTATTCCTACAGAAATGAGAGCAGATATACTCACCAAAATTCATGGCGCGCATCAAGGAATAACAAAATGTAAACTGAGAGCAAGAGAGTCGGTATGGTGGTTAGGCATCAACAGTGACATTGAAAAAGAAGTCAAAGCATGCGACGTTTGCGCAAAACTTCAGAATGATCATGCCGAGCCGATGATCAGTACTAAGTTTGATGATCGACCTTGGAAACATTTAGGGTCAGACCTTTTCTTTTGGAAAGGTCACACGTACCTACTGGTTGTGTGCTACTATTCAAGGTTTATTGAATTAGCAAAATTGCGCTCTTTAACAACCGAAGAAGTTATTACCCATTTAAAGTCGATGTTTAGTCGGCATGGTGTCTGCGACATATTCACCAGTGACAACGGAGGTTGTTACTCAGGGCAGGCTATGCAGAAATTCATGAAAGAATACGGTATAAAGCACATTACATCATCGCCTAGGTATCCTCTAGGGAACGCGGAGGCTGAACGCGCTGTTCAAACGTGCAAACGCTTGCTTGAGAAGTCTGACGACCCGTACATTGCACTCATGCATTATCGAGCCACACCGCTCAGTAATGGGTATAGCCCATCTCAGCTTCTCTACAGCAGACAAATCAAAACTATCCTTCCGCAAAATCCAGATCGATTAAAGCCAAAAGTTATCAATCAAACCTATTTGCTTAAGAAAGAGAATGCTGCACGTGCATACTCCAAAATGAATTATGACATCAGACATCGAGCGCGAAATATGACGCCATTACGCACAGGCGATAACGTTCATGTTAAATCATTCAATGTAGACGGCAAAGTATTAAAAGCTGCAGACCGACCAAGATCATACGTGGTCGACACACCCCGTGGTGAAATTTCGCGCAATAGGCGACATTTGGTTAGGTTGAATAAAGAAGTCAAACTTAACGACCCAACTGACCTTCAGCCGATGGTACATATGCAGGAAAGAAAAGTGCAGGGAGATTCAGCAAATTCACACAATTCAGCGATTACAGAATCTGATACACTCTTGTCCAACTCTTCTGGTCCTGAACAGCTGTCTAGTGTACCGTTACACGTATCTCAAGAATCTAGTAATAAACCATATGCAGTGACACGATCTGGGCGAATTTCTAAACCGCCCGAAAGATTACAGTATAATTAACTTGATAAGGAACGACAAAATAATCAGTGTTGCTTGTTTTATCTGTAACGAGAAACTGTGATGATAAACAGACAATTCAGTCGTGGGAATTAATGAATGAAAGATGGAACACTCAATGAACTGTTTTACGGTTACAATTTTATTAATGAACTGTTGCATACCGTAAACTCCAAAATATTGGGCTTTGAAAGGGGGGTGTTGTATATTCTGCATATAGACTCTGCAACATGATACGATCTTGATAAGGGCTCAGCCTGTAGTATAAAACTACCTGGCTGCTTCTGCTGTCCGCTTATTCTCTTAGTTATCATCTCTCTTGTAGTTCGTATAGCTTTACTAATAAATATATTAGCAGCATACAGGCGTGTTCATTTCTACCTGTCACAGGATAAAGTAGATATCACATCATATCCAATGCCTCATTAGTCAATAACTGTTTTATTATATAACATTTAGAGAAAGATGAACAGATATCACTGCACCTGGAAAAAATACTGAACTTATTTGACAAGTTTTGGGACAGTCAAGTATTTAGCAGAAACAGTGCAGACCTAGATAAGACCAGCCGTTTACTACTTTATATATGTTGTGCATGAGTGTCATCACTCAACATTTATACTAACAAAAAGCCTCGCCTGTAGAGCCAATGTTAAAATAGTGTGATATATCAAACAGTAATTCACAGCCTTGAAAGCGCAGGGAAAACGTGTGATAGCTGACGTCATTGTTTTACTGGAAAATGACGTCATTCATGGCATTAGACGGTGTAACGTCGCTTTTACGCTTGAAAGACGTTACAAATAGATGTAAACGTACGCGACGTGGCCTAAGTATTGGCGGGAGTTCTTCAGTGCAGAGGCGGAAATTTGGAAGAAGCTGGAGACTTCAAATTTGTTTTCGTCGTTTATTGTGCAATAAAATCGAAATAGATCAGCTCCACTGCGTGATTTTTGCTTTCTCGGCAACTACGATAGGATAGTTAGCGACGCTTTAGAAAAGCAGAACCGGAACAGAAAAAACACAAGGAGTCTAATTTTAGTAACTAATATTCACCGGCAAGCGCGCGCCAGCCAGTGAATATGACAATATGTAGACTGGCCACGTGAGCGCTCTAAGCCAATGAAAATCTGCCTTTTTACTTAGTTATATAATAATATAACCTATTGTCTAAGGGCATTTCTAAATATTGCCCATGATATGAGAAATGATATAAAGTCAATTAAATATGGTATTCAGTAACATAACCTTACGTGAAAGAACATTTACAATATTACCCATGACACCATGAAAAATAATATGAAGTCAATTTTATTTGGTCTTTTGTAATCATGAAATGATGAGAAATAAAATAAAGTCATTTAAATATTGTATTTTGTAGAAAAACCTGACATCAAATGGCTTTTACAACATTGCTCTTGACATGAGAATTAATAGTAAGTCAATTAAAAATAGTATTCAGTAACATTACCATATATTTACATTTCTACTGCAAGTCTTTAAATGAACCTTTACACATGAGATGTCAGTCCATCATACCTCCATGAACAGATCGATTTAAGCCACGCCCACACATGCCAACATCAACGCCATCCAAAAACTTTGTTTACTGACGTTTAAGTGATGTTGAACATGTTTTACCATGACATTAAGCCCGTAACTTCAACATTTTGGCTATTCCAAAACCTCTGTTATGTCGTGATTTAATTAAAAATATCCAGAAAACCAGCCAAATTTGGTGAAAATTGAACATTGATACATGGATGATATGATAAAATGTAAATATAAATAATAAATTCAATTTCAGCCTGTTCATGGAATCTATGAATACTTTTGGTCTCTTGCAAAAATAATGTGAAGCCCTTTGGCCATCACTTTGCAAGAGTTCTGAAGTATTCATGATTCCATGAACAGACCAAGGGGCTTCATGTTAATTTTGCAAGGGACTCGAAGTATTCATGATTCCATGAACAGACCAAAAATCGACTTTATTTCTTAAATGTCAAAGGGTACTTAATAATGTTACCTATAACATTTTAAGAATTATGATGTCATTATGCGTTAATTACCTCTTAGCATGCTGTGTAATTCTACATGCATTTTTCAAAAAATCTTTCTTGAACACCATCAGAGCATCAAACAGTTTGGGTCCAGATCAGGACCCAGGGCCCTGCTGACATGGGCTCCTACTGTTTCCTTGCCTGCCTGAGCAAATTTTTGGGCTGCTGATAACCTTTGCAAACTGTTTGCAAAGGTTATCAGCAGTCCAAAAAATTGCTCAGGCGGGCAAAAGTTAATGAGATGCTTATTAAAAGCTTTTCAATTTATTTTATTAGTGGGAAGATGATCAGATGTTTGACGCCTTAATGGATGATATGGAAACTGATGACTTTGAAGAAGCTCCTAATTACTCTAGTCATGTAAGACCAGAACCTGGTGTCAGAAGGCCAAGTTCAGTGGACAATAGAGTTGGTGCAAACAGTGCATTCGGATCAAGAGCTCAGTCGAACCTTTCAAGGGGAAATGACCAAAACTTCTATCAATCAAGGGGAGATAACAATAACAGCTATCAGTCTAGGGGAGATAATAGGAAGAGAGCTATTTCAGGAAATGATGAAAATGTTAAAAGGGAAGTAGGTGTCATAGTTCCAAAGAAGGAAATAAATACAAGTAATAAGACGTTTGCAAACAATGTGAGGAGAACTGATTTTAGTTCTAATCCTAACAAAAGACAAAGAACTGCTGTAGAGGTGGATGTAGGTTTTGGCGAGGAGGATTGTTTTGGTAGTGAGGATTGTTTTGATGAGGACATGGACTTTTCAGAAATAAGTGAATTAGAACAGTTAGATATGGAAAGAATCAAAAGAAGAGATAATCCTTCATATGAGCTTCATCAGGCAAACAGGTACCTTAGCTTAACTTTCACTGCTAGTGTCACAGGTTTAGATAAACAAAAAAAATTTGACGTAAAATTGTAAATATTTTCTTACCCATCATTATTAACATATGTTTTGGGTGCTCAAAAGAACTGTCTCTGTGAGACGGTTCTTTTGAATACCCACAACATATGTTTTGGTTGAGAAATAAGAAAAAATATTTTTTTTGCTACGCAGTCTTAACTAAAGGCCTGTAGTGTTATCTGCAGATAGTTTTTTGCCAACAGCTATGACTAGATCAGGCCAAACAAAATTTGGGGCTCATATTGATCCAACTGTTTGATTATCTGATAATGATATTTCTAAAGAATTTTTCAAAAAGTTTTTTTTTGAAAATTTAACACTTGTCAGGCTGAATTTGTATGCTTACTCTTTTAAATTTTTCAATTCAAAAGACATATTGTTGCAATTGAAAATTTGCTTCAAGTTTATATAATAATACTTTCCAATAAGTGAATAACGCAGGCACTGATCAGACTGCACCATTGTTGTTCGCAAACACGGAAGACAGCTTTTCTCTCGTTGAGGCCCATTTTATACCAATGATTATGCATTTTCTAAGTTGTCTAACAGCTGAAACATTGAATTGTATATTTCAATAATTTTATTTAGGCAAAAGCTTCTGTAAGCTGTTGATACTCTATTGCATCATGAAATTTTCTTTGAATCCTGTAATACGGAACCCTGTAATACATTAACTGTTTTGTAGTGTCTATCAGTTTGGACACAGATCAGGTCGGATAAAATGTCAGGGCTGATCTAGATCCAGACTGTTTGACATTCTGATGGTATTCATGAAAGAATATTTTGAAAAGGTTTATTTTGGAGAAAAAAGTGCAAGCAAAATTACCCAGCATGCAAAATTAAGGTATCTTTCTACTTGATGAGACTCATGTCAATCTGATTCTTTCAGTACACATACATCTGTCAGTTACACACATTCTAAACAAAATACCAAAAGTGCGCCATCGAATAGGTGTGCTACAAACTCAGAGAAGTGCTTGAAAGTGTCTGTGAAAACAGAGCCTGTCAAAGACGATTTAGGAAGACTCAAAAAAGAAATGAATGGAATTCCAAGTGAGAGAGACTCAACTGCATGTGTTGATAGACTGTTTACATCATCTAGAACTAACAGCAAAAATACAGCAACATCAACTTCAAATTATGAAACAGGTGATACATTCTTTTTAACCCTTACATTTTGAGGGACTATGCAAACAGTGCAGACCCAGATCAGAAGTCACATTCTCAACAGAAAGCGGCGTCTGATCAGGTTCAGAAGGTTCTATCAAAATTTGAATTAAAATGAAAGAATACAACCCAGCAGCCCTTAAAATGTAAATGGACTGGTCCAATTTATAAGAAAGGGAAATACCATTTGGCCGAAATGGGTTTACTATGAATTGTTAGGGCAGGGCAGTGATCTATAGTATCTGACCTATCCATCCATTTGGTATAAATGGAGGAATGGTCATTGTAGGACAGTTACCTGGGTCCGAGGTTATAAACCTATATTTATGCGCAACTCAGCTGAGCATGAAATTTATCCTACATTCAAGAACAATCTTTATTTTTCATTATTTCAATTGTTATGAGCAGTTTGAATTTCAGACTCAGTTGAGCATGATTTTTTATAACGTCCAGGCCAAGGCAGATTAATGTACTCGACATTTAGGGTAAAGTTTATTGCTCAAAGACACAACACAATACCTCTGGTGAGGCTTGAACCAGGGACCACTTGGTCTGCAGTTGAGCACTCTACCACTGAGCCACTGCACTCCCCATTGCATGATTAAGTGGAACTTTACAGTTGGATCAATCACTCTGTTTAACTAGAACTCATTAATTCAGTGGAACCTAGACATCATTTAAGAAATGAATTCAATTTTTGGAGTGTTCATGGAATCATGAATACTTCGGGTCACTTGCAAAGTAAGTGAAGCCCAAAGTGCTTCATGTTATTTTTGCAAGAGACCGGAAGTATTCATGATTCCATGAACAGACCGAAAATGGAAATTACTGCTTATATTTACATTTTATTATAGATATATTATTTATAATTTAGGGGAAAAAAGTTAGGAATTCAATATGTGATCGTATTAACAGTTTTGTTGGAGTGTAAAACGGAAAAGCGGAACAGCCAGTGTGAACACTGACAGCCAATGGAGCAAACAAGAGGCTTGATTTGCACATGCGAATCAGTGTGGCGCGCTGTCAATTACAACACCAGTGTTACTTCTGGCAAATGAATTTGAGGTTCGAAGAGTATTTCACGGGCAAGTGAGCTTGGCAGCTGTCAATCATATTTATGTCTTTCATGAGGCTATGATCAGTTGCAAAAAATCTAAAGATTCATTAAATGCTTGCTTTGAAAATGTAAATATTATCATATGAACCAGTGTATGAGATTTTG
Organism: Loripinus fragilis; assembly: GCA_964019695.1. NCBI lineage: Eukaryota > Metazoa > Mollusca > Bivalvia > Lucinida > Lucinidae > Loripinus > Loripinus fragilis. The sequence goes on from OZ026520.1 coordinate 14,923,164, forward strand.
GTATGGCAAAAGCTTTCTTTTAAGCACTCATGCTGACTTATTTAGTTTGGCTTGAGTTCTCAGTTTTGGTCTGAGTATTTATCTACACCCATACTTTGTTTGTGTGAGCAGAGAAGGCTCTTATGAGCCTGTTCATTTGCTCAGGTTCACAGGAGCCATCATTGCTTGAAAATGTATTAAGTACAAAAATCGCATGTACAGTGCTGGCTCATTATTATATAAAAATCAACCCTGCATCATTGTATTCTCCTTAAACTAGAAAAAAGTGTTAGCTCCCAAAGATGTTTGTGTGTAAAAGTCCTGAGTTTGAACCCTGGTCTGGCCACTTACCTTCATAGAGAGATAATGATGATTCAGTTAGGGCAGTTCTTAGATACTGATGAAAATCATGAAATCACAAAATACATTTATGAGTAAAAATTTCAGCATTTTTCCTGAATTCCTCAAGGTATACTGTTCAAAATAAGTAAGATCAGACACTACTCGACAAGAATAATATGAACGTCACCACCAGTACTCCTTGTTCGTCCAACCCTAAGAAACGTGTACTGCCCTCGCCAGAAGACGCCGCCGACTCAAAGAAAAACCGATTCCACTCTCGGTCTATGTCAGAATCTGACTTAGAATCATCAGCGATAATGGCTCATGAATCGAAATCAGGAGATCTTCCACTGAACAACCCACCTGCTCAATTTACCTTGGATGACGTACAACTGGAAAAAATTGCATCATTCATGAAGAACACTTTCCACCCACAGATTGACGACATAGTTCAACAAACATTGCAAAAGCAAGTGACTGAGCTGGTAAATTCTATCGTTACTGGGGTATTAGAAGGCCTGAATGTCAAAGTTGTAGCCCTCGAAAAAGAGAACGTGGATTTAAAGAAGCGAGTCAAATATTTGGAAGACTCAGCTGATCAGGCAGAACAGTACAGCCGTCGCAACTGTCTCCGCATATCAGGATTACCAGAGGACGATCCTGCTAGTGAAAACACCGACGACATAGTCCTAAAGTTAGCAGAAGCCATTCATGTCGACTTAAGTCTCAACGACATAGACAGATCCCACAGATTAGGCAAGCCAGATTCTCAGCACAATGTCAACCAAAAGCCAAGGGACATTGCGTCAAGTTCGCGACGTACAGATCACGTGCCAAGTTCTACAAGGCCAGAGTTCTCACCAAAGATCGAGGATATAAGGGAGTGTATATAAATGAACATTTAACGCGAAGGCGTAATAACTTATTCTACCAAGCCCGCCGCCTAGTGAAATCTAAGCATCTCCAAAGTGCCTGGTCGTTTGATGGCGCGTTGTTTGTTAAACACTTTGATGACTCGATCCACAGAATCAACTCTGAATCCGACCTACCATAAATAGTTGACTTATTCCAGCGCGCTCAGACTAACGGTCCTTGTTTTTTTCAAACAGTATAAAAACTGCCTTGACAATATCCTCGGCGTCCAAAGTTAACACATGACTGAACTCAAATCTATCGGCTACTTAACCCCTAAGACGACAATCACAACTCTCGTCTGCTGAAATGTTTAAGAGGCCTCTATGTCAATCAGTGTCGATCCGGATCGGGCTGCTCCTATAGGAGCAGTCTGATCTGGGTCCACGCTGTTTGCTTCTATACTTAAATTCGCCAACAAAGTTAGGCAACTATTTAAAGCAGACGTTTTCAGCAGTCAACAATTTCAGGTGTATTTTTGCGCTTTGGGGGTTATTATATAATAAATTAATCAAGCCGTTAGGTTCGATTTTCTTGCTCAATGCAAGTTGTGTTTTCTTGACAAGGACTCAGTAGTATTTGTCCAAATGGTATCTCAGTGTTAGCGCATGTGTCTAGAACTGATTTGACATTCATTCTTATTTTGATGGGTTAAGTTTTTGCACATAATCTTAACCAGTTTCCCACCAGTCGCGACAATTGTCATCTGCTCTATGATCTGTTTATGGTCTTCTAGTGTTCTTTGATAGCCGTTATAGCGAATAGTATGGACCCAGATCAGACTGCTCTTTAGGTGCGATGTCTGACCCGGGCTCATAATGTTCGCCTTAGTGCGGTTGAGTAGTACCAGTACCAGCCTACATTGCCAGAAAAATGCAATGATAATTTCACACAGTGACGCTTAAAAAAGGGGACGGTGAATCAACGCTAATCCAGACGCTGAATTGACGTTAATCCATCGTTATCACTATAAGCTATATTCTAGGTTGTTTGCGGACTGCTTGGCATTTTAGTATCTCCCAATTTCATGTACAATTTTCACATAGTAAGGATCCAGATCAGACTGCTCTTTAGGAGCGCTATCTGACCCGGGCTCATAATGCTCGCCTTAGTGCAGTTGAGGAGTGCCAGCCTACATTGTCATAAAAATGCAATGATAATTTCACACAGTGACGCATAAACAATGGGAACGGTGAATCAACGCTAATCCAGAGTATTGACGCTCAATTGACGTTAATTCATCGTTATCCCGATAAGCTTCATTTTAGGTTGTTTGCGGACTGCTGGGTAATTTAGTATCATCCAATTTCATGTACAATTTTCACACAGACTTGTTGCTATAACGTATGCTAGACTGAAGATTGAAAGATGCTCATCCAATCAGGATTGACCCTACTGGGGTATCATGGGAGTTGGGACCTCTTCATGGTCTTCATCTTTGCCGAGCTTTATACAAATATATGACCCATTCAAAATAGTTATAGTGTTTTCAATGTCCAGTAGGGCAGAATTATACTGACAATTCTTGCCCGATGGCCCTGGTATAGGTATTGAACTATCTGACCTGCTATATGTATGCATTCCGACATAGCTTATCAATATAATCTACGCTGAGGGTCAAGCTGTGAGATGGCCAATCTTTGCCTCGAATTTTTGCTTAGGGTATTATAGTGTTCTTTGATAGCCGTTAGAGGGAATAGTAAGGATCCGGATCAGACTGCTCTTTAGGAGCGCTATCTGACCCGGGCTCATAATGTTCGCCTTAGTGCAGTTGAGGAGTGCCAGCCTACATTGTCATAAAAATGCAATGATAATTTCACACAGTGACGCATAAACAATGGGAACGGTGAATCAACGCTAATCCAGAGTATTGACGCTGAATTGACGTTAATTCATCGTTATCCCGATAAGCTTCATTTTAGGTTGTTTGCGGACTGTTAGGTATTTTAGTATCATCCAATTTCATGTACAATTTTCACACAGACTTGTTGCTATAACGTATACTAGACTGAAGATTGAAAGCTGCTCATTCAACCAGGATTGACCCTACTGGGGTATCACAGGAGTTGGGACCTCTTCATGGTCTTCATCTTTGCCGAGCTTTATACAAATATATGACCCACTAAAATAGTTATAACATAGCTTATCAATATGATCTACGCTGAGGGCCAAGCTGTGAGACGGCCAACCTTTGCCTCGGATTCTTGTTTTCTGTATTGTTGTTACTTTTAATACAAAGCCTACGCATCCTAACTTGGATCACATAGTCAACATGAGCTGGAATGGCAATTTCGATTCAATAGCTTTGCTATCGGACTGAATCGGTTGTGGATTTATATACGTTTAATTATATAAATTACAATGTATCTTGTCTTGTTTCCATGCATAGGTAAGCATGCACTCATAGACATCAAAATAAAACTTACACGTAACTATAAGCATATACAAAGGATACAAAGGATGAATTCAAAATTCATGCATATGGAGCGATGCATGCCAGATGTACATTTTACAATTAATCAAATCGGAATATAACGGATGGAATTCTCCGTGTATGTTTGCATGCGTATCTATGGAAGGGACACATTTTTTTGTATATACTGATTAGTTTGATAATTATAATATCTCTGATCTTTTTCTAGCAACACAAAATTTGAACTTAACTAGACACCATTAGTTACGAAAAACGACTTATTTCTCTTCATTTATTCTCACCATTATTGTGTTCATATTGCTTATCTTCTTTTCTTTCTTACTTTCTTCGTACCCTTGGGAGAGGGACAACTTACATCTATTGAGGCGTCATTATGTGGACAAAGTCGACTATTTATTAGTTCGTATGGCAGCACCTTCTCTGTTCCTGATGTTTCTCTCAACAATAACATGACAATAGGACCTAGGCGACTGAGTAGTGCTGTCGTACCAACTTATCACCTATCATTCATGTTTTCAGGACTGCTACATATAATCGTCGTGATGACCCTACACACAGATATTACCTACAGCTTCTCTGTCACGAACTGCCTAAGTGTCAATTCGCAACTAGCAACGCAGATCAGCCTTATTAACTTTTGCAAACGTATGCCAATGGCCAAAAAAATTCAAGATAATATCGCTTTTACTTTTAACTTCACATTCTGTCTCTCTCTCCTTGTTCTGAGAACATGGTTGTTTGTATTACTGATGTCATCTGGAGATATTCACCCTAACCCAGGACCAATGTCCTCTGTTTCATCTATTAGTTCATCTACTTCATCTACAAGCCTATCAGCCTCGGTCTTTGATTCTTTAAGTCTTTCTCACCATCTCTCATTTGTACATTATAATGTCCAGAGTATACTATCCAAACTTGACATTCTTCATGCAGAGCTCATTGACTTCGATATACTAGCGTTCACAGAGACTTGGCTAAGTCAGTCAATATCAACAGAAGATCTTCATCTCGACACTTACTGTAAGCCAGAACGAAAAGATCGTCCCACAGACGCTCATGGTGGTATTCTGGTATATATCAAGGAGAATATACATTTCAGAAGAAGACACGACCTTGAACCTCAGGGTATTGAATGTTTGTGGATTGAGGTTGAAAATAAGTCAAAACATATCTTGTTTGGTGTATTTTACAGACCACCAAATTCAGATAGTATCTATTATGGGACTATCGAAGATTCCATTCATTTAGCAGTCGACACAGGAATAAATGATATAATCATAACTGGGGACTTTAATCTGAATGTACTAAACAATCCATCCTTTCAAAAAGTTCAAACTCTTTGTAATCAGTTTGCTCTTCACCAGTCTATAAATGAGCCCACTCACTTTACTGAACACTCTTCCTCTAGCATCGATTTAATACTTGTTAGTAACAAAGATCATCTAGTTCTTAGTGGAGTAGGGGATCCATTTCTTAATCAAGAGGTTCGATATCACTGTCCCATTTACGGCGTATTTAAATTTTCTAAACCCAAACATAATACTTATACACGACATATTTGGAGCTACGATCGAGGCAACTATGAACTTTTAAGACAAAAAGCAACTAACACCGATTGGAACTCATTACACGACACTAACATACATCTTTACTCACAAAACATAACTAACTGTATAATTTCTCTTGCTAAAGAATGTATCCCCAACAAAACAATACGAATTAGGTCATCTGATCCGCCTTGGATAACTACACATCTAAAACAATACATCAGGAAACGTAAAAGAGCTTACAAACAAGCCAAACGAACCAATTTACCGGCACACTGGTCTAAATTCAAAAAACTGAGAAATAAGACAATAGCTGTTCTTCGAAACTCTAAGAAGGCATTCTTTGACAAACTCTCTGAAAAACTTAAATCTGAAACACTTTCCTCCCGAGATTGGTGGGCTACACTCAAGCATATCATTAATCAGAACTCAAGATCTCAAATACCACCGTTGGAGAGTAATGGTCATATCTTCACTGATGATAAAGACAAGGCAAATCTATTAAACACTTTCTTCCAAAATCAAACTATTTTGAACGACCAGCATGCAACACTTCCTCCACTTATTCACATTACTGATTCAAGACTTAGTAGTATCATACTCAGTCCCATTGAAGTTAAATCTGTCTTAAAATCACTGGCTACTGGCAAAGCATCAGGACCAAACGGACTCAACAATCGTATTCTCAAAGAACTAGCTACTGAAATCTCTGTACCTCTTTGCAACCTCTTTAACTTATCTCTCCAGGAAGGCATAGTACCTGACTCCTACAAAGAAGGCAACGTTTGTTCTATATTAAAGAAAGATGACCCTTCACAACCAAGTAATTATCGACCAGTAACATTACTAAATTCGGAAGATAAAGTTTTTGAAAGACTTGTCTTCAAATACTTATACAATCACCTTATTGATAACAATATACTTACATCTCTTCAGTCTGGTTTTATGCCTGGAGATTCGACTGTCAACCAATTAACATATCTTTATAATACTATTTGTCAGGCACTTGATCAAGGCAAGGAAGTTCGTGCTGTATTCTGCGACATAAGCAAAGCCTTTGACCGTGTATGGCATGCTGGACTTATCCACAAATTGCAGGCAGCTGGAGTTTGTGGCTCAGTTCTTAACTGGTTCAAAAATTATCTCTCAAACAGAAAGCAAAGAGTTGTACTTCCAGGCATAACATCAGACTGGGTCTATATCCTTGCAGGTGTTCCTCAAGGATCAATTCTTGGTCCTTTACTTTTCCTTCTCTACATCAACGACATAGTCAATGACATAGGTGCTAATATCAGACTTTTTGCTGATGACACCAGTCTCTCTATTATTGTTGAGAACCCTGTAATGGCTGCAGCCTGTCTTAATACTGATTTACTTAAACTATCACACTGGGCAGCAACCTGGTTGGTACTGTTCAACCCTACGAAAACAGAATCATTAATATTCTCTCGTAAACTAAACAAACCTATACATCCTCCTCTTTTTATGGAGAACCAACAGATTGTGGAGGTAGAATCTCACAAACACCTTGGTGTTATCTTATCAGCTGACTGTACATGGCATAAACACATAAAATACATAACTGACAAAGCATGGGTACGAATCAATATAATGAGAAGACTTAAATTCAAACTTGACAGAAAATCTCTAGAGATTATATACACTACTTTCATTAGACCTCTTCTGGAATACTCCGATGTCATCTGGGACAACTGTACTCGATATGAAAAACAAGAACTTGACAAAATACAAAACGAAGCAGCACGAATAGCTACAGGTGCTACAAAACTTATTTCCCTTGAAAATCTACAAGACGAAGTCAAGTGGCAGCCCTTACAAAAGCGCAGAGACAACCACAAACTTACCCTGTTCTACAAAATGAATAACAATATAACACCATCTTATCTCTCCGACCTAGTACCAGGAACAGTCAGCACTGCCACAAGGTATAACTTAAGGAACTCTAATAATATCATGACAATCAGAGGTAGAACAAATTCCTACCTAAGCTCATTTCTACCATCAACTGTTAGGGATTGGAATAACCTTCCTCCTGAGATTGCTCAGTCTGACTCAGTTGCTTCATTCAAGTATAATCTTAATAGAGATCGAACCCATGTCCCAAAATACTTTTACAGCGGTAATAGACATGTACAAGTCCTTCACACACGTTTAAGAACCCAATGCAGTGCACTGAATCATGATCTGTTTAAGAAGAATATTTCAGATACTCCACTCTGTCGCTGTGGCAGTATTGAGAATACACATCACTTCTTTTTCAAATGCCCCTTCTACAATATTGTAAGAAATGATCTTTTACACGAAGTGTCAACTTTACATGATGTTTCTCTTAAACTTCTACTCTATGGTAATCCGAACCTTTCAAATGACTTAAACACAAGGGTATTTGAATCAGTACACAAATACATATTAAAGACAAAACGTTTTAGTTCTAACTAATTTGAACAATATGTTAGCAGTTTCATTAATATGAAAGATGCTGTTCCACCTTAGAGTCTGCCTCAAGGCCATATAGGGTCTCCCTCTCCCATCCTCCTATTTACATATGTTTTCTTTGCTTTTTCTCATGATTTTGCACATTTTTCTTCTTTTTTCTCTTGATAATGTACATTTCACCAATTATACAGCTCTGCCAATTACTTGCAACTAAATTGAAATATTGCTTAGTATGTACAACACCTCATGAATAGTCTGTGATCAATTATCTCTATACTTTCACTTAATGACTATAATGGGAGTTAATTGGCTTCTCATGAATTTACCAACAAACCTATACTATAATTGGCAGAGCTGAACCTGCTTGCTTCCAGAGAGTTGAATTACCTTGTTAAATCTGCCTACGTTTCACAATATGTAGCATCTAGGAGATGAACTATATAAGTAGTATTACTTTCGTTCTAATCCTATACTTTGTATTTACAGATGATGTATAATTGTACAATTATCTTTCTGAAATAAAATATGTTTAAACTAATTCCTCAAAGGTTCAGCTGTATCTCATGTTGTTTTACATGTTTCTTTTAGATTCAACCAGTGATTATCCCTACACATACTTATCAAAGGTGCTTCTCAAGAGACCAGTAGAGTCAAAAATTGTTACAGTAAAGGTGAGATATGAGCCGCAACACGTGATTTCCAACAATGTGGCATTTTGACAAGTGTAGACTCAGATGAGTCTGTGCAGCCTCCTTTTAAGCTTAGTAACTCCAAATGATGTTCAGTTAGTAGCTTAACAGTCATAGAATATTCGAGGGACTAGCAAAGGCTCCGATCAGACTGTGCGTATGCGCAGGCTGATCTGAGTCTTTGCTAGTCGCACATACCACATTGTTGTAAATCTCATGTCACGACTCATAAATAAATTGGAAGGCATCAACCCTTAGCCTGCCTGTCACAACTTTTGCTGTCTGCATCTCTTGTCTGCTTACTTTCTTTGGTAGCCTTAATTGCAAACAATATGAACCCAGATCAGACTGCTCCATTTGACCTTTGACTGCCGATAGAGTGCCCATCTAAGACTGATCAGGCTGCAGGGATGTGCAGGCTGGTCTGAGTCTTCAATGAGCACACATGTCAACTTGTACCTTTTGCTGCACATCGGCATATACACTGAACTGAAGTTATCAATTTGAAAATTTCGGCTGAATTCACACTGAACTGAAGTTATCAATTTGAAAATTTCGGCTCAATTTGTGAATCAAACCTCGGATGCATGTAAGGCATAGTACTATGTAGGAAAAAGCTGCATTTTATTAGCCGGAACTGGCATAAGGAAAAATAGTACTATAGCATTTGGGTTCAGTCCTATTACGGTGAAGGCCCCTAAAATTGCTTACTTAAGTCTTTTAACCTCCACTGGATATAATAAGAAAGAAACAAAATTAGAAAAGTGTGCACAGCCAAATATAGTTATCATTATATATTATTTACATAGAGTTCAAAATGAAAAATATTTTCCCGATCTCTAGCAACTTTGATTTGAAGTGCACAGCCCCCCTGTTTTAAGATAACGAAACTAGTCCCCTAACATTGCGCACCTTCTGCAAAATTTTCAACAACTTCTCTTTAATGAATTACTTTTACAAAATATACCTGGGAAAGTAACCCAAGGTTGTTCTCAACAATTTACTTCAACAAAAACTTGATTCAAAATAAATAATTTGAATTCTGGGTCACTTAAAATTTAGGTCTGAATTTTAATATCAACTTTTGCAAATTTTTGCCGAAAGCCTCCCTTGCTCAGCAGTGAAAGCTTGAAGTGAAAACCTTTAGCCGTTTTTCTCTTTCAAAAAGCAGTCTGATACTAAATTTCAAAACGATTTTATCTGATTAAATGTGGCTTAGTCACTTGGGCTAGTGCGCAATGTTAGGGGACATGACTGTAAAGTCGATTATTCTGATTACCAGAAACAAAATGAATTTTTATGTTTTTCAATAAATTAAAAAATCACTATAGCGATATTTTATTGAAAACACCTAAACATCATTTATAGCAATGTTTATTGTTGAATGTTGTAACCTTTTGTTCGCTGCAATCACACTTACTATTGTGTTAGCATGGTTTCTGTTACGTCAGCGTCACATTATCAAAGAAGACCCTTGATGTACTTATGAGGATTGGTTGAGGCAGTTCCGATTGCCGAGTTATAAGTGGCCACTATTCTACTCATTTTTATATGACTAAGTGCTAATGATATTGAAATGTATTTTTGCCTATTATATGTGCGTTTTAAAGGGCTAAAGTTTAGCAGTACATTGGAACAGTTTTCTTTTACTTTACGGTATTTGGCTTCAAAAATGCAAAAATAAACATATAGAAGAAAATAAGGGATTTGGTGCAGTTTTTACCTGTGTCGCTTTAGCGAAATCAGGTCTAGTAATGGGTCCACTCTGTCTGTCATTCTGTCCGTCCGTCCATCCGCAACATTTGCGGTGCATAGTTTGTGTAATCTGAAACTCCAAGTTTTAATTCCTTTTTATTCAAACTTTGCTTAATGATTGTTCACATATTGAAGATGTGCACCTCATATTTTGTGCACATTTCATCAATATTTTCTCAATTTTTAGGGGTGTTGAACTTAGACATTTTTCCGACCAAAAATGCTTAGAGGGTATCTGGTTTGTGTAATCTGTAACTCCCGACAGTTTTCATTTCTTTGTTTTCAAACTTTGCATAATGATTGTTCACACATTGAAAACGTGCACCTCCCATTTTGTGCACAGGTGTTGAACTTAGACATCAGAAATGCGTAGGGGGTGTCTGGTATGTGTAATCTGTAACTCCAACAGATTTCATTCTTTTATATTCAAACTTTGCCTAATGATTGTTCACACATTGAAGATGTGCACCTCCTATTTTGTACACATTTATTTTTTTTTCATTATGTCTCCCCCCTTCAGGTTGGGGAGACATATTGTTTTTCCCTGGGCGTCCGTCTGTCTGTCGGTCTGTCTGTCACAAATCGTGTCCGCTCTATAACTTGAAAACCGCTTAAGCTCTATTCACGAAACTTTATACAAATATCAATCAGCATGAGAGGATGTGCAGAGTGCAAGAATGGTAACTTTGCCTTTTATACTTTTTGAGTTATTTCTCTTTGAACTTTGTGCATCACAAAAATCGTGTCCGCTCTATAACTTGAAAACCACTTAAGCTATATTCAAGAAACTATATACAAATATCAGTCAGCATGAGATGACATGCAGAGTGCAAGAATGGTAACTTTGCCTTTTATACTTTTTGAGTTATTTCTCTTTGAACTTTGTGCATCACAAAAATCGTGTCCGCTCTATAACTTGAAAACCACTTAAGCTATATTCAAGAAACTATATACAAATATCAGTCAGCATGAGATGACATGCAGAGTGCAAGAATGGTAACTCTGCCTTTTATACTTTTTGAGTATTTTCCCTTTGAACTTTGTGTATCACAAAAATCGTGTCCGCTCTATAACTTGAAAACCGCTTAAGCTATATTCACAAAACTTTATACAAATATCAATCAGCATGAGATGATGTGCAGAGTGCAAGAATAGTTACTCTGCCTTTTATACTTTTTAAGTTATTTTCCTTGGAACTTTTTCCATCACAAAAACAGTGTCCACTCTATAACTTGAAAACCGCTTAAGCTATATTCAGGCAGTTTTATGCAAGTATCAACCAACATGAGTCGACGTGCAGAGTGCAAGAATAGTAGCTCTGTCATTTATACTCTTTGAGTTATTTCCCTTGGAACTTTGTCCATCACAAAAACAATTATCTATGACTATTTTATACCAGGTTATGATCATGCAATAGTTAACTACATTGAAATATATCTTTACTAGATACAAGCTGATTGTTTGCAAGAAATCACTAGAATCTCCGTGAGAAATTGTATTTAATGTTTCTGTTTGAAATTGTATTTAATGACTCATGCTTTGAACATCAAAAAGGGGTAGACATCTGTTTTTTCGTAGAAAAACAATTCTAGTTTTTGGGGTCTTTTTCTGTAAAATGCTTAGAGGGTGTCTGGTTTGAGTAATCTATAACTCCAAGAATTTGCATAATGAGTAGTTTAAACATATTTTATTCAATTACAACATAGGTACATTGTAAACATACAAATGATTGTTCATACATTGAACATGTGCACCTCCTTATTTGTGCACATTTATTATTTTCTTATTTTTTAGGGCTGTTGGACTTGGACATTTTATCCATCTGAAATGCTTAGGTGGTGTCTGGTTTGTGCAATCTGAAACTCCAGCAGTTTTCATTCCTTCATATTCAAACTTTGTGGGAGCACAGTGGCTCAGTTGTAGAGTGCTTGACTCGAGACCGAGGGGCAGCGGGTTCGAGCCTCACCAGCGTCACTGCCTTGGGGTCCTTGAGCAAGACACATTTATCCTAGCTTAGTACTGGTTCAACCCAGGAAGACCCGGCCCTGTTTAACTGAAAGATTGTTGATGGGATGTAAAAAATCAAATCAAACAGAAAATCAAACTTTGTATGTTATGATTGTTTGCACATTGAACATGTGCATCCTATATTTGCTGCACATTTGATAAAAATTTTGGGAATATCTAACTTAAACATTATTATGTCTACACCACCTTTGGAGTGCCTATATTGTGTAATTTGTGTGTAATCTATATTTCAAACAGATTTCATTCCTTTATATTCAAACTTTGCATAATGATTGTTCACACATTGAAGATGTGCACCAGCGACGCATGTCCAGAGCAGAGTTTGTTCTTGTCTGAAATTGAAGAACAGGTGGTTACAAACCGGTCAAGCCAACTTGAAACAACACCAAACTTTTTTGAAACTTTGCTTATGACAAATTTTTTATGAATTTTGATGCTAAAATATCTCATTTTCCAAGATTTTTGAAAATCATCAGCAGCACATTTTGAAATCATTACACATATGTGTTTTATTTTATTTGTACAAGCAAACTCAACAAAGCTTGATCAGTTCAATTTGCGACAAGTAATTTTTCATGAAGGCTGTCAACTTCCGGTTTCAATGTGAAACTTTAAAAATCAATTAAACAGCACACGTCAATAACATCTTAAAATGAATAAAAATGTAAATGGATAATGTATCTATTTAATATTTTATATCGTAATAATAATTGTGAGTTTTTAAAATGAGGGTATCTTTACTCTGACTTAGTCTGTGCAAGATGCACCAGTCATTTTGAAATGAAATTACTTGCAGTAAAGCCAAAGCCTTGGATTATTTATAGACTGAAAATTTTGTATGAGCAATTTTTACTTTCTGGACTATTATCAAAAAAGTAAGGTGGCCACTTATAACTTTGGTTCAGTGTATACTGTGTTTTGCTATAAAAAGAACAACTTTTCTTGCACACTGGATAAGGATATCAGATATTTAATTTTTATCATGTGTTAGAAATTCTTTTCTTACACAAGTTATCTTACCCAGTCGGTACACTTGCTGTATTGTAAGTTAACACATTGTTTATTAGGGACATATTCAGGAAAGCCTTTTTCTAATAAAAAAAATCAAAATTTTATGGTGAGCAAGAAAAAGAATCTATTTGTGTGATAAGGGGATAGAAAAATCTGCCCCTCAGGATCACCGTTTATCATCACATCACAAGCCTTGTGATGCCAAAAGTGATCCTCGGGACAGATTTTTCTATCCCACCTCAAATTCCTGATGGATTCCTATATTCTTCAGGCATATATATCAACTCTGACAAGCAAGCTGAGCAGAGATACTGGTAAATGGAGCCTCTCTTGTAAAATAAATGATGGAACAATGGCCTGTGATGTGGATCTATCAGACACGGTAAGACTTTATGGACCACGGCACGAGATAACATGTCTTAGGGATTTCTTACCAAATCATAACAAAACCAGCCTGCTCAGCTGGAAATTTAGCTTGTAGCAATTTATTACCATGATACTTTTCAAAGAGCAAATAACAAAGGCACTGATCAGACTGCGCGGATGCGCAGGCTGGTCTGTGTCTTTGTTGTTGGCAAACCAGGAAGACCGGTTTCCTCGCAACAAGATATATGGGCCTCAACCCAAGAAAACCTGTCTTCGGGACTTCCTACCAAGTAAGGCCCAAATCAGCCAGCTAAGCCACAGAGACTAGCTTGAACATTGAAATTTGGCATGAAGGAAGTTAGACTACTATACTTTACAGCTCATGAATAACAAAGATGCTGATCAGACTGTGGAAATGCACAGGCTGGTCTGCGCCTTTGTTGTTCACCAACCACGAAGAAAACCTGTCTTCGGATTACCAAGTAAGGCCCAAATCAGCCTGCTCAGCTACAGAGACTAGCTAGAACATTGTAATTTGGCATGGAGGTAGTTGGGCTACTATACTTTACAGCTAGTGAATAACAAAGGCGCTAATCTGACTGTGCATGCGCAGGTTTGTGTGCACCTTTGTGGTTCACATGCAGCAAAGTCAGTCGGATTCTTCCTTCTGATTTGATACAATAAACTTTTGATAGTCCATTGCACATATTATAATTATGTTATAATAAAAAAAAATATTGTATTTTTTCCTCTGAAGATTTTTTTTTAACTTTAACAAACAGTGTAGACCCTTATGAACAGCATATCAGTTTCCAGATATTGGCTGTTGTTTCAATATTGACTTTTGTTCAAGATATTGACTGTACAATATGCATTATTCACTGCAGTTTTCAGATATTGATTGTTGCTTTGGTATTGACTGTTGTTTGATATTGACTTGTTGTTTCAGATTCTGAAAGACTTTATAGGATTCTCAGCAGAAGATGCTAAGGTACAGCTGTATATACATTTCATTGCTGTAAATTTTGAAATTTTAGCGAGGGCTTTAGTAAATTGCAAAAATTAAACCCTTGCCAAATGGCAAAACCACTCTGTTGTTTACTGATTTAGGTAAATCATGCCCTATGAATTTTTAACAAGCAAATATGAGCCGCGACATGAGATTTCCAACAATGTGGTATGTGCGATCAGCAAAGGCTCAGACCAGCCTGCCCATACAGGCAGTCTGATCAGAGCCTTTGCTAGTCGCTTTACTATTCTATGAGTATTAAGCTACTGACCAAACATCATTTGGAGTTTTTAAGCTTAAAAGGAGGCTGCATGGGCTCACATGAGTCTATTCATGTCAGAATGCCACATTTATGGAAATCACATGTCACGACTTAATTGGTTTTTCACGTGGTTAAACTCAATGTCATGTCGTGGCTCATTTAATGCTATTCGCAAAAATAAAATTCCCATGAAAATTTCTGAATTTACAGTATGTAAACGAGTAGGTGTTCAGCAAAAGGTACAAGTTGATCTGTGCATCCATCAAAGACTCAGATCAGCCTGTGCAGCAATGCATTCTGATTAATCCTCATTGGGTAGCCAAGACGTCCAATGTTTCTTCAAGTAAAAAATAAGAAACACATTTTTTAGTGTAATATTGTAAATATTTTCTGACCACTTATCAAAATTCAAAATAATTGTACAGGAATGTTCCTCATATTTCTCTCTGCTAAAATTGCACAAATGGTTCCACTCTGTCAAACAAATTTGGCCACCAGAGCTGTAGATATGAAACATCTTTAGAGGGCATCTCCTGGACCACTGGTCCAAATTCAAAATAATTTCATAGGAATGTTCCTCATAATGCCCTCTCCTAAAACTGCCTAAAGGTTCCCCTCTGCTGAACAAGATGGCCACCAGAGCTATAGATAAGAAATACCTTTACACGGTATCTGGACCATTGGTTCAAATTTAAAATAATTTCATAGGAATGTTCCTCATGGTGCTCTCTACCAAAATTGCCTAAATGGTTTTGCTATGCCAAACAAGATGGCCACCAGAGCTCCAGATAAATATTTTAAATGACATCTCCTTTATCACTTGTCAAAATTCAAAATAATTTCACAGAAATAGTCCTCTTAATGCCGTCTGCCAAAATGGTTCTGCTCTGCATAACAAGATGGCTGCCAGGCTCTAGATGAAATATCTTAAAGCAACATCTTCTGGACCGATCCACTGGTCGGAATTCAAAAAGTTCCTCATAATGTCATCTGCCGATCAAGATTACTGCAGAGCTGTAGATAAGGCCAAGAAAAAATACCTGTGTGCCCACCCAACCCTGTCTGTCAACCCCGACGCAAAAACTTTTTTCCCAATCACTGTTTCAAATTCAGAGTTACCTGCCTTTGAGCATCGTAAAGAAGCTCTAGCGATAAGGCATGTATTTTCCCTAGTTGACATGATTACAAACACCAAATTTTCAAACTGCACTCTTGTTTTTAAAATTGGTGCGGTTCGCCAGCAAAATATGCAATGTAAGCATCAAAATACGTTTCAAAGCAATTTATCATTAGCAAAGAAGTAAAAATTTGCGCTTTCTACTCCCACCCCTCATTTTACGTCTTTCTACTGGGTTCCATTCAGACCAGACTTTGAGTAAATGCTTTGCTAGTTTTCAAAAAGTAAAAGTGCTAAACTGTAAAGGATAGAAGTGCTATTCATTTTCAAAACATTACGATATCCTTCCTGTGCATGCGTACGAAATATACTTAAAAGTGTGACGTTTGTCACTGGAATGGTGAAATTGGTGTCTTTCAGTTTGTTTTTAGATGCTTTCTCCCCCTAGACCCAAGATGCCCTTTGGACAATGACATGTCGCTATAAACATATACAACATATGTAAAGGGCATCTTGGGTCTAGGGGGGGAAAGGGGTTGTAGAAGCCAAAGAAGACATCAAACATCTGACAAAAATAGACTGCTTTACCAAATGGTCGTTTTTATTGTACATCAACTGTATAAAAATATATACTCTATGGTGATAGACCATTTGTTTACCTTAGTGTAACAGTCTATTTCACATACATGTTACTGAAATAACAAGCACAGTTGATGATCATAATAAATTCTCATTCAAAAATAAGTAGGATTATTATATGCATTAAGGACAAAAACGATTATAATATACGTACTAGGCTACAAGGGTGCATATACGGCTGGTCAGTGTGTATTTGTTGAATGTGCCCAGTGTCTCCAGTCTTTATTTCAACAAAATAAAACGAAGGTCTCGTTAAAGGAAATGGCACGCCTTATCGCTAGAAATTCTTATGGTGTTTCTAAACATTATACTGGCTCAGAGGTGAACGATCATTGCCCATTGGGTAACTTGTTTTTTACCTTAACAAACAGTGTAGACCCTGAGTGGCATTTCATCTGGGTCTTCCTGTTTGCCAAAGTACAGGATAGGTATGGTCAGGTATGAAAGTGTCAGAAAACTTAGGATTTATTGGGTGTATTGTTTTCACAGGAGATGAAGATAAGAGCAGAAAGAGACAAGTCTGTAAGAGTAGCTCTCCAAAAGGTAATATTATCTGAATTAATTCTTTGCATCCTGGGTAATTTTTCAGGATTTTTGACCGTCTGCTGATTTTTTTTTTCATATCAGTCTTTTTGAAAAATTCTTTCAGTAATACCATCTGAGTGTCAAACAGTTTGGATCCAGATCAGGCCCGACATAATGTCGGGCCTGATCTGGGTCCAAACTGTTTGCAAAAGATATCAGCAGACGACACTAGGAGGTAAAGAGTTAGTTAACATATTTTCTATCAAAATACATGAAGTTGGCACTAAACCCCTTTTAGACCAATGGAATTTTCCATTAAGTTTGATACCACTAAGCCAAGATGGTCCATTGTACACATTGAGGGGTCACATGTTATAGTTTTCAAAAAATATTGTATTTATTGTATTTGTTTCTCTGAAGACGGATTCTGTCGAAGCAAAACTGATTTTTAAAAAAAATCCTTGCAGGAATACTGTCAGTGTGTCATAGTTTAAACATATTTTATTTCAACTTCATGACATACATACATATATATATATATACACATTACAAAAGGATTAGAATGGAAGCTTAAAGCTTATTAAGTTCATCTTCTATCAGTGTGTCATATATAACATTATAACAGTAACTTGATCTGGCGTACTGTATCATGTCGAGTGTATTAGCTCATATCATCGGATCACATGACACACAGGGCGTCGAGGGTGATCTGATGATATGGGCTAATCCACAAGACGTGATACTGTACGCCAGATCAAGTTACTATTATAATAATATGTGTATTATATACCTTTTTTTGTCTGACATTATTCTGATTTTATAAATTGTTTGTTGTTTAATCCAGAAAAAATGCGGGAACGTTTGCCATAACGTTACATTTCTTGACGTTACGTCATCATGCTTTCCATCTCTGGTTTACTTTATGTAACATCACCGCAAAAACAGGTAACCGACGTTAGCCTCGTTTTAAAGGATAGTGATATGGAATCAGAAAACCTCAGTTTGTTGATCCAGTTTTCTGTATCAGATGGCCAGAAAACAGACAGTTCAAAAGATGTATCATTTATAGGTATATAATAGAAACAGTTATCGGGCCAAACAATTTGTAGAACTTGATCTGGGTCCAAACTGTTTGCAAAGGCTATCAACATATGACACTAGCTGGCAAAGAGTTCAGTCTCTCTGGATGGTCCAACATGAGGAACTACTTTATGCCTATAAGTACCATTTTTACATGGAAAGGTCCATATATTTATTTCTTACACACCTGGTTAGGAAATCCTAAAGGTTTGTGTGGGTTAGAAATTCTTGCTATCTTAGTCTGGGTTCTGTGCATTGGCTGCTTTCATGGAGGTTCATGGAAACATGAATACTTCGGGTCTCTTGCAAATTAAGTCTCAGGTTTCCATGAACACCGTCTATCATCGAAACCGGAAATAGCGTACCACTGAATCGAGAGTAAACAACACACGAGGATGAGTGGCTCTTCAAAAATAGCACATTTCATTATAAAATCGCAAAAGTTTTGCAAAACATTTGCATTACATAAATAGTGGATATATTAAGCTTGAACCGTAAGTAGTTGTATTTGTTCATTTACGAACTTGAAGGCGGGAATGGATCATCAATCTGAAAGCTGGTACCGAAAACACACGTCATTTTGACATTTACTTTCACTTTATTCGAGGATAGTATGTGGATTTTGTCGATTTTTCAAATGGAAAGCAAGTGAAATTATAGAAAACAAACGTTTTTGCAAGCGTTTAAGCTAGAATGTATAAATTAAGCCAATTATGGGCTGATATTTAAATCCCTTTGTGTACCGCGAATAGGTGCGGATGTGTACTGCAGATAGCAAATTTATAAGAAAATTGTGTACTGCGATTAGTTATGAGTTGTTACCCACTATGAAGTAAAACTGCTATTTTGGGGTATTTTCGTATAATTGAACTGGTGCAAAATGTGATCGGTTTAACGATAAAACAGACCGTCTTCTAAAAGAAGACAAACTGTCAAATTATGGAAGCAAATGCTATAGGCTTCCTTTCAAACATGTAAAATATCCAATGAATAACATGATATAACCTAAAGCATGAGCTGGTGTAGTTGCCGTTTGCGGTCTGGCTGTTCAAATGTCCATCATCTAGATTAAAGGTATGCGTCTGTCTCGAAGGGTACAACGTAGGCAAACTGTTGTGGTTATTTTTTCATATTGAATTTATTTCGTATTTTTGACAATTACCACCAGCCAATTTTTGTCTGCTCTTTCATGTGTAGCCTATATTGCAAACAATATGGACCCAGATTAGACTGATCCTTTAGGAGCAGTCTGATCAGGGTTCAAAGTGTTTGCGTTCATGAAAAAATAGCCTGAAGTACATTTGAATAAAGCAGTAGATAACACTTTTAGGCCCCGAAATAGTGGCGGGGTAACATATATTTACTTTGTTTTTGCTACATTTGACCTACTTATTTGACACTGCTTAACGAGTAGATATGTGGGTTGTGCCCTTTGATAGAAGATGAGAAGCTTCAGGTTTTTAATTATTAATAAAAAGCAAATAAAACAATAAAATAAAATAAATGAGATGAGACGAGGGTGTTGTAAACCGAGCCTGACAGGCGTTTTAACAGCACCTGAGGGGTCAAGCAAATGTTAATAAATACTTGACCGCTATTATTGCATAAATTCATATTGTTGATTGAAAGCTTTGGGGAAACGATTCGAAAAGTTGAATTTCGGTAGTATAATAATGGCGCACATAATCATGAAAGATGCATAGGGGTTTGTATGCTGTAAACAGGCTATGTTCTAAAGATATTGAGCAGAAACAAAATTCTTACATCCATCAAGGGCTATAACTCTGTTACAAATATGCAAAATATGGAAGATAGCAATCCCAACATATATCTTATAAATATATATACATTTACAAAATTCGGTGAAATTCTATCCTTTTGTCCTCAAGATATTGGGCAGAAACAAAATTCTTACATCCATCAAGGGCTATAACTCTGTTACAAATAAGCAAAATATGGAAGATAGCAATCCCAACATATATCTTATAAATATATATACATTTACAAAATTTGGTGGAATTCTATCCATTTGTCCTCAAGATATTGGACAGAAACAAAATTCTGTTGCCAATCAAGGGCCATTACTTTGTTACAAATTTGTAAAAGATAACAGGTAAAAATCCTATTGACACAGATCTTGTCAATATAAATGCCTTTATAAAGTTTGGTCAAATTCTGTCCATTTGTTCTAAAGATACTGAGCGGAAATGAAATTCTGACATAAATCAAGGACCATAACTCTGTTACAAATAAGTCATAAACCTAGATCTTGTCAATAAGAATGAATATATAAAATTTAGTGAAAATCTGTCAGTTAAGATATTAAGTGGAAACAAAATTCTGGCATAAATCAAGGGTCATAACACTAGTACAAATGTTACTAAAAACCATGTGTAACAATCCCAACCTAGATCTTATCAATATAAATATATATATATATATAATTTGGTAAAAATCAGTCAATTTGTTCTCAAGATATTGAGCGGATACCAAATTTTGGCATAAATCAAGGGCCATAACTCTGGTTCAAATGTGCGAAAAATGACGTGTAACAATCCCAAGCTAGATCTTATCAATATGAATGCATATATAAAATTTAGTGAAAATCGGTCAATTTGTTCTAAAGATATTGAGCGGAAACAAAATTCTGGAGTAAATCAAGGGTCATATCTCTGGTAAAAATGTCAAAAAAAATGATGTGTAAAATCCCAATCTAGATCATATCGAAAAATAAGTCAATATCAATGCACATACAAAATTGTGCAAATTCTATAAAGTTGTTCTCAAGATATTGAGTGGAAAGGAAATGATGACAGACGAACAGAATGACAGCAGAATGATGGAATGACAGACAACCCAAATTTAATATAGCCCCTCTTTTCCTGAGGTTACTTCTTGTGACGTCCCCAAACTGTGTATACGTTAAGTACAAAAGGAGTGAATCAATAGCACGTGAATTGCCTCCCTACTGTTGAGTCCTTATCCTTGCTTTATCTCCTTGTTATATCTTGATTTATATGTTTTAGGAGATGATGCATTGATAAGTTAGGGGTCTTTCATGCAAACCAAATATCTATGTGTCTTGATCCACATCTGAATTAAGGGTGAGGTTGGCGCCGTTAAACCGGTTTAAGCCCTCCAGTAAAATATTTTACTGACCGTTCCAAGGCGGTACTTCTTTTGTGGATCTTTTATGTTTTTGTTCTGTCTTGTGTTTGCTATGTTTTGTGCGCGTCTGTTTATATGTGCTTCGTGGTCACCTGCTGGGAAAGGGCTGACCTCTTGGCTCTCGTTTGTGGTGTCTTCTGTGAGTTTGTCACTTTCCCATTGGTATCCTGGGTCAGGTGTGGTACTTGATTGTATCGATTCCTGATCTTTGCAACCTTACTTACTTTGATAAAACGCTGGTTAAAATGGAGGCCCCCAGGGGGGTCTGTGCTCCCTTGATCCCTGAAAATAATGCATTGATCTCCCAAACTCCCTGAAAGAAAGTACCTTTGCTCCCTGAAAATATTTTCCTTTGCTCCCCAGATCCTTAAAATTAATTTAGCTTCTCCCCAAATCCCCAAAAATATAAGCCAATTCTCCCTAAAATTAATCGAATCAATAACGGACAACCGATACCTTTGCTGTTATATTTTTTAGAATATTACCATTAGAAAATATTGACGACTGGACCCAGGCTACTATACATGAGCAGATGACTTAATAACCACTTAATTTTTAACATTATACATGTCAAGATAGGGCTTAGCCACGGACAGGAACTCTCTATAAAAAGGGAGTCCTTGGCCACGGAATAAACGATATAATCATTTTAATGGAATGAATGATATATAGCTCAAAGTATGAGGCCATCCTTAAAATTCTGTTGCTGTACCTGGTAGAGTAGGTATGGAGGAATGCTCTCTAGATTTGATTTTTCTAAAAGGGACAGCTAGACTATTTGTTTTTCTGGTTGGGGATGGGCTGTTTTTCCCAATAGATGAAACTAAATTTCCTAAGATAAAGTGTAAGCAGTTATTTTCGCTAACCATAGAGAGTGTTTTGTTTATAACTGTTATTAGGCCCTATACAAAAGTTTAACTTCAGATTCAACAAGCAAAAATATATATCTGATCAACATTCATCAAAGTTTTAATAAAAAAAACAACATCTAATTACTTAGAGATATAATTACATATGAAATGCGTAGGTAGCCCTGTTATGATTGTTAATTATCACTTGTGTTAGGGGGGTCCGGGGGCATGCTCCCCCCAAAAAAATTGATAAAAATAGTGCGATCTGGTGCATTCTGAGTGTTCCAAAGTTAGTTATTATCAATCTAAAAATCAACATTTTTTTATAAATCAACATCCCAAACTTTGTGCCAAATTTTTCTTCAAGACCAATCCAGACGCACACTTTGGCACAAAAATAAATACATTCACATTAAAGGAGGATCTGGGGGGGGGGGGGGGGGGGGGCTAAAGAAAATGCTAAAGCTAAAGAAATGTAAAAAATGGAGGCTTTACGTTTTTCATACCAGGCGCAAAGATGTATCCTGTAATGATGTCGATTCAGATCCATGCTAGGGGGTCGGGAATTTTTTTCCTATTTAAACGGTGCAATATGGCGCATTCTTAGTGTTCCAAAATCAACCAAAAAAATCAACAATTTTCAAGGCTAATTTTGCACAATAGTAAAGATTATTTGTCGTATTAGTCATCAATACCAATCCAGATCAGAATGTTAGCACGAGAGTAAATACATTTAGGGGGTCTTAAGGCCAAAGAAATTTTTTGAAAAAATCAAACGAAATGAAGGCTTTTCCTTTAAGGCGAGATTTTTTTTTTACTATTTTGCTGGGCTCCCTAGATCCCCAAAACTATCAGCTTGCTCCCAAAATCACTGAAAATAATTACCAGTGCTCCCCAACTCCCTGAAAATAAATAGCTATTCTCCCCAGATCACCAAAACTTCTGTGGGGGCCCCAAAATGACTTAATAGCAAGTGACAAACATTTTTTATCAATAATGTGGGATACAATATGTGTCTCATAGTAGTAGTCCAAATGGGACTGATAAGGTATTTGCACAGTGGTACATGGACCCATGTGGGAAAACCCATAAGGGTTGCATGTGGTACCCATTTAAGTCATTATGTGCAATACATAACGGTTATATGGTCCTCAATGCCAGAAAACCTGTCTTCGGAGGGTTGTGAACACCAAAGGCACAGACTAGCCTGCACTTCTGCTTTGTCTGATCAGCTCCTTTGCTGTTCGCATTTTGTAAAGTATCATAGCTAAACTGGCTACAGGTGAAATATCAAATTTCTAGTCAGTCTCTCTGCCAGTAACCAGTACTGGGCTGGTGGAGAGGGTTGTGGTTTTATTTTTGGGATCACCCAAAGGCTCAAGCGGCAGTGGTTCTGCTTATGTGAGTGTAAACAATAATTTGTGCCCTATGTGGGTTCTACATGGGTTTAAATTCCCATGTGGCACCCACATGGTCAATACGCTAAGATAGAGCCCACATGTGAACCATTTAGTATTGTGTGGTGGGGTATTTTTCTTCATCTTTAGGCCTCAGTCAACAAATTTTCAGTCATGCCAGGATGGGTTTCTTGGGTTAAACCAGCACTAGACTGATGATAAATGTCTTGCTCAGGAAAACAACACAGTGCCTCAGGTGAGGCTCAAACTTGCGACCCCTCAATCTCGAGTCAAGCACTCTACCACTAAGCAACTGCGCCCCCCGTTTAATCCTCATGGTTTACATATTAATTGAAATGAACTCCAATGCTAAAAGACAATGTTTCATTTATTTTTCTAGTGTCAGTCATGAAATAAGCGTCAATCTCATTAAACGTTGTCACTATTCGCGGTACACGATTTTAACTAATCGCAGTACATGAGTTATGCCATCAACAACTATTCGCCATATACCACAGTTATTTTGTTTCAATAGATTCCAATTGAAAATAATCAAACCAAGACCAGAGATAAAACTGGGATGGTGAAAATTGCATATAGAAATAGGGAATTAACTTCTTACCCGAAGATAAACCATGTATTCGTTAGTTCAAAGGCTGTTTTTACGGCAGGAGCACTTTCCAGCCAGTACCAAGCTGCGATAACTTTGTGTAAACAACGCTATGTTGACACACAGAATACAATAAAGATACACAACATTGAAATTAATCCCTTGGCAATTGATCTTGATGTCAGTGCTTGCTCGGGAACAAATGATAAAGCTCATATAAAGGAAAAAACTCACCGCCCGCCATGCCGTTTTTCTCTACTTTCGATTCAGTGGTACGCTATTTCCGGTTTCGATGATAGACGGTGATGAACATTCCAAAAATTGAATTTATTTCTTACAGTCAAACCTGCTGTTGCGGCCACCTCTATTAAGCGTGACCCTCCCTTAAGAGGCCATTTTAGTGCCCCCTGAACGATTTTGAATGCAAATGCACCTTTATTATAGTCCATACAGAAATTCAGTGAACATCGTTTTTCTTTTTTAAAATGTCTTTAATGATAAAATTTTGGACCAGAATTTTGCACATACATATAATAAAACACCGCCTAATATACAATTGCATTTTTGAATATGTATGATAGGAAAATAAGTCTGGAATCTCTTGTGAAATAAAATAACTTAGTCATTTTCGATTTAGAAAAATCCTTATTTTCCCTCAGTGTATTTCATATGGGTAGCACGTGGTTTATACAATTCAATGAATACCATGTTTATTTTCCTATATGATAAAGAAAACGGTTACCAGCAGGATAACTCTTGGCATGTCTATATATTCACTGAAAATGAAGAGACTGCACAAATTACAATTCTGTATGAGTTATCATATTTCACGATAATCATTTTCTTATATGTGTCATTTAACCATGAAACTTATAGCAATTGGACCGCGACAGAGAAAACCTGTCCGGTGATTTGTAACAATAAAGGCCCAGACCTGCCTGCGCATCCACGCAGTCTCATCTGAAGCTTTGTTGTCTGCTTTTTGAGAAGAATCATCCCTAGACTTGCCTTGTGCGAAAAAAATTCAATATTCTATCTAGCCTGTTTAGCCAAAGGGACTGGTTTGAGACTCGCTTTTGTCGGAAACCCAGAAGACAGGTTTTCTCGCGTCGTGGCCTGTGTTGCTTGCTCGACAGCTCTAGGACAAATATTTCAAGTGAAACAGATAATAATATTAAAAACAAATATAATGAGGAGACTGTTCATCGGATATATTGACGGGAATCACAGTATTTGATTGCGCTCTACATCGTCTTATACACAAGTCATTCGTTACTACATGTACGGTTCACAGAGACGGGAAACGGTGGGGGCTTTGATTTTCTGGCTACTGGTCTCTGGTATGACCTTGTACTAACAGCGCATTTGCCCGGCTTGTATGTGGCTACAACTGACTGGTTCACATAATTTATTTCGTCTTTATGCACCAGTCATTTGTGACCCCCCCCAGCTCAGAAGAATGTCAAGTACTTCGACTTTGTGTCTGCAGTTGCCCATAGTAACCAACATACTGTGGGGGCAGCTAGCTGGCAAAACCATGAAATTTCTACCCCGCAGTCAGTTATTATACTGCACAGCAATGTTTGTCTAGGTCTATCAAACCTCTACATATGCTCTGCATTGTGGAGACAACGTAAAAGTAAAAACACAGCACATTATATCCCCATCCTGCTCAGAGGCTTGGGTGAAGCAGTGGTTACAAATGACTGGTGCATTATGTATAGCCTATGATGCACTTCGCATGAACATTTAGTTCTCAGGCACCCCAAAAACATATGGACTCCAAACACAAAATATGACATCCGCTGATATAATGTTCAACCTATTTCCAAGCACATTCCCACCTCAGCATTTTTTTTATTGGATGAGTCTTTTTTTCCACTTGAATCACACCTGACGGGTGAGCCCTGTGATTAATTTATCTTATCACTTATAGTTGCCCAGAATTACGTTTTGGCATGCATACGTTTTGGCATGCATGTTTTGCATTGTCTGGTGTCAACAAATCAGTATTTGGAATAAACAGATAGAAAGTTCAATTTATTTGATAAAACAAGTTTGATTTTTTTAAAAAAAAATCCGATGACCAGAGAAGGAGCAGGGAACACAGAAAATCAAGATTTTAAATTGAGGAACAGGGGAACACAGAGATTCATTTCATAGGAACAAGCGTACGGGTACCCACTGGAAAGGTCTCAATATTTTCTCGTATGCCAAAATTGTGAGCGCCCAAACTATGGCCATAATTTGCATTTGATATGATAAGAATCCCTTCTCCGTACACGTTACTTCGTCTTATAAAACGGTATAATTATTCATCGATAGTAAACTAAAGGCAGTGATCCGTAGAAAGGGGCATTAAGGGTAAATTAAAAAATGCAGATGCTCAAATGAGGACAAATTCCATCATATCACAGCCCATTTGACAATACATTTTGTAACAAAAAAAATATCACCAATTAGGCGGTTTATAGATTTATTAAATTCTGATGGTCATTGTGCGATCAGTCCGCACATAACGAAATGAACGAAAAAAAGCGTTGTTCACTGAATTCCTGTACGCACATTAAGCGTGCACCTGTCCAACGCGGCCAGCGGCCGGCGAAATTTGCCCCAAAACACTGAAATTGTGTCCTCAAACGGCCAATATCTGTGCGACGATGCGGCCAGTTTCGATTAAATTTCATAGATTATTTTTTTTGCACCGGTCATATGCTTGGTGCAATTAAACTCCCCAGCAGTGGTGTCTCCCAGAATAAATTCTTCAACGTCCGCTACCCTATGTAGGGCCCAACTATTTGGAAGTTTGTGGTGAAGTCGAACCACAACGGGGCCGAAATCAACTAAGTTCAAGTGTTTACGCTAATAAAACACTACAACATGGTTCAGGAATCCAGAACATATGGATTAAAAACAGCGTCAACAGTAATCAAAAACCTGAATACGCTAAACGAACACCACTTGTTGATTTTTTGTAAGCGGGTAACCATTTTTGCAAGCGGGTAACCAGTCGAAGAGCCAGTCAACTGTTAAAATTGTCAACATCAAAGCATTTTGCCGCTGCCAAAGTGTATTCATCCATACCGTGACAGATGTTAAACGGTAAATGTGTGAAATCTAAATGCAAAGTAATACTCTTTGCCGGAGGCATATACTTACTTCACAAGGATGCAATCTTTGCTAAAAGTCAACAAGCAATAGATTTTGAGAAAAAAAAAATATGAGTAACAAAATTTGAACCATTTTCTGATTTTTTTTCACCTGAATAAATTTACAATTCTAACATTCTCTTCATGTTCAATAGTACGATGGCCATTAAACATGCATTTGCTTATCAAAAATCAAGTTTTAGCTTCTAGAAAAATATGATTAGCAGTGCTATCTCTACTCTTTTGACATACATGGAAATCTTTAGACTGAATGGACATGATTTTGTTTATTTCATATTTTTTTTTGTTTTTTTTTCTTCATTTATATATTTTATGAAAAAATGCAATAACTGCAGCAGTGTAGACCTTATTCTTTATACTTTTCAACTGTTGATTATATGTGTATCCTCGACTCGAAGCCAATATTCTTTCGAGTCCTCAATCACATGGCCATCTTAGCTGAACCTCTATTAAGCAGCCACCTGTCTTAAGCAATTTTGAATTATCCCTTGACCGCTTGCTTAAGACAGGTTTGACTGTATTTACATTTTATTATAAATATCTAAAAAATATTTTCAATTTAGGAATTAAATCAGTTTTGTATTTAAAATATAATCGTATTAACGGTTTTGTCGGAGTGTAAAACGGAAAAGCGGCACAGCCAGCTTGAACACGAACATCCAATGGAGCAAACAAGAGGCTTGTTTTGCATGTGCGACTCAGGTGTGGCTCGCTGTCAATCACAAGCCAGTGTCACTCCTGGCGAATGGGTTCGATGTTGGAAGCGAATTGCAAGGACAAGTGAACTTGGCAGCTGTCAATCAAATTTGTGTAAATCATGAGGCTATGAACGGTTGCAAAAATTTAAATATTCATTAAAGGATCGCTTCGAAAATGTAAATATTACTTTACGTTGGACTTTCACATACTTGATGGAACTACTGAATGCATATTTTATGATGTTGTCTTTTGCAAGAAATAGTCCTTCAGAAATATTTTTATATGACTCTGCAGTGCAAGGATGCCAATGTTTATCTATTTGTATGTAAAGATTCTTAAACATGCATGCAATTTGCATTTATATTTTTTGTCCTGAAAATGTGGCCTGCTTTTTACATATGCTGCATATGTTCAATTTTACTTCAGACTAGAGTTTATCATGGAAGCAAACACTATGAACCCGATGGGATCAGTCTGATCTGGGTCCATTTTGGTTGCAATATAGTCTACCTAAGAACTTAAGCAGACAAGAGAAGTAGACAAGCAGGGTTTGACTTGCAGGTACTGTCCTGCCAGCCAAGAGTGACAGTGACTTCATGTTTTGTTTTCAAAGTTATCTGGGACTTATAAGCGATAATATATGTGTATTAATCCTACCCACAGGATAGGAATAATACACAAGTGATATATCGATTGGCGTTTGCTCAAGTGAAGTGTACACTTTTGTATTTTACTAAGCAGTTGTTAACAAAGTATTATGTCACTGTCACTCTTGGTTGGTAGGACAGTAAAGATTACATTTTCTCATGGGAATCCTTATTTCCTACAGGGTATACAACAGTGCCAGCAGAAGTTAGTTGAGCTGATGTGTCTAATGGAAGTGGATATCAGTGCTAAGAATGACAAACCAGTTATTGTTGCTGTTAAGGATATAACCACAAATGACATTGAACTACTTTATAATAGAGTGCTGAGCTCTAGGAATTGTTACTAATACTAAGAGGACAAAGATCCCTCATTGGTAGGATAATAAAGGTTTACATTTTCTCATGTGTATCCATATTATCTACAGGGTATACAACAATGCCAGCAGAAGTTAGTGGAGCTGATGTGTCTAATGGAAGTGGATATCAGTGCTAAGAATGACAAACCAGTAATTGTTGCTGTTAAAGATATAACCTCAAATGACATTGAACTACTTTATAATAGAGTGCTAAGCTCTAGAAGTTGTAACTTACACTAAGAGGACAAAGATTCCTCATTGAAGGGTTCATGGTAATACAGGCAAAGCTCAGTAACATTTCAAGGACATTTGAACCGTGTCATGTGATTTCAACAATATGGCAGTTTGATATGTGTAGACCCAGACGAGCCTGTGCAGTCTCCTTTTAAGCTTAGAAACTCCAAATTATTTCAGTCAGTAGCTTAGCAGTTAAAGAATATTCAAGTAATAAGCAAAGGCTCTGATCAGACTGCTCTTATGCGCAGACTGATCTGAGACTTTGCTGGTTGCACACACCACATTGTTAGAAATCTCGTGTCATGGCTCATTTTAAGAATTTTACGAAGAAAATGCTCCATTTTCAAGTATCTTTTATGTCCCCTCACTGCAGGGACATTGTTTTTGGAGTGCATGCGCAGATCTAGAAAATTCCATCAGGGGGATCCTGCAACCTTTTTTTGTCTTCAGCCTATTTTACAGAGGGCTGTACGGACCTCTCTCCAGAAGCAATTAGACCCCTTGGGTCTCGAATGGGGTCTGTTCCAGTATTTATAAGGAAACATATAACAACCTATGAATTCCAGGGGGGGGGGGGTTCCGGTTCTCCCGCTCTGGATACGCTCGTGGTGTGGAACCCATTGGCATGACACTTGACTTTCTTATGTACAAGATCTCTCCTGCTCTCCTGAACTGATGGGTGGATTGGAACCAAATTTGCATGGATGTTACATTGGGACATTATGTTTATGAAAGCAATTCTAGTTGAGCCTGTATAAACCATGCATTGTAGGCATTACTGAAATTTAACTGTATTACGTATAGTTTATAGATCATATATTACAATTATAAAGGAATTAAGTGAGAACGAGCAAGTTTTCTCCTTGCTCCTTTAAAAATGGTCGCATTGACCACTTCACAGATTTACTTCATGATTTTACTTAATAGATATTACACATACTGACGAAATGTGTGATTAAGTTGGCCAAAAATTTAAATTTCTGTGCAAACCGATTGGTTGTAAAGCACAGGAAGGAGTGGAGGAAACTATAAATAGTTTAAAAGGTCTATATTTCTCATAATATGTCGATTGCTGCTAAAGTGTAATTTGATCCGTATATTATGATAATATACATGAGCCTATGTTGCTCATAAATTCGATATGTATCCAAAATCTCATGTGCTGGCTCATATATTTGGGATGTTCATTAGATGCCTAATAAGCACCGACAAACCACTAGTATAGGAGCAAAATATAAGGAACACTGTATTTATTTGGGGGGGGGGGGTGAAACATAACTATTTTACATAAGAATCTTTATTGATATAGATATGTTAATGTGGTGAGAAAATTTGTATTTACAATCACGCCCATGCAGGGCAAAATTAACAGTGTGCCCATGGAAGACTTTGACCAGCATGGACATAAATGAGATCAGATCCTTCACTTTAAGGGCCAGAAAACAAGATTTTGTTACTTATATCATATTCGTAAATTCACTGTAGTTATCCTATATTCATAAATTTACTGTTCAAACATGTCTTGCTCAGCAACACAGAGGGATTAAAGGTCTAGAGTTTGGTTGGGACCTTAATCATCTTCCATATTTTGTGTATGCGAGCAGCGAAGGCTCAGGTGAGACTGCACCTGTGACTTTGCTGCTCACCGATACGATGAGTTCCAAATTCTCATGTGCTGGCCTATTGCTCCCTTGGGAGCTAAAATATCATTGTTTCTTAAACTGATCTGGCTGGTCAGATGTTCAGACTGATCTTAGTCTTTGCTGAGAGCACATATGAATTTCTAAGTTTTGCCATGCAATGACTCAAAGAAGTTAAAAACTTGAATAAATCAATAAGAATAAAAATGAATCAATGACAAATATCAAATATAATAGGCATTATAAAGTCTAGTTGAAATGACCGCTTACAATTACACAGCATGAAAATAATTGCAAAATGATTTTTAAAAAGAGTTGATAGTACATGTATTTCATTATTTGTTTTTTGTCATTATTGTCATATTCAAAAATATTTGTCTGGGTAATCTTAAAATACCATCTATTTCTTGCAGCATTTGATATTTTAAAGGGTAAAAAGTGGTTTGTCTTGGTTGCAAACAAGTCTGCTCTAGCTCTTCTGGTCTGTATGTGTGTTGGCTGATTGCAGACCTTGAAAACCGGTTTGAGCAGGATGGTTTGTGTCTCAACTGGAACAGGTCTTTTGCTGATGTGGCTAAAATAGCGGACCAGAGCGCAGTGGCTCACTGGGAGAATGTTAAGACTTTGGATCAAAGGGTTTGCTAGTTCAAGACTCGCCATAGGAACTGCATTGTGTCCTTGAACAAGACACTCTATCCTCTGCTAAGTACTGTTTCAACCCAGGAAGACAAGAAAAAGTCCCAACATGACTGAAAAATTGTTGACTGAGACGTCAAGCATCAACACAATAAAATAAGGGACCAGCTACTGTTTTCTGTGGCCATTAACTGAAGCTACAATCCTGTCAAAATAGCCTATAGTCTTTGATCAGAGTGAGATAGTATTCATAATCTTATTCTTGGACGGCATTTATGTTACAGTACCTTTTTATGTGGTGGAAATTTTTGGCTGTGGCCTGCTGTTCTGCTACAAAGACTAACTAGTGTTTTCAAAATTTTTGGATGGAACAGTTGTAGCTATTTTAGCTTTTATACTATTCATAATGCAAAAAACAATGATGATGATCAGACTGCAGGGATGTGCAGGCTGGTCTGCAACTTTGCATTTCAAATACAATAAAATTATGGTTACCTAAAAAGGTCCAATAAGCACACTGAGTGCATAACCTTTTCAAAATACTATATATCCTCTTTTGAAAACAGTGTAGATCCAGATCAGCTGGCTTCTGAAAAAGCCAGCTGATCAAAATCCAAAACTGTTTTTTATATCCACATGATGATGGCATAATGAAATTAAACCACTGGATCAGCTGGAAATTGGACCTTTGTGTTGTGTAAACAACACATAAATTACCTATTGTGCACTCATTTGTGATATGAATATTAGATGTGATATGGTATTTAAAAAAAGCTGTTCATTTCTAATAACACACAGCTTACTAAATGGGGCTTAGAGCATGTGTACAGCTAATGTTAAAATTTTAAAAAATGGTCCGCACAATATTGCCAAATATTCTTCATCTTTTTCATCTTGTAGAATCTGAAATTGTTAAAAGAAAATCAGTTTATCAGGGTTGCCACAGTCAGGGAAAAATGTCTGGAAAATGAACCTTTTTTCAAGTCAGGGAATTTCATTTTCATTCAGGTAGTTTCAGAAAAAATGCAAAAAGTCAGCTAAAGGCAAAGCAATTTAAATACATTCCAAAAAGGTGACAGTTAATAGGTTTCTTAAAATTATATTTTCTATAAATTGCAAGCAGTTTTTATTCAGAAATATTCTTTTTCTTATATTCTTGGTTCTTCTTTAAAGATTAAATCTGCAAGGGTAAATATTTGTACAAAATTTTTAAATTGTTGATTGATGAGAATTGCTATTATCAGCCTTCAAAACGGGTCTTGAAAACGGTCGAAATCAGAACAAGTCAGTGAAAGGTCAGGTTATTTTTAAATGGATATTGAGGGGTAAACCTGGTTTTTATTTTATAGCAAGGATCGAAAAAGCCAACTGATATAAAATGGGCCTTGTAGCAGGAAAAAGCTGACCTTGTTGTATACAAACAACCAAGGCACAGACCAGCCTGCGCATCTGCACAGTCTCATCTGCACCTTCATTATCCACCTTCTGAAAAGGATATTGACAATGGTAATAAAATTGTTGGCATATGCTGAAAATTTCATTATCATTAATCAAGCTCCTGTTGTTTCAGTTTTTGGAAGACTGGCCTGTTATGCAACGTCATCATATTAAAATATGACATCCTGGGTGATTATGTATGACATGCACAAATTCATTTTATTTCCAAATTGTTTATAATAAAAAAGATTTTTTTTTGTCATGAGTATGACATTTATTTCATGTCATGAAGTGAACAAAAAAATGTATATTTCATTTGTGGCTTTGCCACTCATCAGAACTCACCCTGCCATTAACCATTGTAGCCATTTGCTACTAAAATGTAGAGTAGCTACAAATATTAAGTGATTGGCTAAAAGTACACTCTAGGTGGTTCAAAAATTACATATCTGCGAAAAAGTGTATTTTGATCAGGTTTTGGATTTTCCAATATTGCTTTATTATTCCTTCACACTTTTTAATACTATTGTGCCATATTTAACTCTTTTCAAGAATGCTGACTTTTTTTCAGTACAATCAGGGTGTCAAACAGGATCCAGATCAGGCCCGACATTTTCTCAGTCTTAATCTGGGTCCAAACTGTTTGCAAAGGTTATCAGCTGATAACAAAAGTCGCCACTAGTGGGCAATGAGACAACTTCTTGACTGGCTAAATAAAACCTAGGCTAAAGTCAATTTCATTTGACTCCAACTTTTTCCATTTGGCTAAAGTGTTGGCTACAACAAATTCTGAGCCAGGGTAAGATATAAATTTTTAATCCATTCCATGAAATAAATGTCATAAAGATTCCAAACATTTGAATATCCTCTATATATTATATGGGCCTCCTTGCAAGAAAACATGCATTCGGGGTTTGTGAACAATAAAGGCGCCTTTGATATTCGCTTAGTGGAAAGTATCATAGCTAGACTTGCTACAAGCGAAATTTGAATTTTCTAGCTAGTGTCTGTATTCTAGTTTTATAATCATCTTAATGGGGAAGAGAGAGCTGGTTGCTTTGCTTGGTTTGTCTTTCTGGTGTCTCGTGATTGTTGTGTGGCTCTTCTTCGCGGTGCCATGGGTTTTTCTGCAGTTTGTGATTGTGGTATTTCCTGATCATACTCACTATTTTTGTGTCAGAAACCCTGAAGACAGGTTTTCTTGCGCTGAGGCCCATATATAATATTGTCAAAAAACTTGAAATGAGTCAGCCCATTAAGTATTTAGTATTTGATCTGATCCATCATCTATTTCCATAATTTGTTTATGAAAGTTGAGAAGGCTCTTTGAGACTGCACATATTTGCAGACTTGTCTGAGCCCCATGGGTGAAAGCTTTCAGGATTATTCCTGAATTCAGGATTTTGAGGCTGACTTTCCATGCCTCAAAATCCTGAATTTGGCAAATTATTAAGGCTTCTTTTATTTAATTTCAGTTTATCTTAAGACAATTGACCATTTAAACATGAAATTGTTCATATTTATATTCTAGGCATACTGCAAGCTTTAAGATTCGATTTTTCAAAAGTTCAGGATTTTGGAAAGTTTGAACTTTCACCCATGGTGCCCTTACAGCTTGCCCGTACAATAAGCACCAACATCTTATAATCTGGCCTAAATAGAGGAGAGGTGTACATACATAAATGCATGCATATGGTCTCCTGTCAGTCTAGTTTGACTTGTCTCCTTTTGACCAAAATGTAATTACTATAGGAATGAATTTAATGTTTGTGGATTTTATCGATGTGTTAACAATGGTGAATCACTTACAAACTGAGTAAAACTCTTCATGTAAAGAGTTTGTTGCTGATTTGCCGGAGCTTGCACATTGATTAAATCCATGAACATAATTCATTCCTTATAATTCAAATTGTAAAACGAATATTTGTATCATTTGTTGACAATAATTTAAATAATCAAGGTCAGTAGAAGGAAAAATAGACCAAAACAGATGCTCACGAGACAGCCATCTTGAAAATGTTGTCAGTTCAAAAAGCAGGGCTCACAATAAAAAGTTGCAGACATAGAGATTACTAGGTGAGTGTCTTTTGATATCAAGTTTACCAGGCAAGGCTTTGAGAACGCTTGTTGACATCCCGAGGCTTGCGGAGCCTGGTAAACTTGATATCAAAAGACGCAAACCTGGGATTCTATTTATCAGTTTACCTATTGTTTCACTCTTCAAACTAGCGATTATGACGTAATTTTCGATTTTTTGTTGATTCAGCTCCATTAGCGATGTCATTCAAAAAGTGCAACGTCATCATGACCTGATAAAGGCACATATCAGGAGATAGACAACGTTTATCAGGCAACGTGCAACAATGCAGTTGATATGAGAGGTAACTGATAAAATGGTTTACTGGGGATGATTGTGAATGCATGAGCTGTAAAACAGCATTCATTTTGCAAATTGGTTTTCTTGGGCAAATACAGTTTGTGGTCTCCTAGAAAAGCATGCCACTTTTGAGTCTGCGCTAGCATTTGAATTTAAAAGGCATAGCGGACATTTAGCTAGACTGCATTTACTTGTGTGTTATCCTGTCAAAAATCTCCACAATCTAAACAGATCATTTTGAATTGGCCAAAATGTCTTGAAGCATTGTCTTGACATTTTGATAATGATGATGTTTGCTAACTAAGATGCATCATAATATGTCACCATTTCAAATGGAGGCACTGAAAATTCTTATGTGTTGAATTTTTTGAAGTATCAAGTTTTCCTACCAACTGATTAGAATTTAGGAAATATATATAGTTGAGATAATTAGGCTATATATTAAGCATATTAGTGGTTATACAACACTTATTGTGAAATGAAGTACTTATAATACCTGTTTCAACATCAATGGTAGGTTCTTCACATGTTGCAACACCATGACATTCTTGAACTTCAGAATCTTCCCCTGTTTAAAGAAAATAACTGTTTTAGAGCCTTCATGGTACTACCAGATGACTTTTTTTTTGCCACAAATGACGGGCCCCATAGCGCAGTCAGTAGCAAGTCCGACTGAAGCTCAAGGGGTCACAACTTCAATGATGGCCTAGTCTCGTACAAATAACACAAAAAATCTAGGCCAGTTTATAACATTTTGGTACTTATAGCATATACATTAAGTCATTAGAATATGAGCTACGACATGATTTCCAACAATGTGGCATTTTCACAAGTGTAGACTCAGACGAGCCTGTGCAGCCTTATGTTAAGCTTAGAGACGCTGAATGATGTTCGGCCAGTAGCTTAACAGTCATAGAATATTCAAGCGACTAGCAAAGGCTCTGATCAGACTGCACATATGCGCAGGCTGGTCTGAGCCTTTGCTGGTCGCACAAACCACATTGTTGGAAATCTCATGTCAATGCTCAATTATGTATGTGCAGCCATCTGGTTGGGGTAGATTTGAAAATAATGGCTTGAACCTTCATTCCTGCTTTTTGCGTATGAGGGGCTAGGGCTCCAGTAAGAGCTTATGGCAGGCTTATCTGTATCCCTTCTATCATGGGGTCTCTATGTATGTATGGTTAGAACGAAATAACACAAACCTTACAAGGTGGTGGACATAGACATCTACTGTATCTGCTCTGTGTTAAGAAGCTCTAGCGATAAAAAAGGCGTGTATTTTCCCTAGTTGACATGATTACAAACACCAAAAATTCAAACTTC
This sequence comes from Loripinus fragilis, assembly GCA_964019695.1. Taxonomy (NCBI): domain Eukaryota; kingdom Metazoa; phylum Mollusca; class Bivalvia; order Lucinida; family Lucinidae; genus Loripinus; species Loripinus fragilis. Next base: position 14,959,867 of record OZ026520.1, read on the forward strand.
ACTCTTTTTTTAAAACTGGTGCCGTTCCGCAGCAAAATGTGCAAAGTAAGCGTTAAATTCGTTTCAAAGCAATTTATCGTTAGCAAAGCAGTAAAAATTTGCCCCTTCATTTTATGTCTTTCTATTGGGTGCCATTTAGACCAGACTTTGAGTAAATGCTTTGCTAGTTTTCAAAAAGTAAAAGTGGTAAACTGTAAAGGATAGAAGTGCTATTCATTTCCAAAATTTTACAATATTCTTCCTGCGCATGCGTACAAAATATACTTAAAATTGTAACGTTTGTAACTGAAAAGGTGAAACTGGTGTCTTTCAGTTTGTTTTTAGATGCTTTCCCCCCCTAGACCCAAGATTTTGTTTTTAGATACTTTCCCCCCTAGACTGAAGATGCCCTTTGGACTATGACATGTCGCTATAAACATATACAACATATGTAAGGGCGTCTTGTGTCTAGGGGAGGGGAGGGGTTGTAGAAGCCAAAGAAGACATCAAACATCTGACAAAAGTAGACTGCTTTGCCAAATGGTATTTTTTTATTGTACATCAACTGTATAAAAATATATACTCTATCGTGATAGACCATTTGTTTACCTTCGTGTTATGGTCTATTCCACATATATGTTACTTGAATAACAAGCACAGTTGATAATCATAATAAATTCTCATTCAAAACGAAGTAGGATTATTATAAGCATTAAGGACAAAAACAATTATTATATACTGACTAGGTTGCAAGGGTGCATATACGCCTAGTCAATGTGTATTTGTTGAATGTGCCTAGTGTCTTAAGTCGTTATTTCAACAAAATAAAACGAACGTCTCCTTTAGGAAAATGGCACACCTTATTGCTAGAAATTCTTTGTTTGTTTGGTTTGATGCTTATCGTCCCAGTCATCAGCAAGGGTCATGTTGGAATGGTCAGCAGACCTTGTGTTAATTATTTTGAAATGTAAATACTTACATTACAATTACTATCCAAATCATTGTACGAGGGTCAGTCAAAAATAACTGAGAGTTGATTTATATCTCTTACGTAGGCTAACGTACACTAGTTAAATTTGGCACATGCATGTAATAAACTGTCCTGCGTCAGAATATGCAATATACAAGACCATGCAAAGTATAGATTGTTGTTGCTTAGCAACCAAAGAATGTTAAATAACGTCATGCGTTAACGCTGGAATATAGCGTTGCCATGGAAACACTATACGAAATTTAAGTTACATCAACTTGTGCATTTGTTGCAAATAAGGTATGTGAATGTATTTTGTGAAATTCTACAACTGAGATTGAGGCGTTGGAATTTTATTACATAAATGAGAGGAAACTAATTATATTTTCTGAAAATGTCACCCCAAAATATACCCCACCCACCATTTACGGTTCATTTTAGAGCAATGTTATCAACTAAGTATCATATCATATGACCATTTCATTGTATTTAGTAATTGGTTTTGACATCTGAATGCATATCTTGAATATTCCAAGGAATAAGCGGTTGCCATAGCAATAAAATCTGGTCTTTTTATTAAAATTGGAATTCTTATCGATTTTGGTTGCTAGGCAACGAACATTGCATGTATTGTATTTACTATCTATTACACTTTTTCAAAACATTGCTAACACATTGTTTGATACAATTGGAGAGATAAAAGGTCCGTTATTATACTGTTTTAGATTTGAAATGATTTTAAATACATGGCTGCTTAGTCAGAAATGTCGTCAGCACGAACGCACATCACTGAGAGACGGTCTTCGGTTGCCTAGCAACAGCACATTGAAGATGATAAGACGTCAACTTATATATGTAATGAAGCCCGAAGATTCATTCTTTATGTGTATAAAGTTTTAGCCAAAACTGCCGACCCAGTCAAAAGATATTAACCAACTCTCAGTTATTTTTGACTGACCCTCGTATAACATTACAATTACAGGGAGTTTGATAATGTAATGAATTACATTACAGTTACTTCTCAAAGTAATGCAATTTCATTGCAATTACTTGAAGGATTCAGAACTTTATAAATATGAAATATAAAGAAATTTCATGATATTCAAACAATACAATCTAAAACACTAAAATTGGTAAAAATGTAAGAAGCTATTGTTTAAAAACTGTTTAAAAGATCATATTTAGCCAACATAGTTCTCACCATGGTGCTAGCTTTACTGTTATATCAAAAACTCAAACATCCATTGTCAATCAACTTACGATTTTTACACTTCAGTCAAATATTGCCATATTTAAATCATTAACTAACTCACCCTAGGGTATGTTTTGAGCATTTGTACCTGTTCTATTGAATAATGAATATCTGTAGTTTTGTTAAAATTAAGATGAATTGATACATTAAACAATATTTCATTTTGTTTTCATATGGTTTCAGACCCTGATATATTAAATATACTGAAACAATAAAGTTATGTCCGCTTGACGTTTATGTCTGCCAGTTCCAAATGTATGAACGCATTCCATTCATATTTTCACCTTTCAAACTTTGATCATTTAGAAATGATTTGCACCTAAGAGTAACCCATTTGATAATCAGGGTAGCCGCTGACTAAGCAGCGAACACGAGTACCCTTAAAATCAAAAGTCACAACATCAATAGCTTGTGTGTTCGTCATAATCCCGAACCGTTTAAGCACATTTAAACATCACTGAACAAAATCTTTAGTAAGATAAGCTGGCTAGTTGTATGCATTGCTTTTACGGCAACAGCCATTCGTCTGTAACATACTCTGACATCACAAAACATCGATCACGAGCGTGCGTGAAAACACTCAGAACATTCAGTATTGGTCCAGCATTTTGATAATCAACAAAATCGAACAAATTTGATGTTTTTTCGTCATCACAAGCATTTTAACATTAATTAAGACTAATCAACGTCAAAACACTTGATAATGGAATTTCTCTGATGATTTTGCAGTAAGGGGTGGGGTATAAAACACAGATTTAGTGAACCTTTGATGCCCGACATCAGCCATAGTTTTTGTTTTTCTCTGTTGTGTAATTGTTGTCATTAGCAAACACAAAAAACTAAAGAAAAACAGTCTAAAAATGATGTAAGGTTGAGGAGATTTGAAAGTTCTTAAATTGTTATTTGTTTAATTCAAAGGGAGGTAATTTTAGTTCATTTCGTAAATGAACGATTTGGAACTGCAATTTTGCTCGTTCAATTAGCAGACTTGGGATTTTTAGATGTTTTTTCATCGTCGGAAGTTTCTGGTTGTCATTTAACGTAAAATGTGTCACGTTTTGATGATTAACTTCCTGATGAGAATGGAAAAGGCTGTGTGCACATTAGGTTAGATAACTCTTTAAGATCAGAAGATAAAATCAAATAAGTACCATGTTTTGTGTGTCGGACGTACAATAAACATTTTGGTTTTATTTTTGTTGCAACATCTTAACTGGATCGAAAGATACAGTTCCATAAAAATTGGACGTTTCTTTTTTGTTTGAGTATATTTGAATGCATATAGAACTGATTTCCTGTCAACATAGAATATCAATCTAAAAGAAGTCAGAGTCATAAAAATATATGTTTGTACCATAGAAAAGTTAAAAACAATGTACTTTCATCCTCTCCCTTTAGAATAATTCTATCCACCTTAATGAAAGCTATGTTTAGTCCCCTTAACAATGACTTGGCATGCTTACCATAATTTGTGCAATAGTTAGGATTTTGAATGTGACAAATCACTCTTTCTTGATTTTTGGAAAAGACGTGAATGGAATTTTATAGAAAGATAAAATAGTGATCAAATGACCATATTATAAATATTTGAATGATTCAGAATAGAAAGGTGAAAACTTCTTCTCTACAAAAACTTCTCTCACTTGATAGTTAAATCTACCTCATGCTACTTTTAAACTTATGACATATATGCTAGTGACCAGATGTAATTCAAACGCAATGGACATTACATGCCATTTTTTTAATGTAATACATTACAATTATGTAATGAGAAAAAAGGCCAACTACAAATTACTTTCCATTACTTTGAAAATGTAGTTCATTACAAATTACTTTCCATTACTTTGAAGATGTAATTCATTACAATTACCCCAGGTCTGATGGTCAGTTCACCTAACCCCACTTTTTCCTTAGCAAGGTTGAATAAGTGGTTAACCAGTACTTTGTGCACATACTTTCGCTGCTCTGTGTTGATACAGTTTGAACAAAACTACACTGCTCAAAATATTTTAAAGGAACTTGATATGTTTTACCATTAATCACAATATAAATGGACCCATAGTGTTCTGACCAAAACTGAGATTTAGCTATAAAAGATTAACATGTTTGTCTTCATGTTTGTCTAACCAGATATAGGGGCGGGGAGCCTATTGGAGTGATAACAGTAGTTTGGTGACCCATTGAGGATGGGGAATATTGATAAAAATCTCTTCCTATAATTTGGCCCATAAGTCACCATGTAATGTTTTATGTAAAAATGAAATTTGCTGAAAATTACATTTTTAAAAAAAAAATTGTAAGAGGAAAAATAAATAATTAAAACACTATAGGAGCACTGCTTGCATACTTTTTGTTACAACTTTATCCAGCAGATATCATTAGGCTATGCCATGATTGAATTCTTAAGATTCTACAGACTTTCTGAAAAGTCCCAATTTAAATAAATAAATAAAAAAATTCAAAAATTACAAACTAGGAGCTATGGACTTGTTTTATCCAATCTTTAATTTGATTCAGTACTTTAGTCCTCTTGACAAGCATAGCAAAATAAACTGGACTTCTGTCTCATCGTCTACTGGGGTATACAGTTTGTCTATTGGGCAGGGGATATTATTTTAGCCTGTGGAAAACTGACTTGGGTGTTCATGTTAATATTTTTAGCAGTGAAGATACAAACCTCCACAGTATTACCCACTATTTTAAGGCGATGGACACGGGCATCTAGTGTATCTGATCTGTGTTGATGCACAGTTAATTATTATTAATTCACACCTATGAAATATTTCTCAACATTTTGAAATGGTAGACATATGCATCTACTATATCTGATCTGTGTTGATACAGTAATATCTAAACTTGCTGATGCAAGAAGGGCTGTTGTTAAATAAAAGCGAAAGTATGTCATGGCAATTGTCAAAGGCATTGTCTGTCGCTGATCTGTGGTGATACAATGTTAGACACATTAATACAAACCTTCGCAATATTTCCCACCATTTTGAGGGGATGCACAAAGGCAACGTCTGTATCTGATCTGTGGTGATACAATGTTAGACACATAAATACAAACCTTCGCAATATTTCCCACCATTTTGAGGGGATGGACAAAGGCAACGTCTGTTTCTGATCTGTGTTGATTAAATGTTAGACACATTAATACAAACCTTCGCAATATTTCCCACCATTTTGAGGGGATGCACAAAGGCAACGTCTGTATCTGATCTGTGTTGATTCAATGTTAGACACATTAATACAAACCTTCGCAATATTTCCCACCATTTTGAGGCTATGGACAAAGGCAACGTCTGTATCTGATCTGTGTTGATTCAATGTTAGACACATTAATACAAACCTTCGCAATATTTCCCACCATTTTGAGGCTATGGACAAAGGCAACGTCTGTATCTGATCTGTGTTGATTCAATGTTAGACACATTTATACAAACCTTCGCAATATTTCCCACCATTTTGAGGCTATGGACAAAGGCAACGTCTGTATATGATCTGTGTTGATTCAATGTTAGACACATTAATACAAACCTTCGCAATATTTCCCACCATTTTGAGGCTATGGACAAAGGCAACGTCTGTATCTGATCTGTGTTAATTCAATGTTAGACACATTAATACAAACCTTCGCAATATTTCCCACCATTTTGAGGGGATGCACAAAGGCAACGTCTGTATCTGATCTGTGTTGATTCAATGTTAGACACATTAATACAAACCTTCGCAATATTTCCCACCATTTTGAGGCTATGGACAAAGGCAACGTCTGTACCTGATCTGTGTTGATTCAATGTTAGACTCATTAATACAAACCTTCGCAATATTTCCCACCATTTTGAGGGGATGGACAAAGGCACCGTCTGTATCTGATCTGTGTTGATGCTTCATTCGAACAAGTTGCTGTACAAGCTGACCAGTTCTCAAACTGACACCAGCCTCCATCGACTGAAAATAACAGACATCAACTTATGAAAATGGCGCTTAACACATCCAGCAAGGGCTCTTGCTCTACTGTGGAGTCGATCATTGCTGTGCTCTCATCCACTTATTAAACTTAAAGCAGACCTTTAGATAAGGATGTGTAATAAAAAAAAAGCATTTTCTTATTATCAATCAAAACATAAGTTGTGGATAAGCAATAGAACCATCTCAATGGGATGATTCTTCAAATGTTAAAGCTGGTGTATAATTTTTTTTCTCTTCACAATTTTACACCAAATCTTTTTGCTTGTCTGCACATGTGAAAGCCACAAGGGCTGTTGCTTCTGACTTGGCCATCTGGCAGTTGTTGACATTTTAAAATTCATTAGGATGATAAATACAACAAAAGTCATTATTTTTCAGCATATTAGTTTCTATGAGCAGTTGAAATGTCATGCTTTGTTAAGTTGAGCATGAAACGTTTTATAACTTTGGGGACTGAAGTCAGGATTTTTAAAATACTGAATGCCAAGTTTGGTTAATGTTCAGTCTTTTTTAAAGGCAATTGACCTTTTCCACTTGGAATTGTTAGATTTTAAAAGCATAGACTATTGCAAGTTTATAGATTTGAAAGTTCGGATATTAGAAATTTTGAAATGTCACATATTCATGTGCGGTGTCATAATTTTTGAATGATTACTGACATTATGCGAAAAATTTCTGTAATGTATATGACTCGTATAAATAACATACTTCTGCATGTTCCATCGTTGTTAAAGCATTCTGCCTGCTCTACTGAGCTACCCCTACACATAAGGCCATTATGTCTTGGTCTAGGGTTGTTACATACTCTCGTCCTCAACTGGCGTCCTTTGGTGCAGCTTGCCGCGTTGCATCTGCCATATCTCACCCACTCAGACCAGCCACCGTGTACTTAAAAGATAAATTTTAGAACAGTCAAATATCGAATCAAAATTAGATACTGGAACTATCATATTGTTAATCTTTAAAGCGCTGGAAAAATGCATCTGAAAATATCTGTTTAAGTCGTCTATTACATATATTTACTATAGAACAGGACAACATTTGTGATTGACACTTTAAGGATTAAAGTGAATTCCCAGGTACCCGTTACGGAAGATGTCCAGTTATTTTAGACTGACCATTATCCACTAATGTACTTTATGAAAGCAGCCAACACTATAGCAACACTGCACAGCTGTTCCCCAATCAGAAATTGATTCCACTGAAATCACCTAAAATTCCTAATGATGCTGGTTTATCAATAATATGAGCTTTGTCACAAGAAACCCTGATTTTGTATGTGAACAAGAAAGGCACTGACCAGCCTGAGCAATGCAGCCTGATTAGGGTCTTTGTGATTTAGAATAGCTTAACTTACTTTATCATATGACGTCGCGTCTGGGAGTGAAATAAGGCCATGCAATAAAATCAATAAACCACGAGTGGTTTACAGATTTTCGGGAAACGTTATGATTTCCATAACAACGTTGCGTACATAATGACAAAATTATACCGTTTTTATGGCAGAAATGCGATTTCAAAGTAATCTTAATGTTATATGATAAAAAGGATCTAACATTCATGCTCCAGTATAATTGTATTAATTAAACTTGTTTCGAAACGGAGATAAAATGCTCAGCAAGCCTCGAATTTTATCTCTTTTCCCCAACTCGTTTAATAAATGCAATAAAACATGAGCACTCATGTAAGATCCTCTATATATGCAAATGTTTTTTTTAAAATTTTAGTACGTTTCTGTAGCTGAGCAGACTTGATTGAGCTTGACCACGTGAAAAACCAATTGAGCTGTGACATGTGATTTCCAACAATGTGGTAGTTTTACATGAATAGACTCAGACGAGCCTGTGCAGCCTACTGTTGAGCTTAGAAACACCAAATGCTGTTCGGTCGGTAGCTTAATAGTCATAGATTATTTAAGCGATTAGCAAAGGCTCTGATCAGACTGCGCATATACGCAGCTGGTCTGAGTGTTTGCTGGTCACACATACCACATTGTTGGATCATGTAGCGGCTCAATTTCTAAGACACAAAGGTGATATTTTCATGATAAATACCTTAAAAAACTGCATTCTGCACTGTCTCAAATGCTTCCCTATTTTTAAAAGTATGTCCTCTCGTATGCCAGTTTCAATTCAAGAAAGGGTTCGGTCGTAGTCTACAGCTGTATGAAAATACTCGTAGGTGTTACTTTAAGTTTTAAAAGTGAGGCCTATTAGAGCGTTTTGTTAACAACCGCACCTGAGAAATTGGCAGTCCGTCTGACTGATCTGGTACCATACGATTAAATCTGCCATTAAAGTGAATACTGCAGCAGACAACATCGGGTATTTTGTTCATCCAGTGAAAGTGGCAAGAACTTACTTGGACAATGCATAAAAGCATCACACTCCTCAACGTCCTCTGCCGAACCTTCACACTTTCTCCCTCCAAATAGTGGGCGTGGTCTGTTACAAACTCGTTGTCTGGTGCGCATGCCTTTGCCACACGTGACTGGACATGGTGACCATTCTTCCCATCCTGACCAGCCTCCATGAACTAAGATAAGAAAATGAGACAGTACATAAGATTTTGGTTGTTATCACATTTGTGAGCAGTCTCACTGAGTATTTCATGCGCGGATCCAGAGGGGGCGGGGGGGGGGGGGCAGGGGGTCTGGATCCCCCACTGAAAAAACGCAAAAATATAGGGTTTCTAAGCAATACTGGTCCGGTTCCCCTGAAAAATCACAAAGCTACATGGCCAGCATTCAATGTTGGGCCATCATCGGCCCGCCAGCGAAAAGCGATTTGAATGGCATTTCGCTGGCTGGCCGATGCTGTCCCACTTTTAGTAGCGGTATTTGGATCCTCTCGCCTCTCATAACCTAAAAAACAAATAAACAAAAAAAACGTCAGAGTTTAGACCCCCTCTGACAAATTTTCTGGATACGCGCATGGACGAGACTGCAGTCTCACCAGAGTATTTGCTGCTTGCATACAAAGGGATTATGTAAAGATAAAGACTCAGGACAAAACAACATCACTTTTATCACATTAGGCGACCTCCCTTGAATGTTACTATTTTTAATACGCACGTGCGCAATGGGAGCTACGTCAATGCTTATTGCATTAAAGTTTTCCAATGACGCGGTATGGGTGACCCTAGACGTCAATATTGAGAATAACAAACCCAGTGACCATTGAAGTTCTTCTATAAAATATCTACAATTTATGAAAGCAGCATTAACCTAGATAAGATGACTCGTGCGATTTGATACAGTTTATACCGAAAACCCACTTTACCATGCATTAAACTATTCATTTGATAGATTTTCCCCTTTGGGGGAAGGAGTTGTTCTTTCGAATCCCAGCTGCACCATGCCCTGTATAGTGTAAAAATGGCTAGAGAAGCTTGCTTGCTAGTGATCAAACAAAAAGGATTTTGAGTACCCACAACATAAGTTTTGGTTTAGAAAAAGAAAATTTATATTTGATTACGCACTCGTATCTAAAGACCTGAATATACTGAGGTGGAATGGTAAAAGTTTAAGTGCATGAGTCAAAAAAGTTTAAGAGTGATTTAGCGGAGGACAAAGTGTCATTATCCCATGAAATGGCTAAATTTTGTTTATGCTGTCATGACAATTCTAATCAAGATGCCGCCTAATTTGATAAGGCAAGAAACTGAAATAACTTTCCAATAATCGGATTAAAACAGACAATTTGGCTCACAAAATTGGAGTCTGCAACCCAGATATTGAATTGCCAGCAAAACGAACAGCATTTGAATCTTCAGGAGAAAACAGAATTGGGGCTAGACCATATAAAAACAGCGATTAAGGACTATTGAGCAGACAATGAATGGCTGGAACAGGCTATTCTTGCAAGCACTGGGAAAATGCATCTGGTTTAACGATACACACATATATGCATATCCTGAATATACAGATAAGTATCTATATTCACATTTTATATTGTTAAATGTCCTGGTTAATCATTTCTAACTTGTACAATGTTTGTTGTCATATCTTATATTGTCAAAAGTCCTGGGCCCAGAATTACAATGCCTCCTTAAAGTTAAGGTAGACTTAAATTGACGAACTTACTTAAATTTCACGAAAAGTGCATTACAATCATTTTCCCTATCTTAAATGTCTCCTTATCTCGACAAAATACTTAAATATTTAAGGTAGCTGCGAGGCTACCTTAAAGTTAAGATTTAACTTTTTGACGGGGTTGCAAGTTCGAACCCCGTCACAGTACCAAGTTATTTTTTTTTAAATTTATTTTTTTATCAATTATTTTTTGAACCGTGGCATGTTATTTCCAACAATGTGGCATTTTGACATGTGTAGACTAAGACGAGCCTGCGTAGCCGCCTTTTAAGCTTAGACAGTCAAAATGCTGTTTTGGCAGTAGCTAAATATTCATAGAATATTCAAACGACTAGCAAAGGCTCTGATCAAACTGCGCGTATGCGCAGGCTGATCTGAGGCTCTGCTTGTCACACATACCACATTGTTAAGAATCTCATGTAGCGGCTCATTTAAAGATATAATTCATAAGCATTTCCAAATCATTTGGGTTGCTTAATATCTCTTTACTTGATTGTATCGATTCCTGATCTTTGCACCCTTACTTACTTTAATGGCAGCAAACAATGCGTACCCTATTGAGTTGATGCATTCAGTGGCATCTCGCAATTGCGTTTTCGTGTTTGATAATGTCCCATTTGATGGACACTTGGTTTAAATGTTAAAACTGTTTTCCAATGATGCTTAAAGGACACATGTGAAAATATGATACAATAAAAATGAAGAAAAAGACATGAAAGCATTGATGGGAGTCGAACCCGCGCATAATGGAAAAAATAAATGTATGTTCTGCTGCCAGCGACTCTATCTTCTGAGTAATACAAGATGATATCAAACAGTTTTCAAAACTTCACCTGACTGCTGAATATGCCAGCCTATTGTTTTGATTTCAATGTTTACAAACAAGCAAATGTAAACAGGGTCATTAGATCTTGGCAGCACTATAGAAGGTTTTTAGGAGCGATATCGTTTCTATACCACCACGATAACGTATATCCACGCGCGGATTCAGGAATTTTTCGTCGGGTATGGCGGTGGAAGGGGGGGGGGGTCCAAGCCCGACTGACTAAAAAAGCTCTGACGTTGTTCTTTCTCTTCTTTTTTCTGTAAGTCCTCAGCTTATTTAGCAGAGGGGGTCCAGTGATCATGGCTTTTTCAAAGAAAACTATCATTAAACTATAGCTTTCCGATATTCCATGGAGAAGGGCGCTCTAACATTTCCAGGGGGTTCAACTTTTCCCAGGTGGAGGGGGTCCAATTGCATATTTCTATATAAACCTATAGAATTTGTGATTTTCCAGGGGGCTGGGGTCCGGACCCCTGCCACCTCCTCTGGATCCGCGCGTGGCATCGTTAATTGGATTCGTCGACACATCGTCTTGGCCAAAAGACTTAGCATGACACTCACTCCATTGATGCAAGTTCTGTGCGGCTGTCGTAAACAACGACAGGGTCCTACTGTTTAGTGATTGGAGATACGATTGGGGTATCAAAATGCCATGAGTAGGGTAGTGCACCGTGTATCAAAGGCGTTTTGTGCTATGTGATATTGTATTATTCCCAACGTCGGATGTGAAGGGAGTCTCTACATACAAAATACCGATTTACCCACATGCTTTGTCCCACACTGTATGCAGCGATCACAAATGAACTGAATTGCTAGAAACGCTGTTTTGTATTTAAAAAAATGCGTATTGCTGCCTATCAGGTACGATTTTTTAGTAATAAGGTTGAAGGGTTCACCACATCAAGAAGTCTGCGAGTATAACTACCTCCCCACCCCCACCCCCCACCCCCTGTTAAGCATATGAACAAACTAGAGGATCTGAAGGCCATGTAGCGCTTACCTGATCTCATTGATTAAATTAAGATAGGTCAAGGTCAACTTAGGCTTATTATTGAAACATATTTTGTTTTACCATGTATGGGAGTGTTTTTTTTTTCATTTGGAATTATCACGTATGCATTGTAGCGCGTTGTGGCTCAATTGGCGCCTTAAATTAAAATAAACTAGCTAAGTATCTGATAGTCAGCCAATTTCTGGCTTGCCTTTGGGAATTTATGTGTCCAAAATGAGTACATGTACGCCTCGTAAATCATTAGTTATGACTCGACAGGGCTCGCGAAATAGATGGGTAACCTGGTGCCACTTTGGCAGAGATATTTGTAGCTTACAGCATGGCATCAGTGTTGTACAGCTCAAGTCGGATGAAAATCCCGAATTTACGTAGACCTCGAAGTCTCACAAATTACTGATACTGCTTGGGAGCGCAGTGCTTCAGTGGTAGAGTGCTTGACTCGAGACCGAGGGGCCGCGGATTCGATTATCACCGGCGTAACAGCGTTGTGTCACTGAGCAAGAACATTTATCCTAGCTTAGTACTAGTTCAACCCAGGAGGCCCGTCCCTTTATAACTGAAAGATTGTTGATGGGACGTAAATAATCAAACAAACAAACAAAACTGATATTGAACTGTTTACCTTAACTTTAAACATTCGTATGAGCAAACTGCAACCGAGCCAGCACGATATTATGGTACTTATCGCATAGGCGAGCAACCATGGATTGCTCAAGGATCCACATAACCTGCCAACCCACATCAACTTAAAATATGCACGCGTATGATGGTTCAGAAAAAAAAGGATAAAAAAAAACTTAACCCTCACTGGATAGCTGATCATGCATCATTTATGTTAGGTTATACGGATGGGATAAACAACATAGTAGCATTGGTTAGCCCATAAATAGTCTACAACGAGCTAGATGCATGTTGACTGCTCCCGCAAACACACAAAAACATGATCATCGCGATCGAGTTCGTGTGTACTCCCCCCTACCCCCCGCCCAAGATCAGCCCCACCTGCCCTCCCTCCCCGTCTCCTCTAAAATGACGCCCACACTCTTTTATGAAATGAAAAATATTTACACAAGTAATTCTGCGTCGTGGGGAGGGTTTTAATGAGTAGGAATTACTCTATTTTGTAGTATTTTTCGAGTCCGCTGATTAATTTACAGTACGCGCGAAACATTTGGGTCGCTTACAGTCATTAAAACTCTATATTTTTCGTATGTCCTCGTAAGCCTTTCCGTCAAATTAACGATTTAGCGGAGGATTTATACTTAAGTTAGGTTCACAAAAACGGTGCATTATAAATGCACATTTAAGATAGAATCTTAACTTTAAGAAATATTGGAGTTAAGTTCGTAAAAGTCTACTTAACTTAAGGAGGCATTGTAATTCCGGGCCCTGGTCAATCATTTCTGACTTTCCTGTACTGTATCTTTATTCATATCTTATATCAATTGCCAAATGTCCTGGTCAATCATTTCTATCTTATTTGTACAGTATCTATATTCATATTCATATCTTATAATTATCGACAAATGTCCTGGTTATTAATTTCTAACTTTCTTGTACACTATGTATTAATATAATGCCAAAAGTCCTAATCAATCATTTCAAACTAACTTGCACAGTATCTATATTCATAGCTTATATTGCCAAATGTCCTGGGCCCGGAATTACAATGCCTCCTTAAGTTAAGTAGACGTTTACGAACTTAACTCCAATATTTCTTAAAGTTAAGATTCTATCTTAAATGTGCATTTATAATGCGCCGTTTTTGTGAACCTAACCTAAGTATGAATCCTCGGCTAAAATCGTTAATTTGACGGAAAGGCTTACGAGGACATACGAAAAATATAGAGTTTTAATGACTGTAAGCGACCCAAACATTTCGCGCGTCCAGCGGACTCGAAAAAATACTACAAAATAGAGTAATTGCTGCTCATTAACACCCTCCCAACGACGCAGAATTACTTGAGTTGATATTTTCCATTTCATAAAAGAGTGTGGGCGTCATTTTAGAGGAGACGGGGAGGGAGGACAGGTGGGTATGATTTGCGGCGGGGGTGGGGGGGGGGGATACACACGAACTCGTTCGCGATGATCATGTTTTGTGTGTTTGTGGGAGGAGTTTACATGCATCTAGCTCGTTGTAGACTATTTATGGGCTAACCCATGATACTGTGTTAATCATGATCAGCTATCCAGTGGGGGTTCAGTTTTTCTTATCCTTTTTTCTGAACCATCACACGCGTGCATATTTTAAGTTGAGATGGATTTGGCAGGTTTTGTGGATCCTTGAGCAATCCATGGTTGCTCGCCTATGCGATAAGTACCATAATATCGTGCTGGCTCGGTTGCAGTTTGCTCATACGAATGTTTAAAGTTAAGGTAAACAGTACAATATCAGTTTTGTTTGTTTGCTTGATTTGATTATTTACGTCTCGTCAACAATCTTTCAGTTATAAAGGGACGGGGCTTCCTGGGTTGAACTAGTACTAAGCTAGGATTAATGTTCTTGCTCAATGACACAACGCAGTTACGCCGGTGATGATCGAATCCGCGGCCCCTCGGTCTCGAGTCAAGCACTCTACCAATGAGCCACTGCGCTCCCAAGCACTATCAGTAATTGGGAGACTTCGAGGTCTACGTAAATTCGGGATTTTCATCTGACTTGTGCTGTACAACACTGATGCCTTGCTATAAGCTACAAATATCTCTGCCAAAGTGGAACACGGTTACCCATCTATTTCGCGAACCCTGTCTAGTCATAACTAATGACTTACATAGCGTACATGTACTCATTTTGGACACATTAATTCCCAATGGCAAGCCAGAACTTGGCTGATTATCAGATACTTAGCTAGTTTTTTTAATTATAGGCGCCAATTGAGCCAGAACGCGCTACAATGCATACGTAATAATTCCTAATGAAAAAAAAAACACTACCATATATGGTAAAACAAAATATCTTTCAATAATAAGCCTAAAATGACCTTGACCTATTATAATTTAATCAATGAGATCAGGTAAGCGCTACAGGACCTTTAGATCCTCTAGTTTGTTCATATGCTGAAGGGGTGTGTGTGTGTGTGTGTGTGTGTGTGTGTGTGGAGGGGGGGGGGGGGTAGTTATAGATTGCTCGCAGACTTCTTGATGTGGTGAAACCTTCAACCTTATTACTTTGAAATCATACCTGATTTGCAGTTGTATGCTTTTTTTTTTAAAAAAAAACCCAAAACAGCGTTTCTAGCAATTAAGTTCATTTGTGATCGCCGCATACAGTGTGGGACAAAGCATGTGGGTAATTCGGTATTTTACATGTGCTAGCAACATTGTAGAGACTCCCTTCACATCCGACGTTGGGAATAATGCAAGATCCCATTGCACTAAACGCCTTTGATACACGGTGCACTACCCTACTCATGGCATTTTTGATACCCTAAGCGTATCTCCAATCACTAAATGGTAGGACACCGTCGTTGTTAACACCAGCCGCACAGAACTTGCATCAATGGAGTGAGTGTCATGCTATGTCTTTTGGCCAAGACGATGTGTGGACGAACCCAGTTAACGATGCCACGAGCGGATCCAGAGGAGGGGGCAGGGGTCCAGACCCCAGCCCCCTGGAAATCACAAATTCTATAGGTTTATATAGAAATATGCAAATGGACCCCTCCCCCTGAGAAAAGTTGGACCCCCTGGAAATGTTTGACCATCCTTCTCCATAGAATATTGGAAAGTTACGGTTTAATGATAGTTTTCTTTGAAAAAGCTTTTTTTTTCAGTCAGTCGGGCTTGGACCCCCCACCCCCCCACCGCAAAACCCGACGAAAATTTCCTGGATACGCGCATGGATATACGTTATCGTGGTGGGAGAGATACGATATCGCTCCTAAAAACCTTCTATAGTGCTGCCAAGATCTAATTACCATGTTTACATTTGCTTGTTTGTAAACATTGAAATCAAAACAGTAGGCTGGCGTATTCAGCAGTAAGGTGTAGTTTTGAAAACTGTTTGATATCATATTGTATAGCTCAGAAGGAAGAGTCGCTGGCAGCAGAACATACATAATTTTATTTTTCCATTATGCGCAGGGTTCGAATCCCATCAATGCTTTAATTTCTTTTTCTTCATTTTTTTTGCATCATATTTTCACATGTATCCTTTAAGCATTATTGGAAAACAGTTTTAACATTTATACAAAGTGTCCATCAAATGGGGCATTATCAAACAAGAAAACGCATATGCGAGATGCCACTGAATGCATCAGCTCAATAGGGTATGCATTGTTTGCTGTCATAAAAGTTAGTTAGGGTGCAAAGATCAGGAATCGATACAATCAAGTAAAGCGATATTCAGCAACCCAAATGGTTTTGAAATGCGTATGAATTATATCTTTAAATGCGCCGCTACATGAGATTTCTAACAATGTGGTATGTGCGACGAGCAGAGCCTCAGATCAGCCTGCGCATACGCACAGTTTGATAAGAGCCTTTGCTAGTCGTTTGAATATTCTGTGAATATTAAGCTACTGCCCAAACAGCATTTTGACTGTCTAAGCTTAAAAGGCGGCTGCACAGGCTCGTCTGAGTTTACACATGTCAAAATGCCACATTGTTGGAAATCACATGCCATGGCTCAATTAATAACTGATAAAAAATAGAGTTAAAAAAAAATAAAATAACATGGTACTGTGACGGGGTTCGAACTCGCAACCTCTATGACAGTATCCACTATGCTACGAATTCTCCTTGTGATTTGTATGTGCATATTACATTTTTAGATGTTATTGGTAAATATTATTGCATAATAATGCTGCAGGAGTCTACGTGAGGTTGTCTTTGCAGTTTCACCAAAGTCCGGACGTTCGTCATTGTTTACATTTACGTACATCGGTATGTCAAAAAGTTAAATCTTAACTTTAAGGTAGCCTCGCTGCTACCTTAAATATTTAAGTATTTTGTCGAGATAAGGAGACATTTAAGATAGGGAAAATGATTGTAATGCACTTTTCGTGAAACTTAAGTAAGTTCGTCAATTTAAGTCTATCTTAACTTTAAGGAGGCATTGTAATTCCGGGCCCTGGTTAATAATTTCTAGCTTTCTTGTACTGTATCTGTTTTCATATCTTATATTGCCAAATGTCCTAGTAAGGCATTTCCAATTTACTTGCCCAGTGTCTGAATTAATAGCTTATATTGTAGAATGTCCATGTCAATAAGTTGTAGCTTACTTGTACAGTATCTATATTCATAGATTATATTGTCGAAATTCTTGGTCAATCATTTCTAACTTACTTGCCTAATATCTGTATTCATAGCTTATGCTGCTGACTGTATTTGTCAATCATTACTAGCTTGCTTGCCCAATATCTGAATTCATAGCTTGTATAGCAAAATGTCTCACTTACACAGTATCTATATCATTGATTTATATTGCCAAATGTCCTGGTCAGTCATTTCTAACTTGTAAAATACTTGCCCAGTATCTATACTTAAGGAATAAAGAAATGCAACAGACAAAAATATCATTTTTGCGTGTTTAAATGACGGTTTGGTTAAATCTCTTTTGAAAATTTCTTATTGAGTATTTATAGCATGTGATGAAATTCCAAAACGTCATTTTAACGCTAAATTTTACACTACAAGACCAAAACATATGAAAACGTAAAATGTGACATTAACGTCTGAATAAAGATCAAGAAACCCCGTCTTTTCGATGTTTGGTTATTTGGCGTCAACTTGACAAT
The DNA here is from genome assembly GCA_964019695.1 of Loripinus fragilis. NCBI lineage: Eukaryota > Metazoa > Mollusca > Bivalvia > Lucinida > Lucinidae > Loripinus > Loripinus fragilis. The sequence continues at coordinate 14,977,712 of OZ026520.1, forward strand.
GTGCAAATTAAACAAACGTCCAATCATATTCGTAATGCAGTCAAATATTGCGTCAAAACACGCTACTTGAAAGGCAAGATACACAATGGTAGTGAATAAACGATAAACGTCACTTAGAGCCGTCGGGTTTGGGTCGCTGGTAAATATACGGGATAAGATAAACCTACAGGCATCAGAACATGCTTTCTAGGGAAAAACTGACTTTTCAGATACCGTTGAAATACGCTGGTAAGGTGTTTTTATTGACGTTAGTCAAACAAAACACGGCATAATGCAAGAGAAGACACCTGATTACATGCAGAGACTGAACACCAAACTTGTTATATGTAACCTTAGCTTTGTCATTTGACCATTTTATCATTAGAAAAACACATACACATCATGAAAACCATTAAAACGTAGGATATCGAATTTTGACGTCAGAATTGAGTTTTTTGACGTCTGAAGATCTCAAAGCATAATTCTTGAACAAAACGTCCTTGTAATGAATAAATCTCAAGCAGAAAAGAAAGTTTGCGCGTTTCACGCAGTATTCAGAGTTGACTTTAATGACGTTAAGCCGTTTCAGAATCCTACAGAAACGTCACCATTTGATCATTTCCTTGATCCGCAATCTATGCCAAGACATTTTAAAACAGTAAACCGATGGTTGATTCAAACTTTGGTTATATTGACCCTGTTTCAGCAGCTTACTACAGGGGGTCAGGCTGGTTACGCGCATACAAAAATGATTACGTAATCCATAATTAAGTTAAACCTGCTGTAATTTGATGGACACATACTGCACCTATGGATAAATATCATTTGCACTAAAAACTTGCATCATATTGTATGCTTACAATGGCTCGAATTGTTTGTTGCGTTTCTTTATTCCTTAAGTATATATTCATAGCTTAAATTGACAAATATCTTGGCCAATCATTTCTAATTTACTTGCGCAGTATCTGTATTCATAACTTATGTTGCAAGTTATACTGGTCAATAATTTTTACTTACACATTATCTATGTTCTTAACTTATATGGCAAAATGCCCTGGTCAGTCATTTCTAATTTACTAGCCCAGTATATCTGTATTCATAAGTTATATTGTCGAATGATCTTATCAATCATTACAAACGTACTTGTACAGCATCTATATTTATAGCTTATATAGCAAAATGCCCTGGTCAGCCATTACTAACTTATTTGTATAGTATCTATATTCTAAACTTGTATTGCCAAATGTCCTGGTCAATACTTTCTAACTTACATGTACAGTATATTTATTTATAGCATATATTGCCAAATGTCCTGGACATTCATTTTAATCACTTGCACTGCTTCTTTAACATTACCTTATATTGCTGAGTGCCCTGGTCAATCATTTCTTATTAACTTGTTCAGTATCTATATCATTACTGAATGCTTTAGTCTAAAATTTGTAGTTTAAATTACTTGCTCAGATTCCAGGGTGGGTAGTCACGTGTTTTCTGTTAGGGTACACTTTACGGAAAAATGGCCAACTTCTTTCCACAACGATGTTTTAAGCAAAAGTAAGTAGAGATTTCTCCGTGCTTTTCATCTTTACACAGAAAGTTATGCACCATTTTCCAGCCCACATTTTCCCCGATCTAAGGATGCCAGGATATCCTCGTAAAGCTTCTTACTTTGAGTACAGACTCTGTCACAATTTTTTAGCGACGAAGATCGGGCCTGAATTATAGAAATAAGCAGTATGGACAACAATTATTTTCTTTGTGACAGAGTTTGTACTCAAAGTAAGAAGCTTAAAGAAGGATATCCTGGCAGAGTTTGATCGGGAAAAGTGTGGGCCGGAAAATGGTGTATAATTTTCTGGATATAGATGAAAAAACATAGAGAAATCCACTTACATTCGATCAGAATGTCCGTATAGTGTATTTGAACATCCTAACAGTGTATCCAAGCAAAACAACGTGACTACCCGCCCCGAGTATCTACAAAAAAAGCTTATATTGCGGAGTTTCTTGGTCAGTCATTTGTTAAATTACCAACTTGGGCAGCTTCTATTCTCATTGTCATAAACCCTGGTCAAACAATTTCCACTGACTTATACGACATCTGTTTTCATAGCTCCTCTTTATCAAATGACATGTTCCTAAGTTTGGCCATAATTGCACACTACTTTCATAATCCCCATTGTCAAACTATATGTCCCTATATTTGGAACATAATTGCATATATTTGGAACATAATTGCATACTACTTTTATAACCCTCGGTGCCAAATTGTGTGTCCCTACATTTAGAACATAATTGCATACTACTTTCATAATCCTCGGTGTCAAATTATGTGTCCCTACATTTAGAACATAATTGCATACTACTTTTATAATCCTCGGTGTCAGATTATGTGTCTCTACATTTAGAACATAATTGCATACTACTTTCATAATCCTCGGTGTCAAATTATGTGTCCCTACATTTAGAACATAATTGCATACTACTTTCATAACCCTCATTGTCAAACTATATGTCCCTACATTTAGAACATAACTGTCCTGCCCACTACCTTCATAATCCCTACTCTTGAACTATTTGCCCCTACATATGGAACATAATTGCACAATGCTTTCATAATACTCGGTGTCAAGCTATATGTCCCTACATTTAGAACATAATTGCACTGCACACTACTTCCATAATCCTCGTTGTCAAACATGCGTCCCTTCATTTGGAACATAATTGCATACTACTTTTACTTTTATACTCTTCGTTGTCAAACTATATGTCCCTACATTTGGAACATAATTGCACACTACTTTTATAATCCTCGTTGTCAAATTATGTGTCCCTATATTTAAAACATAACTGCACTGCACACTACTTTCATAATCCTCGTTGTCAAATCATGTGTCCCTACTTTTAAAACATACCTGCACTGCACGCTACTTTCATAATCCTTGTGCACTGCACACTACTTCCATAATCCTTGCTGTCAAACTATGTGACCCTACATATGGCACATAATTTCACACTACTTTCATAATCCCCTGTGTGAAACTATGTGTCCCTACATTTGGAACATAATTGCACACTACTTTCAAAATCCTCGATGCCAAACTATGCGTCCCATTATTTGGAACATATTTGGACTGCATACTACTTCCATAACCTTCTGTCAATGACGTGTGCCAACATTCGAAACATAATTGGACACTACTTTCACAATCCTCGCTGTCAAATGACGTGCCCCTACAGATAGAACCTAATTGCCCATGGTCTATTTTCACATCTCCTGTTGCTGATTGGAATGTCCCAACAGTTGTTACTAACTAGCACAACATCATTTCCACACCTCATATGTTCAAACGACCTGTCCCTGCACATGTAATTTACAATTTTATCACCTACTTTCACACCCCCGCCTTTTAAACATGCTTTCCCTACATTTGTAGCTTACTTGCAAGGTCTCTTTGATGTGACCTGCCCCTACATTTGAATCTTACTTTAAAATCGCTTTAATTGTAACATACATGATCCGTATTCCTCATCTCTTGCTATTTAGTTAGCATTTGTAACGAACATACACAGCGTCTACTTTGAGACCTCCTGCTGCTTCTAGATGACATGCCAATAGATTAGTACTAGTCTCTAATATCCCATTACTTGCTATCTAATAACTCTTTTCATACTGAGGCATTTTCCCAAACATATTGATACAATAAGTATGGGATGGTCCGTTTTTGTAAAGGATCACAGGGTGAAATTTCTAATGTATCTGTGTCCCTAAAGATTTTTTTATCTTAGCAAACAGTGCAGACCCTGATGAAATGCCGCATTATGCGGCATTCATCTGGGTCTTCACTGTTTGCCAAAGTATGGTGACTGGTATCCAGAATGAAAAGAGTTAACCTGCTCATTCATTTATAACTTACTTGCACAGCGTCTGTTTTCACACCTTCTGCTGTCAAATGACCTGCCCCTACAGTCTGCTCCGCCATTCTCTGGGGTTGGGGAGTCACAGCGCCTGGTCCTTGACATTATCCCTTGTCCGCAGGTGGCACTGCAGTAGGTGAATCTTGACCAAGGGCCCCAATTCCCGTCAACTGAAACAATGTGCAGTAAGGATTAATTGAAACAGGCACGCAGTATACTAATTAAATGATGTTTAAGCACGTTAGAAAATCAAGCTACCACTGTTTGGATCTCTGGAAACTTTAAGAATAAAAGCATCACTTGCTGTATGCAAAGCTAATTAATGTGGCAGAGTAGGCTACGTCAAGCTGTACATATTCGTATACAATGAATACATAATTTCTCGCGCACGATGTGTCTCATAATTGGGCCTCGACGCGAGAAAACCTGTCTTCGGGGCTTTGCGAGCAACAAAGGCGCAGACCAGCCTGCGCATCCGCGCAGTCTGATCAGCGCCTTTGTTATTCGCTTATTGCAAAGTATCATATCTAGACTTGCTTCGCGCGAATTTTCTAGCTAGTCCCTGTAGCTGAGTAGACTGGTTTGAATCTCACTTTGTCGGTAGCCCCATAGACAGGTTTTGTCGCGTCGAGGCCCAATTATAATAAGAAAGGTAATTGCTTTGATGTTTGTGAATATTGTCTCAAGTAGGGATATCGAAGAATCCACGCAATGGAACATCCTAAGATATCCCAATTACTTATAGGACAATACCACTGATATCATAAGAAGATGGTCCAGTAAGCATGGTGATAGCACAGTAATTGTTCAAATATCTAGTGAAATAAAACGATTGTTCCTAGGCTTTAATCGCCCATGTTAATCATTTGGGCTAGCACACACATTTTGGTAGTTATTACATTAGTCTAGCTCCTAGACCTTGATGTTTTTGTCAATTTTACTTTAATCTTCATTCAGTATAATTTGATTTCATATAGCCAGTCTTACTTCTTCTCTCTTCGATCCCCAGTTTACACCAAATATTATTATCATAGCAGAAAGAGAGGGAATAAAGAAATTATTATTTTAAAATGAAACTATCATTTATTAAAAAGAATATGATATCAGACTAGTGGCTAGTCTATTACTAGATGGTCTTTAGCCACTCTTAAAGCATGTGCATTCGCAACTCTGTAGTTTGGATTGACGTCTTTTTTTTATCAGAGCTTTCATCTAGAGGTCGTAAGTGAACTCGGTTTAACCCTTTCTTTCATGAATATTCATGCTAGGCTCCACCCACTATGAATGATTATATAAATACACTTTCATGTCGGTACATAGAACAAAGAAATTACGTGTCATATCCACTAGTGTAGGGTCAGATAGATCATATTTCCATAAGCAAACAGAGGTGAGACCCTGATCAGGCAGCTCTTACAAGAGCTGCCTGATCTGGGTCCGTTCTGTTTGCAAAAGCGCCAAAAGGCGTCTCTATGGTAAAGGGTTAAACAATTTATTACTAGCTTCCCAAAAATAAGATCTCGTCAAAGATCAGCTGCGTTCTGCATAGAGCTATGTTCAGTACCTGAAATGATTTGAATAAAGTAACCAATCCAACACGATGTAAACGTTCAGGATTGACAGTTTTATTTTGTATAAATGGTTTTGTTATGCTCTTCTTATTTTCTCAGTTGGGATCGTCTTAGCCTTGGTCATTGAAAAAAATTATTCTGCATGTTAATAAGTCAACCCTATTACACTCAGTAAGGCCAAAGCTCGACGTCTCAAACTCGACATCTGCTAGAAATTGTTTAAAATAGTCATTACTGGGGCGTGTATTCGAATATAGTGGCAATCCCTTGTAAACGTTCAGGATTGGCGGTTTTATTCTGTATAAACTCGACATCTCAGTTTCTACCTACACTAGAAACTGGTTGAAATAGTCATTACTGGGGCTAGGGTTTCTGTTTAGACAGAAAACCTACCGACTCTAATGAAATACCTGGACAGGGTTCGATGTTACAGGCTTCCTCTTCTACCCCAGCCCCACTGCAGTCTCGACCCCCATGTGTCGGTGGGGGATAGTTGCACTGGCGCTCTCGCTTCTGTATCCCACCATCACAGCTAACTGAGCATGGTTGCCACGGTAACCAAGGGCCCCAACTACCATCAACTGCAATAAAAAATCTTTCACTGAGCCTGATTCCTGTTAAGGGCATGCGTTTTTTGCCATACCTGATAGGAAATGCATTGTCGAAAATCGCTGCAAGAGTCGACAAACGCCGACCATAGAGCATTGAATAAGCGGTTTCCCTTTATGCGGTGTGAAGTGTTGCGCCAGTAATAAGGCACAGAAACTGTGACCAACTCCTATTCAATTTCAATTTGCCCAAATTTTGAGAGACTATGGCTAGGATAATGTATAATTGACAACTGTAATTTTGCGCTTAAATCAAAACCTAACATTTACCTAGCACAAAAAAAAAATATTTGGGAAATACTGTATATTAATGCCTGGACTTTAGGGTTTAGGGTTTTTTTGTGATCGTTTTTTTCGCAGAAAGCCAAAGTTTCGCCAAGTTTTCATCTAAATACATGACAAGTGTAGGGGCCAAACTGAGATATATAGGCTATTTTACGAGTTTGTTGCACCCCCCAGGAAGAAAAAGTTGGGTACTATTTTCAGTCAGGGACATGTCTGGGGGTCTTAGAAATCCATGTTTTACTAAGTTTTCTGTGGTCAATTTTCTGTAAATGGCCTGTAATCAACGTTACCCCACAAACATTGAAAAAAGCAGTACACAAAATACAAGATTAAAAATATATTTTATAATAGTATCAATGAATTTATTTGAGGTTTAAATGTTTGATCAAGTCATAAACATTAATTGCAGACATCTGTGAAATGTTTAACCGCTCATCAGCGTTACGTATGTTACATTTTATACAAAATTTCAGATAACGACTTTATAGATTGCATATAAGAATGAACCATGTTCCCCAGCCACAGGAAGAGAAACTTGGTTACTATTTTCAGTTTGGGAAATGTCTTGGGGATATAGAAACGCTTAATTTAGTAACTTTTCTATGGTAAGTTTTCTGTAAGTGAACTGTAATCAATGTTACCCTAATTTTGAAAATAGCAGTACACAAAATACAAGACCAATAGGATAGTTTACAATAGTATTAATGGAATGATTTGAGTTTTTCATGTTTTAGCTAGACATAAACATCAATTGACATCAGTTATATGTATTTCTGCTCGTCAGAGTTACTTACGTTACATTGTTTTACGAAATTGCAGATAATAACTGTATAGATTGCATATTGTAATAAACCATGTTCCCAACCTTAAATGTGCGATAAAGATCCCTATTCTAATGATGAATTTCCCTTTTTCAATATTTGAATCTAATTATAATTTGTAACTGGAGATAATTTGTAGTAAAATAAATTTTGAAATATGCTTATAAGCAAATCATTTCTACTGGCATACAAATGTTCTATTTCAACCTTATACATTGCATTGGAATTAACAGTGTCTTCTTTCATCTCTGTCTCAATGAAATTAAATAACAGCTATAAAAACCAGTTTTACTACCATGGACATTAAATTTCTGTCAATATATAAGTAAGGTACGTAGGTAACAACAATGGTGTTTTGCATAAATTGATTAACTAAAAGTTGTGGAGAGTAGACTCATATTTTTACCTAGACCTGACGACACGCAGATTCTACTCTCCACATATTTAATAACTTCAATAATAGACAAATTATTTAAGATAAACACTATTCTAAGAGAGTTTTGTAATTTTGTCTGATCCTGTTACTTTGATATGTATGGTAATATGCCGATTTTTTATTAATGGTTCATAGCAATAAACATGATATTTACTTTATGATTCAAATATTGGACTGAATCTACCGTACCTCAATAAATTAAATTTAAATAGAAAAAAAATAGTTCCTGCATCTGGTGGCAAGGCATGAGGATAGTGTGGGTGTCTTCCAGAGCAGGGGCTTCTGTCGACTTTACACAGAGGACACATCTTAAAACTAATAAAGTTCCAACTGAACCTTCTTTGAATGGGTAACAAATTGGTCATATTTGACGATTCCCTATCTTACCAGATTTTAACCCTTTACACTATATGCATACATTTGTCAAGCTCATAACATATGTAACAGCACACTGTCATTATTTTACCTTAAATATGTTTTCCTGCGACAACTTGCTCCTTTTTTGACAGTAGAAGTATTTTATCATGCCTAAAAAACTATGTTTGCTAAAAAGTGAGAATGATCATGAAATGTCAAAATCGCAGACTGTAGATCAAACAAAGGTACCGTGAGGAAGAAACACAGAACAGTTTAGGTCTTGGCTGCATTTTGTTATAATCTAAAAATCCTCCATTGTTTTTTAAAAATTAAAAATATGATATCAATCAAAGTAATTATTCGTATAGAAATAGCACGGTTTATACCAAAATGTACCTGATCCTTTGTAGATCTAGCATTTACTTTTATTTCTTGCTTAATACATTAATTTTCACTGTTGACAGTTACATTTTGAAAAAAAAATCAATATATACCTAGGCCTGTCACAATTGCAATCGTCTATTCTCTTGTTAAATACCATTTCATTATATCATATTGTAAAATGGTTATTATCTTATTATATTATACAGCAATTTTGAAAGAAATTATTTTGTTTGGTAACCAAGCAAGTTTGAGGTAAAGCAACCTGAGCGATACGCATAGACTTAAAGCATATTACATGGTAACATTGATTACAAAGCTATTTCATGTTAACATTAATTGCAAATGTTTTGTCTGTTAGTGAAACTTTATCTAAAGTCCATTTTGAGAAGTTATTCTAAAGCTTTAAACATAAACATGTCTCACTGTAATTCAACAACATGGCTTGAATTTCTGAAACTCACAGATTAAAGTGTCGAATGAGTGTCTGTTGAAAAGTAGTGCCACGACTCACGCGCAGCTGTTAGCTTTCATACATTATTAACAAGGAAGTTCTTTTTTCTTTCTTATTTGCACCTTTGGGTCATGTTGAGCTATTTGTAACACTGATACATGTTTACACATGAGGAGTAAGAGACTTATGATCAGTTTGTTGGTTTTCAAAGATTTACTTAATTAGCCTTATTTTATGCAAAACCATCAATAATTGTGATCAATACTGCAAACAACAGCTTGTAAACATAATTTTAGTCATAAACTGACTCATTCTTGCACCCATATCCTTATATATATTTGGTAATACTATCATTGTTTGAGGGCTGTTTCTGGTTAAAGGAAAGTATTTCAGTTTTATTTTAATTGTAATGCCATATTAAGATTAAAAAATATTAAGTTACAAATTGCAAGTGCAAGCTAATATCGTATATTGCACTGGTTTATACATGTAGTAGATAACTTTAATGTAAAAACCAACATTATATGCAACGAATCACTGTTTCAGCAAACTAATATAGTTAAAACATAGATACAGTTTTATATGTAAGGACAGGCGAGTTTCCCACCTTAGGGATTTTTTCTACATCAAGCAAATCAGACATTAAACCAATTGATTATGTTTGTAAATTTGTATTAGATAAACATTACGTGATGTAATTTCTCCTAACATTAGACATGACCTCAGATTAACTGATGATAGACTGGGTGTACACTCAAGATATTAGCTGCTGCAATATGATGAATGACAGATTCTTGCATAGCATGTGTATATATCATTGAATAACCTTGTTAAGAACCTAAGTCACCAAAAGGCCAACCAAGACACACTTGCCTAATAGGATATTTTTCAATTGTATCAATGAACTTATTTTAGCTTTACTTGTTTGAGCTAGACATAAACATCAATTGCAGGCATCTGTGAGATATGTTTCTGCTCGTCAGCAGTACTAATATTACGTTGTATACTAAATTGCAAATAATGACTTTATAGATTGCATTTGAGAATAAAACATGTTCTCCAACCTTAAATTTATAATGTAGATGTCTATTCTAATGGTAAATTTCCATTTTTACATATTTGAAGCTGTTAAAAACTTGTAACTGTAGTGAAATTAATTTATAAATATGCTTATTAGCATGTACTTTGTACTGGCTTAAAATTTTTCTATCCTCATTTATTAGGTAACGTAGTTTACATGCCTACTATGAAACTTTGACAATAGGAAATGTAGTGAAACAGACCACAGGAAACATAAAAAACAGACAGTCCAATATTTCAATTATGAAGTAGATATTATACATATTGTCATGTACCATTGCTATAAACCTGTAAACTGTCATGTAAAATAATCAAACAAAATTACAAAACTTTCTTAAATAAGTGTTTATTTAGAATAATTCGTCCATAATTGAAATATATCTAAATATTATGTGGAGAGAAGACTCAAATATATTCTGAGCCTGGCTTGTTGTCAGGCCCAGGTAAAATTTGAGTCTACATTCCACACTTTTTAAATTAGTATTTTTATCCATTTATGCAAGGGACAATGCTGTTACCTACGTTACCTGTTATATATTGACAGCAACAAACTATCCATCGTAGTTGAATTTGTTTATAGTTGTTATTTTGTTTCATTGTGGAAGTGGTGAAGAAGACATTGTACATTCCAATGTAATTTAAATTGTCAGATAGAAAGTCTCTACGCCAATATTCGAAGTGACATGGTCATAAGCATACTTAAATATTTATTTGTCAACCTCTATTGCAAGTTACAAGTTGTAAATAGCCTAAAATATGTAAAAATGGAAATTCATCATTAGAATAGAGATCTTAAATACACATTTAAGATTGGGGGAAATGGTTTATTCTAATATGCAATCCATAAAGTCATTATCTGCAATTTCGTAAAAATGTAACATAAGTAACTCTGACAAGCAGAAATACATCTCACACATGTATGCAATTGATGTTTATGAATAGTTCAAACATGTGAAGTTCAAATAATTTCATTTATACTTTTGAAAATATCATATTAGTCTTGTATTTTGTGTACTGCTATTTTCAATGTTAGTAGGGTAACATTAATTACAGGTCATTTACAGAAAAATGACCAAAGAAAACATAGTTAAACATTGGTTTCGAATACCCAAAGACATGTCCCAGACTGAAAATAGTAACCAAGTTTCTCTTCCTGTGGCTGGGGGACATGATTCTTTCTTATATGCAATCTATAATGTCATTATCTGCAATTTCGTATAAAACGTAACATACGTTACGCTGACGAGCTGCAATACATCTCACAGATGTCTGCAATTGATGTTTATGACTATGTTAAACATTTAGACCTTAAATTAATTCATTGATACTATTCTAAAATATATCATTAGTCTTGTATTTTGTGTACTGCTTTTTTCAATGTTTGTGGGGTAACGGTGATTACAGGCCATTTACAGAAAATTGACCACAGAAAACTTAGTAAAACATGGGTTTCTAAGGCCCCCAGACTTGTCCCTGACTGAAAATAGTAACCAACTTTTTCTTCCTGGGGGGTGCAACAGAACTCAAAATTTGAGATTTGGCCCCTAGACCATGATGTTTGCAGCATAGAATTGAGACGAAAGTGTTGCGTTTGCATAGAATTCGGGTCTAGAAGATATCATTGTTTTTTTTTTTGTAAATAAGTATGCTGCCCATGACTTTTTTTTAATCTTCCCGTAACATGATGTGCAGAGGGTCGGGGAGGGCCATCCCTCTGTTCACATCCAACTCTGCTACTCATTCCCACGACTTTCATTCTTCAATGTATGTACATATTCTCATACGGTATGGGTGATATAAGATTATGCATATAACCAGAGTGAAGTTACGGAGGAGATTTATTTTAGCTAAGGGAGAAAATAGAAGAGATGATATCTGTCCATGACTTTTGACTATTGCCGCACATACTATACCTGTTCTGTTTCAAGTTCAATCAGTCTGACCTGTTCACTAAGGTATATCATAACTACATACTGTTTACGTGCCATTGTACAAATTTGGTGCCTAATGAGCCTTTACAATAAATTGTTTTTGAGCATTTCACAGCATTTCCTCCCTCTGACCAATCATGTCATTTTTATATAATGTGTGTAATGTTAAATTACAACTGTGTGCAAACGAATTAGTTAAGTCACGGGAGGGGGGCACTTAAAACATATGCTGAATAGCAATAACAGAGTTTTCAGCCCTTAATTTTAATCGGTACTTGTAAAATGAGAAAAGCCTTTTTGCGGATAACTCGAGGACTGAACCTACTATTTGAAACTTTTATCTGGCCATTTTTATGGGCAATCCTTCATTAAGACTGTCCGACTCATGGTGTCATTTCCAGTAACTTAATAGAGAAGCTTGATGCTTCGTATGGAAATTCAACACCAAGAAAAGTACGAAATCTGAAGTCCTAGAAGACAAAAGTAAATTGAGCCAGTGCATGAGATTTCCAACAATGTGTTATGTGCGACCAGCAAATCTCAGATCAGTCTGCGCATACGCGCAGTCTGATCAGAGCTTTTGCTAGTCCCTTGTGTATTCTATGAATGCTAAGCTACTGACTGATTACAATTTGGAGTTTCTAAGATTAAAAGGAGGCTGCAGAGGCTCGTCCGAGTCTACACATATCAAAATGACACATTGTTGGAAATCTCATGCCACGGCTCAAATCTTAAGTCCTAGAAGACAAAAGTAAATGATTTAAACAGATAGGAAGAAGTACTGGTAGCGTATAATCAGGAAATCGCATGTAAATCACTTTTCCCGCGAAAAAGGCTTTAAATCGATTTGCTTCCATGAATAAGAAATAGCAAATGCCTGGTTTTGCGAAATTGGATTTTCCCATATATATTTTTCCCCTCTGTGAGTGTGCAAAGTTTAACACTTTGTATACTTGACATCCATAAGGGGTACCTCGGCAAACAGTGAATACCCAGATGAAATGTAGCAAAGTGCTGCATTTCATCAGGGTATGCACTGTTTGTTTAGATTAAAACAATCTTTAGGGACAGAAATATATCAAATTTAGAAAATAATTCTACCTGTGGCCCCTTAGAGTACATAATGGGCAGTCCCATACTTATTGTATCAATATGTATGGGAAAATCAATCAGAATACAAAAAGTGAGTATGATAAGGAAATACCACGATCACATACTGCAGACCAACTCACGGCACCGTGAGGAAGAGCACCAGAACATTTATAGAAACAATACATCTGTAAGAAAATAATAGCAAAGCAACCAAAGCCTTACAAAGCAGGGTTCAGTAATATAAAACATATCAACCAGCTCATGAGAATCAAATGCGAGCAGAGGAAGACTTACGCCAAACATAAGGCTTATATCCCCACTAGATAGCTGCGCAAGCATGTATAATGACTTGACGCAAATGAGATAGAACCAAGATCTTATGAGCTGGCCAAACAGGCTCTCAGTGTGCCAAACATATTTACTATATTGCAAACAGTATGGACCTTGATCAGACTGCTCCTGCAGTCTGATCAGGGTTCATAGTGTTTGCTTCCGTGATAATTTAGTAATGCTGGAATAATACACGGATCAAACTGCAATAAAAGGTTCTTTCTGTTCTGTCCTAGTCTGTAAAATGAACCTCCAAATAAAAGCGTGTACTTTCAGACACACACGTGCAAAAATTCTCCATATTCCTGGTCAACAAAGAGCCTGCGTGGTGACATGAGATTATGAAATAAACATTGCGGAGTCGACAGGTCTGGTTAGCCTGTGTGAATGAACAGACCCAAACTAGTCTTCGCAGATGCCTTATAAGATACGTGAATAAATTAATGAGCCATTGCATGAGATTTCCAACAATGTGGTATGTGCGACCGGCATAGCCTCAGATCAGCCTGCGCATACGCGCAGTCTGATCAGAGTCTTTGCTAGTCGCTTAAGTATTCTATGATTGTTAAGCTACTGACTGAACACCATTTGGAGTTTCTAAGCTTAAAAGGAGGCTGCAGAGGCTCTTCGGAGTCTACACATGTCAAAATGCCACATTGTTGGAAATCTCATGCACTGGCTCTTCACACTCTGATAAGCACCTTTTTTATACGGTTCCTGGACATGCGCGGATCCATTTTTTGTCAGGGGTGAGGTGTCCTGAGAATGAAAAAAAGTTTGAACAACTTTTTTACAGTTACAGAGGGGGTCCAAATGCATAGTGCTAATTTCTACGGGGGTAGGCAAAGGTTTCATGGGTGTCTAAAGTTTTTTTCCAGGGGGGAGGGGGTCCAATTGCGTATTCCTTAGGTTACCTACAGCACTTGAGTTTTTTCATGGGGGTCCATGCCCTACCCCCTCTTGATCCGCGCATGAGCCAAACATGGATGCTACGTGCAAAAAAATCAATATTCTAGCCAGTCTATGCAGCATATCAGGCTGGCTTGAGTCTTACTAACACTTATCTGCTGCCAACTCAAAAGGTTTTCTCCTGACGAGGCTCATATAGGCAACCGATTATTTTAGGGCAATAAACACATTTGGGCAGACTCATTTGGGACACGGAGGAGAAAACTATTTACAGATGTTACGCCTGATCTATATTTTGTTTATCCTATGGGAAACTATATTCAACCTTAAAGTGCCAATCACATCAAACGTCGCTTTTGTTGCCTGCTGAAATGTTTCTCGACAAACAGTGTGGACCCAGGTCTTTCCGAAAGTTTTGAGCTTTGCCTCGAATCTTTGTCCAGAGACATTTTCCAGAGGCATTCGAAAGAACTACGGTAAACCTTTGAAATGATGCTAACTTCTCTTCGTTGTACTACTTCGTCCTATAATAATATCACCGACCTATTTTCATGTTATTAGTTTAATCATTTTTGAATCTGTGAGTTTTCAATCCGTGCATCACAAAATGAATCTTCATTAAGATTTTTATACTTATAATGCCCATCCAAAAAGATATCACTTTTAATACAGCCGTTTTTATGACTGTATGGGCCGGTCAAAACTTCAAGTGGCAGATTTTATCCAGAAATTGTTTGTAGCTGGTAGTTGCATAGCAAAACTTTTCAAGGACCTAGGAAACCCAGATCTTATAGAAAGTTCACCATATTTACCACACTGATAAATGTATACGTCGATTTGGTGGTATTTATGCGTATTGCCGGTACTTCAAAGACAGGAAGTGGTAGATATTGGTGTTAATACTATATAGAAAAACATGCCATATGCCTAAAGGACTATAGACTTTAATCATTTTTAAGCATTCAGTATGTGCATGGCGATTTATGTAAGCATTAATGAATAGATTCGAGTACCGATCATCCAGATCGGTACTCGAATCTATTCCTAAAAGCTTACATAAATCGCCATGTGCATGCCTTATACTTAAAAATGATCTAATTCTATAGTCCTTTAGGCATATGACATGTTTTTCTATATAGTATAAACACCAATATCTACCACTTCCTGTCTATGAAGTACCGGCAATATGCGTAAATACCAGCAAATCGACGTATACATTTACCAGTGTTTACAGGGCATATTGGAATAGATGAACGAACTTTGAGCGGACATGAAAGCAAATGACTGAGACTGCTTTTTCATGTAATGTGTACAATACCTGTTTCATGTTTATTTGAACAGATGTGAATTTCACTTTTTGCGGTTGCATATAATAAAAAACAAATTTATAACGGTCGTATCGCTGGTATTGCCAAATAGACAAAATGGCAATTTAAAACATAGCCATACCCCGGCGGCCCTAAATAGTCTACATCCCCAGCCCCCTTTAACTGATTTTAAGAGCTAAAACAGGTGTATCTTCTAAGAAAATGCGTATTTAAGGTCACTGCCCATAGCAATAACCGTAACTCTAAATCATCAAGGGAAGTAATACTTGGTAGCGTTCGATTATGACAAAGTGTGATTTTACGCAACTATGATATGTTTTGTACAGACAGTAATGCCCGTTACACTGCACGTTGGTAATCTGAAAGTGATTGATATCACATTAAAAATGCAAACACAATTTTAAGTATAATGAACAACAAAAATTAGCATTCTTTACGGATACTAAACGATGGACGCTCAGCTCTGTGAGAAGAAAAAAATCAGTCAGTGTAATGGAACACGCATTATACCAGGGAAATGTCAGTCGACTGTTCGCGGGTTTTTTACAGTTCACAACAACAATAATGATATAACTACTTGTATATAGATTTATATATGATTTTCTGGTTTTATTTTACCTGCATTAAAATTTCACCAAGACAGACTATCTCGTCACGTTCTCTAGCGTCTACTTTGAACCTGACGTGCGCTAATGACGTCACTTGCTCTTATGACGTCATTATGCGTAAACGACAAGTATTGAACTTGACGTTTACGTTGAGAGTCCCTCGCTTTAGTTTGCGTCCTAAACAATTTGCCTTATGTCAAATGCGTTCCAATATTTAGCTACAAGGGCTATCTTGGGCTAAGGTTGACCCAAGTATAGTCGTGAGTCTAAATTATAGTAGGCCTACTCTAAATTTACTAAAGGTACGCGAGGAATTCTGCCATCAGGGTCTGCAGTCTGCAAGCAACAAAGGCACAGACCAGCTTGCGCATCGGCGCAGTCTGATCAGCGCCTTTGCTATTTACAAATTGAATAGTATCGTATTTAAACTTGCTCCAAGCGAGACTTCGCTATTCTATCTAGTCTTTGTGGCTGAGAATGCTGGTTTTTGGTATGATCTTAGCGGAAACCCTGAAGACAGGTTTTGTCGCATCGATGATCATATATGCATTTATATTCATGTAAATGCGGACCCAATCCACAAACCTGTTTCATGTGATATGCACATAGAAAATGTCTAGCCCCTCTAGACTACTCGTGGCCAATTCCGCCCATGACCAACGCCGACGGGATCCGTACCAAAAAAAAATACCCTCTCACCCTCCGCGCCAATGAATACCCCCTTCGGTAGCGGGAAGGGTGTGGGCATAAAAGAACCTTTTTCATATAAATGCGGGTCCAACCAAAGCATAGGTGAGTTAAAGGTACTCAGTGAGACGGTTCTTTTGAGCACCCAAAGCAAATATAAAAATAATGAGCAATAAAATATTTACAATATTACGCTAAAATATTTGCTAATCTCCAAGTTTACTCTACATTTGACGTGTTTCAACCGAAAGATGTCCGTAAAGGGATATATAGATCTAATAGAAATAAACCTCCTCTGGTCAAGTGTTAAGGTCTGGCCTTGCTTCGCGATCGAACATTAGTATGGCGCCCGAGGCCGCAAAAAAAGATTTAAAAACATTTCAAATTTTCGGATGAGTACATGTAGTATATGCATCGATCAATTGAAGCGATGGATATTAAAACAGCACATTTTTCACCTAAATTAGACATGCAGAGTTACCCTGTGACCTTGAAAAACGGTAAATGTCCCCAAAACATTACATCTCTATCCTAATGATGTATCTATGCAAATTTGGTCAAAATATATCGACTATATGTGTTCAGACAAAATGCAGATAAGTTTCTTTTTACCGTGGGTGGGGTATTTTGGTATCGTTTTTGGTGTTGAAAAGTCTTCTCATATATGCATGTAAATGTTCTATGTATTTGGAATACATATAGTTTCATTTGGCAGTTCACAGTGAGGTATTTCAATCAATAGTGTTTGGTTTGTAAGGTTATAACATGCTTAGAAATAAGAAAAGCCTGCTTAGTTCATTATTTTGTAGTTTGGGGGGTAGGGATAATTATTTGGTAATATCTCACTAATTAGACGGTGAATTTTTTTTAAATTTTGTCATAATGCATCTTATATAATGATCACTTTCCTAAAAAAAATTGAGAAAAATTTATTTTTTTAAAGTATGTTTAAATATTGAATTATCTGTCAGTAATTGCGGAAAACGAATGCATAAATATCGGTGAATGCTGGTTTGAAAGCGTGATATGAAGAAAAATACTTGTTTAGTTGCAAAAGAATGGTTTGAGAAAAAGTTCTTAATTATTAATGGCTTCGCATGCTTGTTTGAAATAACGATTTTCAATTACAAAATTGAGTTACTGAATATTTTACTTGTCTTCATGAGTTTCCAAAAAGCTGCGTAAAAAAGCTAACATAGGCCATACAATAAAGAGCTGTAACTTTTGAACTGGACGGTAAATTTTCTTTAAAATGCGTTATTTTTCTTATAATATGATGTACTACAGAATATCAAAAAAAGAAAAAAATCTATTTTTTGGAAAAAAAATCGCCCAGGTGTGGGCAGTGACCTTAAGTGTGAGATTTAGAGAAACATTCAGTCTATTATTCAAATGAGAAATAGCCTATTTTTTGCTTAGCAACTGAGCTTAATAAGATCTTGCATACAAGTGCCCAAATGGATATCTCATGTATAGACCAGTCCAATGTTATTGTTTTTATCCGGGCTATTGACCACGAGACTTTTTATTGTGGTTGGCAAAATACCTTCCGCTCAATGCAATGGCCGTTGAGCTGAGCCAACATTTAAGTGAGAAAAAATCATCTTAACCGATAGTCTAGCCCCAGGTTTTGATTTGGATATGTAGAATAATTATCGGACATTGATCTACAATAATTTTCTTGTGAAAAAATAATTAATTTTATTAGTTTTTATTTGTTTTTGACGGGTCTCTGCTCCGGTGTTTTGGTCTGATGTCGGCCGTTTCAATCTCTGATATTTTTGTTAAATGACTATTTAATATGTGAAACAAACACATCATTTGAAAGAACAATGATCAAACTATGGGAACCAGTCGTTAGAATTATGTTTTATGAAATAAATTTGGCTTTAAATCGCTATAAAACACGTGCTGTTTCCATGCCCGATACAGGTAAACAACAGTTTACTGCGATCCAGAGTATTTACTAGCTATCGGATAAAGACCGAAGTGTTCCGGATGATATTGATTTGTGACGTAGGGTTTGGACTCGTCTATAAAATGTGTCTATGGAAAATTTTGAAAAACAAATTCTCAAAACTCACGGCCGACTCAATGTCTTAGATATTTTAAGCATCTATCGCCGATAAAACTGGTCACACAAATATTGCATTTGAGTAATTTGCATACAATTTAGTGTTGCTATGGTAACTGTAAACCCTAAAATTTGATGTTCAAGTTGTTTCCAAAAAGTAAAAATGCATCTGGAATGCTTTATTTTCTAACAGAACACATTTTAATTATTTATGTACAATTTATAAAAGGTTCAAAGAGAAAAACTTCATGTCTTTTAGAGATATTGTTCGAGAAAGATTTTGTACATTTCGTTTCAGACAGCATTTTTAAACGCTTAAAATTTGACAATTCATCTTTAGAGACTGTTTCAAACCAGAAAGTAAAAAACAAGAACTGTTTTCTTGATGACAGCGTATTTCTGAGAATCACACTAACCTTTGGAAACCAATTATTACCAAATATAAGTAGAAATTAATGAGTAACGGCATTTTCAAATCTGTTCAGATAAACATGAAACACCTCTTGTATAATCGGTTTGTTAAGCTGTAGATATCCAGTTGCTATTTCAAGTTACATCAAACTTTTTTAATAATATGTTTATATGATACAATTTTCAGGCAGGTTAAGTTCCTGGCTACAGAGATATTACGCTAGGATCAGAACTTTCGGAACAGCCCTCGTAAAAGTTCTTGTCCTTTCTTTAGGCAGTTTGCAATTCTTTTATTACTCAGTTCCAGGGGGAATACTTATTGATAAACTTTACGGAAACACAATTATAAGAGTACGAGATGTCTTAATTAAAGAAGACTTAACGACAGTCTAGGGACATCTGCCTTTCTAATAAGAAAACAAACTGAATTATTGTTAAAACCTGGAATCGATGTAACCAATGAGTAAGGCCAGAATTTTTTTATTAGTTGATTTACGAACCCTCCTACTGTAATTTTCCGGAAAGTAGGAAAAAAATAAAATTTAATTTCTATTTTTTTTTATTTTATCCGCCGACTTTAAATATTATTTGTTTTTTTGTTTTATGACGACTTTGATTTTGAAATTGTCAATTTCCCATTTTTAGATGGTGATGTTCCTCGTTCTACATCCTATGGAGTCTATATCTCTCAACTCATTCGTTTTGCTAGAGCATCTAGCTATGTTACTGACTTCAACACCCGCAATAAATTGTTAACTCAGAAACTTCTTAAACAGGGCTATCGATATCATAAAATGTGCAAAACATTTTCAAAATTTTATAGACGATACTTTGATTTGATTTCTAAATTCCAAGTTGGACTTAAATCTCTCTTGCGCCAAGGACTTTCGGAACCTGATTTCTATAGTGACTTGGTGTATAAGTTGAAGAAGATTGTTGGCTCTAATAATTTTTCAGCGCAGTTCATTAAAATAATTTCCCATTATAAAAAGATTGGCTATAACATTAATGTATTGCAACAGACTGCATGCTTGGTAGTCAACCCAATCACAGTTGGCAACTTTGCTTTCCTCTTTAATTGCACGCCGGTGGGTCGGACTTCAGACTCTATGATGGTTCCGACTTAAAGACTTATCTATTGATGAGATGGTAGGGGCCTGATGCTTTGGCTGTTTGTCGGGCCCACCGGGGTTTACCTGTTGGATTTCTTTTGCTCCGGTATTCAGTTTAATTTACTGTTGAGTCCTTATCCTTGCTTTATCTCCTTGTTATATCTTAATTTATATGTTTTAGGAGATGATGCATTGATAAGTTAGGGGTCTTTCATGCAAACCAAATATCTATGTGTCTTGATCCACATCTGAATTAAGGGTGAGGTTGGCGCCGTTAAACCGGTTTAAGCCCCCCAGTAAAATATTTTACTGACCGTTCCAAGGCGGTACTTCTTTTGTGGATCTTTTATGTTTTTGTTCTGTCTTGTGTTTGCTATGTTTTGTGCGCGTCTGTTTATATGTGCTTCGTGGTCACCTGCTTGGAAAGGGCTGACTCTTTGCTCTCGTTTGTGGTGTCTTCTGTGAGTTTGTCACTTTCCATTGGTATCCTGGGTCAGGTGTGGTACTTGATTGTATCGATTCCTGATCTTTGCAACCTTACTTACTTTGTTGAAAAAAATAATATATTTTTGAGGATCTGTTTGTGCATTTTTGAGAGTGACGCTGTTAAAAGTGATTGTCCTGTCCAGATTTTTAGGAAAATGATGAAATATTTAAAGATCACGTTACTAGTTTTACTGTTTTTCTGGAGATATTAAAAAAAAAAAAAAAAAAAAAAAAGCTCTGAAAAAAAAAAGTTCTGAAAATGACCAGTTAACTGGTCATTTTCAGAGCTTTATTATTATTTTTTCGTCCCCCCGACCCTAAATCTGAAAAAAATTCCCGTAAATCAACTAATAAAAAGATTCTGGCCTAACAAGTGTCATAGCAATAGCAAAAGTACATGGATGATACCTAAGGTTAGGGGTACATGGACAAAAACGATGCCTTGGGGGCCTAGGGTTAGGGTTTAGGGTTAGGACTACAGTGATTGACAACTGTGCCTTGTCACGAGCATCCCTGTCTTCGGATGCTAGGTATGACTCAAACCAGCCTGCTACAGAGACGAAATAATTTATTGAAGTTTTGTGTATAGTAAGTTTAGCTGTGATACTCTTCTGACAGCAAATAACAAAGACGCTGACCATCTTGAACGGATGAGCAAGCTGGTCTGTGCCTTTGTTGTTTTCATGCAACATTTGTTTGTCAACTGTCAGTTGTTATTTTACACCAAATGCACAGCACAGGCTCGGGCCCATGCTAGGTTTGCACCCAAACTTGTTTTTTGCATCCATCTGCTGGATCTGGGGGAATGAGCACTGATTCTCCGTCGCCTGAGTCCAGAAGCTTGGCACTGCTCTAGGATGCATGCTGATCATTTCAATAATGACCGTGCTTACAGTAGTAAAGGTTTTATTTTATTGTATATATGTGATGTGAATGTACTTTTTTATACTCCCGGTACGAAGTATATTGGAGGGTCTGGATGGGGTATAATGATTAGTGAATTATGACCCTTCTTTTATGATGAATAGTGAATAATGAGCCCCAAAAATGAATATTGAATGATGAGAGCCTAAAATTAATGAATAATCCTATTTTTATAATGAAGTGAAGAACAAGTTAATGAATAGTGAATAATCTGATTTCTTTGCCACCTTTCTTACTTTTAATGAATAATTGGTCTTATTTTAATGAATAACCCACAATTTTAATGAGACGAATAATGGGTTAAATTTTTAATGAATATTGAATACCAGACCCCCCCCCCCTCATCCAGACCCTCATATTGGGGGTATATAGTTTTGCCTTTTCTGTAACTATGTTTGTCCGTCTGTAAACTTTTTTCTGTCAAAGATTTCTCAGCAACTACTTGACTAAGGACTCTGAAATTTGGTACAAAGCTTGATAGTGATAAGTTGTATTATGTAACAAAAAAAAAAACAACAACAGCCACATATTGCTTATCAGTGCCTTTATTTGTTCATTTTTCTTTCTCTCCAATGAAAATTTTAACTGAAATTTTTTAATTTTTATTCTGTCAAAGATTTCTCAGCAACTACTTGTCTAAGGATTATGAAATTTGGTACTAAGTTTGATAGTGATTAGTTGTATTGTGTAGCAAAATACCAGCCACATATTTCGTATCAGTCCCTTTATTTCTTCATTTTTCTTTCTCTCCAATGAGAAATTCTGTCGCAGATTTCTCAGCGCCTATTGGAGCTAGTGCTTTCAAATTTTGTGTTTACCTTCAGGTTGGCTAACCATATTGTGTAAATCAAAATAAAG
Organism: Loripinus fragilis; assembly: GCA_964019695.1. Lineage (NCBI taxonomy): Eukaryota > Metazoa > Mollusca > Bivalvia > Lucinida > Lucinidae > Loripinus > Loripinus fragilis. The sequence goes on from OZ026520.1 coordinate 15,000,352, forward strand.
ATGGTAAAGCTCATTTTGCCTTCTTTTTCAATTTTTCACTTTTTCCTTCTGTCACTCCTATATAACACATATAGGCATTTCTCGTAAATATTCCCAGCAACTACTTGATTTAGGAGCATGAAACAGTGTACACCTTCAGGTAAGCAAAGTGTATTGTGTAAATGAAAATTAAGATGCTGATCCTCATCTTGCCTTCATTTTTCAATTTTTCAATTTTTCCTCCTGTTACTCCTATTTAACACATATGGACATATTTCATCAAAGTTTTTTCCGCAACTACTTGATTTAGGAATATGAAATCTTTAACAATTTTGACTTTTCTCTGAAAGTGTTACAACCGTTGATGGCTACCGCCGGGGTATGTGAGCTTTGCTCACTTCTTGCTATATTTGTATACATGTTTCGTTCTTTTGCTGAGGGCCACATGGTAGAATAGTTTTATATTAGCTAATTGTGTTTTTACCCTTATAAAATAAAGTATATAAATAAGTAAATAAATTCATCATTATGACGTCGCGTCCGGGATTGAAACAACGCCATGCAATAAAATCGATAAACCACTAGTGGTTAACAGATTTTCGGGAAACGCTATAACGTCCGTACATAATTACAAAATTATTACGTTTTTACGGCAAAAATGAGATTTGAAAGTAATCTTATGTCATATGATGAATAGAATGTAACATTTATGCTCATGTATTATAGAATTGATTAAACTCGTTGTTAAAAAGGGATAAAATGCTCGGCAAGCCTTGCATTTTATCTCTTTTCCCCAACTCGTTAAAATAAATTCAATAAAACATGAGCACTCATGTAAGATCCTCTATAAATAAAATAAATATGTCGGATTGAGCTGAAACTTGGTAGGAGGCAGCAGGGCAACATGGAGACTCAAATTGTTCAATAGCCAAGATGTCAGCCATCTTTAAATCCTTTAAATGGCATCTCTCGGATTGAACTGAAACTTGGCGAGATACATTTGATCAACATGTAGATTTTGAATTGTTAAATTCTTCAAACCAAGAAACTGCTGAATTCTTCAAACATCTTCCCCGGAACCATATGCCTGATCATACCAAAACTATATAGGGAGGTATCAGTGAAATCGTTAAATGTTCTGAGAATAGTTGATATCATGTTTTGTTTGTTTGTTTGTTTTGTTGCTTTACGTCCCAAGTCAACAGCTATGGTCATTGCGGGACTGTCAGTTCACCTAACCACACTTTTTCCTGGGCAGGCTTGAACAAGCGGTTAACCAGTAATTCGTGCACATACTTTCGCTTGTAACTGACAACAACCCTTCTTGAATGAATCAGCGGAAGGGAGGAGAATGACTGTAGAAATCATTTCACGATCAATCTCCACGAAAGTATGGTGCCGGACCAGGATCGAACTCGCGACCCCTGTGGATCTGCAGTCAGACACGCATCTGTAGCCAGACACGTTACCGACTGCGCTACGCGGCCCGACTTCTCATGTTTTGTACATTATGGACTAAAGTTAACAGTAATAGTTTATCACTCAGGGACAGGGTTGTGACTGTACATTATGAACTTATGTGGACAGTAACAGTTTATCACACAGGGCTGTGACTGTACATTATGACGTTATGTGGACAGTAACAGTCAATCTCACAGGTATGTGACAGAACATTTAGAAGTTATGTGGACAGTAACAGTTTATCACACAGAGTTGTTACTGTACATTATGAACTTATGTGGACAGTAACAGTTTATCACACAGAGTTGTTACTGTACATTATGAACTTATGTGGACAGTAGCAGTTTATCACACAGGGATGTGACAGAACATTATGAACTTATGTGGACAGTAACAGTTTATCACACAGGGATGTGACTGAACATTATGAACTTATGTGGACAGTAACAGTTTATCACACGGGGTTGTTACTGTACATTATGAACTGATGTGGACAGTAACAGTTGATCATTCAGGGCGTGGACTGTACATTATGGACTTATGTGGACAGTAACAGTTTATCACTCAGGGCTGTGACTGTACGTTATGAACTTATGTGGACAGTAATAGTTTATCACTCAGGGCTATGACTGTACATTATTGATGTATGTGGACAGTAATAGTTTATCGCTCAGGGCTATGACTGTACATTATGAACTTATGTGGTCAGTAATAGTTTATCACTCACGGCTATGACTGAACATTATGGACTTATGTGGACAGTAATGGTTTATCACTCAGGGCTGTGACTGTACGTTATGAACTTATGTGGACAGTAATAGTTTATCACTCAGGGCTATGACTGTACATTATGAACTTATGTGGACAGTAATAGTTTATCACTCAGGGCTATGACTGTACATTATTGATGTATGTGGACAGTAATAGTTTATCGCTCAGGGCTATGACTGTACATTATGAACTTATGTGGTCAGTAATAGTTTATCACACAGGCCTGTGACTGTACATTAAGGACTTATGTGGACAGTAATAATTTATCACTCAGGGCTATGACTGTATTTTATGAATGTATGTGGACAGTAATAGTTTATCACACAGGGCTATGACTGTACATTATGAACGTATGTGGACAGTAATAGTTTATCACACAGGGCTGTGACTGTACATTATGACATTATGTAGACAGTAATAGTTTATCACACTGGGTTTTTACTGTACACTATGAACTTATGTGGACAGTAACAGTTTTGCACGCAGTGTTGTGACTGTTCATTATGAACTTATGTGAAAAGAAATATAGGGATCACACATGTTTTTTCATGCATTAACTTTTGCCGGGTCCTGAGGATGCTGTTTGAACACGAGGCCGATCGGCCGAATATTCAAGCATCTTCGGAGAGACCTGGCAAGTGTTAATGCAATGAAACAAACATGTGTGACCGTTATTCTTGCATATTTTACGTTATTCCAACCCTATTTGAACTGAAAACGCTGCTAAAACATTAAATTGTCATTTTTCTTACACTGGATTTCTCTAAACAAAATGGCGTCGGATGTGTACTTCCAAAGTCCAAACGTCGTCACAACATCATAACCGTACGCAACGTTTTCACGAAAAAAAAACATCGCGGGAATGATCAGTCTGGTCCGCAACACTTTCCATATATAACGTCATGCAAATAATGCAGGGCTCATTTTAAGTATTTTCAAGTTAAGAAGGATGTTCAAACAGTACGTGAATCTCCTGATTTGAATGTGGATTTTCGTTCACTTGACAATGTGTGTAAACAGCTATACGAATAGACATCTATGCAAGAATAGTTTATCACACATGGTTGTTTCTGTATATTATGAAATTAAGTGGACAGTAATTGTTTATAACACAGGGTTGTTACTGTACATTATGAACGTAAGTGGACAGTAATAGTTTATCACACTGAGCTGTGACTGTACATTATGAACTTATACTGACAGTAACAGTTTATCACACAGGCCTGTGACTGTACATTATGGACGTATGTGGACAGTAATATTTTATCTCTAAGAGCTATGACTGTTCATTATGGACGTATGTGGACAGTAAGAGTATATCACACAGGCCTGTGACTGTAAATTATGAACTTATACAGACAGTAATAGTTTATCACTCAGGGCTATGCCTGTACATTATGGATGTATGTGGACAGTAATAGTTTATCACTCAGGGCTATGACTGTACATTATGAACGTATGTGGACAGTAATAGTATATCACACAGGGCTGCGACTGTACATTATGAACTTATGTGGACAGTAATAGTTTATCACACAGGCCTGTGACTGTACATTATGGACGTATGTGGACAGTAAGAGTATATCACACAGGCCTGTGATTTTACATTATGAACTTATACAGACAGTAATAGTTTATCACTCAGGGCTATGAATGTACATTATGGATGTATGTGGACAGTAATAGTTTATCACACAGGGCTATGACTGTACATTATGAACTTATATTGTTACGGGCCAGGCACTCTAACCTTTATATATAAAAAGGTAGATTTCACATAGCTTCTAGTATATAATCAATCTCTGACAACTGTGTCAGAGAGTCGACTCTTTGGTTCAGTGGTTTTAGCATTGTTTTTTTACGGGGGTGACATGTGTTTGAATCCCAGCTAGGGCGCGCGAATATTTTCAGCTATACTTTTCTTTGTTATGGCTATCAATTTGTAAGATGGGGGCTTACGTCCGCGATTGGACAGTAGTTTCACCTAAAAAGGCTTTCTGTCATCATAAATGGTGACTTCTTTGGTGAGTGGGAGTGTTATGTCTACATTAGGTTGATTTCGCACAGCTTCTAGTATATAATCAGTCTCTGACATCTGCGTCAGAGAGTCAACTCTTTGGCTCAGTGGTTTGAGCATTAATTTTGTACCGGGGCGACCCGGGTTCGATTCCCAGCAAAGGTGCGTGAATAAATTTCAGCTATGCCTAACTTTGTTACGGCTATCATGTCGTAAGAATATGGACTGTAATAGTTTATCACACATGGATGTGACTGTGCATTATGGACTTATATTGACAGTAATAGTTTATCACACAGGGTTGTTACTGTACATTATTAACTTATGTGGACAGTAATAGTTTATCACACAGGGTTGTTACTGTACATTATGACCTTATGTGGACAATAATAGTTTATCACTCAGGGCTGTGACTGTACATTATGACCTTATGTGGACAGTAATAGTTAATCACTCAGGGCTGTTACTGTACATTATGAACTTATGTGGACAGTAATAGTTTATCACACAGAGTTGTTACTGTACATTATGACCTTATGTGGACAGTAATAGCTTATCACACAAGGTTGTTACTGTATATTATGAACTTATGTGGACAGTAATAGTTTATTACACAGGGCTGTTACTGTACATTATGACCTTATGTGGACAGTAATAGTTTATCACTCAGGGCTGTGACTGAACATTATGAACTTATGTGGACAATAATAGTTTATCACTCAGGGCTGTGACTGTACATTATGAACTTATGTTGACAGTAATAGTTTATCACACAGGGCTGTTACTGTACATTATGACCTTATATGGACAGTAATAGTTTATCACTCAGGGCTGTGACTGTACATTATGAACTTAAATGGGCATAATAGTTTGTCACTTAGGGTTGTTACTGTACATTATGAACTTATGTGGACAGTAATAGTTTATCACTCAGGGCTGTGACTATACATTATGACCTTATGTGGACAGTAATAGTTTATCACTCAGGGCTGTGACTGTACATTATGAACTCATGTGGACAGTTATAGTTTATCACACAGGGCTGTTACTGTACATTATGACCTTATATGGACAGTAATAGTTTATCACTCAGGGCTGTTACTGTACATTATGACCTTATATGGACAGTAATAGTTTATCACTCAGGGCTGTTACTGTACATTATGACCTTATGTGGACAGTAATAGTTTATCACTCAGGGCTGTGACTGTACATTATGAACTTATGTGGACAGTAATAGTTTATCACTAAGAGCTGTTACTGTACTTTATGAACTTATGTGGACAATAATAGTTTATCACTCAGGGCTGTGACTGTACATTATGAACTTATGTTGACAGTAATAGTTTATCACACAGGGCTGTTACTGTACATTATGACCTTATATGGACAGTAATAGTTTATCACTCAGGGCTGTGACTGTACATTATGAACTTATGTGGACAGTAATAGTTTATCACTAAGAGCTGTTACTGTACTTTATGAACTTATGTGGACAATAATAGTTTATCACACAGGGCTGTGACTGTACAGTCATTGTGAAAATGGTATATATCAGAGTATATTATTGATTTTGTACTGCGGCCACCCACATTTGATTCCCAGCAAGGGCGTGGGAATATTTTCAGCTATGCTTTACTTTGTTCCGGCTATCATGTCATAAGAATATGGACAGTAATAGCTTATCACTCAGGGATGTTACTGTACATTATGAACTTATAATGAAAGTAATAGTTTATCACACAGGGTTGTTACTGTATATAATGAACTTAAATGGGCAATAATAGTTTGTCACTTAGGGTTGTTACTGTACATTATGAACTTATGTGGACAGTAATAGTTTATCACACAGGGTTGTTACTGTACATAATGAACTTAAATGGGCATAATAGTTTGTCACTCAGGGTTGTTACTGTACATTATGAACTTATACGGACAATGATAGTTTATCACACAGGGTTGTTACTGTACATTATGAAAATAATGTGGACAGTAATAATTTATCACACAGGGTTGTTACTGTACATTATGAACTTAAATGGGCATAATAGTTTGTCACTCAGGGTTGTTACTGTACATTATGAACTTATGTGGTCAGTAATAGTTAATCACACAGGGTTGTTATTGTACTTAAAATACACCTGTGACGTCACTCCATTGTAGAAACTATACATTATTTTTCAGGAATGGCCAGTTAAGTGTACATTAATTTTGTGTAAAAAGCATGATCGCTTTCACACAAAAATAATGTACACTTTCTGCTGCCCTTTTCTAAAACTGAGCAGACATGATGCCTTTTTAAAACGCACATATGCGCGAAAATGGACGTTCGTTTTTTATGCCACAGGGGCCATAACTCGTGTAGTTCTTTAATTACATGCTACTTTCCAAAGTATTACGGTCTTTTTCGTTATGACAAGAAAAAAAGCATTTTAAAATGTCGTCTGCGGAAGTCGTCTGCTACAAATAATTGCCTATAATAGCACTGACAATGTAAGTATAGATGTAAAAAGACAAGGCCTTAATCAGACTGCACGAGTAGTTTGATCTGAGTCCATACTGTTTCGTGTCATACTCGGAGCCTTTTTAAATATTTTAGCAGATGAAAAAAGCAGACGTCTTTCTTTGTGATTGGCGCTTTGAGGATTTACTTCTGAAAGCTCAGATCACACTTAATCTTTACATATTTTTTTCATTCTGGATACCAATTAACATGAACATTGTCAAACTATGAAGAGCCAGACGAAACATATGAAAGGCGGCGTTTCATCAGGGTCTGCACTGTTTGTTCAAATAAATTTAAATCTAACATAAAATCATTCTTTTCATTGAAATTTTGACCGACATCACCTTAAAATACAAGTGGATTATTCCATACTAATCTATTAATAGGTTAGGGATAATCTTAAAAAAGGGTTAGTAGCCTCTTCTTTCTATCGGGTAAAATAAGACTTGATGTATAATAGTCTACCAGAAGACATATGCAACATACGTTTAGCATTTTAGTATACTTCCACAAAACGCTTTGAGACTTTACACTCATGCGCGGATCCAGAACGTTTTGTCAGAAGGAGTCCAGATTTGACTTTTTTTTTTTTTTTTTTTTTTTTTTTACTTTTTTCTTCAATTGATGAGGGGAGAGAGGATCAAAATACCACTATAAGCGGGCCATCATCAGCCCGCCAGCGAAAGGCCATTTAAACGGTGTTTCGCTGGCGTGACGATGATGGCCCAACATTGAATGCTGGCTTGGTAGCTTTGTACTTTTTTCAGGGGATCCAGACCAGCATTGCTATGAAACCCTATATTTTTTTGTGATTTTTCGAGGGGGGTCCAAACCCCTATCCCCCGCCTCTGGATCCGCACATGACACTAACGGTAAATACATTTAATGAATCGAGGGTCATTACTTAGTATTTTGTGGTAGAAGTATTTGCGCCTTAAGATTTACACTGTCAAAAATACGTGTAGTTTACACAAAAAAGGGTGGCAGATGAGCTGCCATCAATTCAGTGTAAATTAACTAAAGCAAAGTGAGGTCAATAAAACGCTGGTGGTCTATGTAAAGCATTTCTACCTGTTATTGTGATTCTCAATTACACTTATATTTTATACAAATATAGTAAGGAAAAGAAATGCCAGACAAACTCTGCTTAAAATGAGTGAAATAATATCAAATGCCATAAAATGGAGGATTAAATCTTCGCTTGCCAATGTCTTTTCTACCGTTAATCTTTGCAAACATTTTAGTTCAGGCCCTGTTACCTTCCATGGATGTAATAGTTTCGCACACCGAAAAGAGACTACTAGCACGAGCAGTGAGTCTGCGCATAAGATTGTGCGACATGATTAGGATCCAAACTGTTTGAAACTCTGACCGTATTTATTGAAGAGAAAACAGCAGGTAAAAAAGCATGCAACATTACCCAGAATGGCAACTTTGTATTAATAAGCATACTGTAGTATCATTTATCATTTTGTTCAGTATGTTAGTTCAAAAATTGTAATAGTTTATTTGAAATCCGCCTGGATTAAGCAATTCCGGTTGTGAATAGTATGATGTGTGTTTTCATGTCGCTGTGCTATTTTACTTTTTAAAACATGATATAGAGTGTTTTTAGTTCTTTTGGGACGCTGGTGAAGTGACTATAATGTAATGGATAATTCTTATGTGAAATAAAGGATAAATAGTGACACCTTTTCGCACGATACCCCTAAACGTACTTGTATCCATTATTAACCATGGTCTCTGTGTAAATTATATCTATACCAGCGTCCCCACAGAAGGACGATTTTGAATAACAAATTCTACATACTGATTCTCTTAATTCTGTCGAGCTGCAGTTATGCCTTCCTATATGACCTCACATGTCTCAGTATCATCATAGCTGTACAGGCAAGTAACGAAGCTTACAGAAACATCAAATGTCCATATAAACGAATGAGTCCAAGTGATGTCCTTAGAAACCACACTACGCATCAGCTCCTTTGCGGCAAACCGGAGTTTACAAATGATGAAAATGATGAAAATGTATCACTATTTCTTAAAGTCCAAGATTTTATAATTAAGTCAAAAAGATTTGAACAATAGGCCCACTAGACTATATACTTAAAAACCAATGTATTATACTTGTCCAGGCCTGAGCTATGATGTTTAGTCTCATTAAACCTTGTCTATCTTCCAAAGTGTACTGAAGGAATGCGGTCAACATACTTTTTTCCTTCTTCCTTTCAACTTTCATAACTCTATCTTTCCCATTTCAAATATTAAAAGACTCTCTTGCACCTACTCTTATGATTTTCAACTAATGTTGTGCAAATAAATACGCAGTTTAATAACTCTCCATCTCCCTCTCGTCGCCCTCTCTCCCTCTCTCTCTCTCTCTCTCTCTCTCTCTCTCTCTCTCTTGTTTTCCCTAAATAAATATCTTTCTCATTTGTTTTCTTTACATATTCTACCTGTAGCGCTAGTTGATTATTTTTTGTAATGTTTCTATACTATTCACATATGTTGTATATACATTTTGTGTCAGGAAATGGCTTACATACAAGCTTAAAGCTTACTGTCAGATCCTGAATATATTAACATTGTATACATTTGTCTACATGCAAATTATCTGAATAAAATATTGTTTAAACCAAACCAAATCCGCCTGGGATTAGGGGAAATATTGACGTTAACGAATAAGTGCGTGGCCAGTTACATTCAGGAGTGTTTTTTCTTGGGATGGGGGGGGGGGGGAGAGAAGATATACTCTCAACAAAACGATGCGGTAATCACACCCATTGCAAGACCGGTCGTGTTTCTATTATCAGGGAGTTACAATGTATGTTGACGAAATATGAGACACCGTTTGTTCCCGGAGTAGACACAGTAGAATAATACCCGCAGGTGTGGTCTTGCTTACATGCGACCGTTCATAATGACTTTTGCTCGTGTTTATCATTTACACGTATCATACTATGCCTTACGTCCTGCACAACACTTTATCAGTCATTTCAGGAGGCTTTTCTGTCTCCCTTGGTTGAAACAGTACTGATAATCAAAGAATAAAAAATGCTGCATGTGAGTCTCGAACCAGCGACCCTTTGATCTCAATTCTAACACTCTACCAACTGAGCCACTGGTTCAGAATAACTTTTACAGAACAATGTTAGTTTTCAAAAGAATGGCGTTAGTTTTCAAAAGAATGGCATACAGACCTTTAAACTTCTATCGTTACACCCCAAAAGATTAGACGTTTTCATTTTCTATGCTTTAAAAGTTCTACATCGAAAACGTTTTGATAAATTATCCTTGGCACATCGAATCATAATCCGGACAGTGTGAAAGGCACTACAAAAATGAATAAATGCCAACGTGGAGAACAAAATAGTGCGGGAAAAATGCATGCTTTAAACATGCAGATGTTTAACACACCTATTAATGTACAGATGGTTTTACACCACGAAATCCACGCATGTTTCGCTCGAATGCAAACACTGTTTTCTTTAATGGGCCGCCTGTGGGGGAAATTAGGTTTTGTTGAAATATAAAAATGATCAAATGTCAGGACCGTTGAATTCATTTTCTGAATTCGTAGTGCTTTAATACAATGTCTTATTAAAGGTGTCTTTTAAGTAGCAGAAACTCCTCATATCTGGCCATTCCTGAAATATAATGATTACTCGGCCCCTTCGGGGCCTCGTTATACATTATATTTCAGGAATGGCCAGATATTCGTAGTTTCTCCTACACATAATGAACTTATGTGGACAGTAATAGTGTATCACACAAGGTTGTTACTGTATATTATGAACTTATGTGGCCTAATAGTTTATCACTCAGGGCTGTGACTGTACATTATATACTTATGTGAACAATTATATATAATTATAACGTTCTTGAGAGGGTGATAGTCGAAAATATCATCTCGAGGAATGTGATTATAGAGGCGCAGCCCAGGTTGATAATCATATTCAGAGGGATGACTTTTTCAACTATCAGCCTCTCAAGAGTGTTATATTTATTTTATTATACCGAACATTATTGCTTAATTTTTTCTACCCTTTTTCCCTCTAATCATGGTGGTTGAAGTTTCAAAGACAGCACATTGCACATTTGCAAAGAATAGATGAAATAATATCTTTCACAATATGGTTGTGTTTATAAACAGTTTTAGTGTTCAAGCTGATCATGATCGCCGTTTAAACAATTCCTGTCATAATCGTTGATGACGGCAAATTAAATAGGCTACTAAGCAGCGTCACTTAGATCTACATTGTAAATGGAGTTGCTATGGATGGTACGTTTTGATGCAAAACAGAAAATTTCGCCTAATCTGCTCCATTTTGATCTCAAAGTGTTCCTTTCATACTAATAAAGAAAACAGTGCACACACTTTATGTTTCTGGCCGCAAATAACGAAGTTATATGGTGATTAAAGTGACCAGGCCATGGCATCATACATGTACAATATACATGTATCCGCCATTGTAGTTAGCGCCTCCTCGCGTAAACGAATCGTATGCGCATCAAAATCGCGCATGTGATAGTCAAATTTTAATTGTCGCAGGGTGATAGTCAAAATTGCTGCCTGCCGGCCTATGGAGGTTTTACATTGGAAATTTATGTGAGGTATAATAATAGTTTATCACACAGGGCTGTGACTGTACAGTCACTGTGCAAATGGTAGATATCAGATATTCATTTAAGCTGTCTGTACTTACGTGGACTTTAATAGTTAAGCACACAGGGCTGTGACTGTACAGTCATTGTGAACATGGTAGATATCAGATATCAATTTAAGTTGTCTGTACTTACGTGGACAGTAATAGTTTATCACACAGGGCTGTGACTGTACAGTCATTGTGAACATGGTAGATATCAGATATCAATTTAAGTTGTCTGTACTTACGTGGACAGTAATAGTTTATCACACAGGGCTGTGACTGTACAGTCGTTGTGAAAATGGTAGATATCAGATATCAATTTAAGTTCTCTGTACTTACGTGGACAGTAATAGTTAAGCACACAGGGCTGTGACTGTACAGTCATTGTGAAAATGGTAGATATCAGATATCAATTTAAGTTGTCTTTACTTACGTGGACAGTAATAGTTTAGCACACAGGGCTGTGACTGTACAGTCATTGTGAAAATGGTAGATATCGGATATCAATTTAAGTTGTCTGTACTTACGGGGACAGTAATAGATAAGCACTGGGGGCTGTGACTGTACAGTCGTTGTGAAAATGGTAGATATCAGATATCAATTTAAGCTGTCTGTACTACGTGGACAGTAATAGTTTATCACACAGGGCTGTGACTGAACATTCTGAAAATGGTAGATATCAGATATCAATTTAAGTTGTCTGTACTTACGTAGACAATAATAGCTAAACACACAGGGCTGTGACTGTACAGTCATTGTAAAAATGGTAGATATCAGATATCAATTTAAGTTGTCGTTACGTGGACAGTAATTTTTTATCACACAGGGATGTGACTGTACAGTCATTGTGAACATGGTAGATATCAGATATCAATTTAAGCTGTCTGTACTTACGTGGACAGTAATAGTTTAGCACACAGGGCTGTGACTGTACAGTCATTGTGAAAATGGTAGATATCAGATATCAATTTAAGCTGTCTGTACTTACGTGGACAGTAATAGTTAAGCACGCAGGGCTGTGACTGAACATTCTGAAAATGGTTGATATCACAGTTGTCACACTGTCTGTATCTGGACCGCCAACCAGCGCCACATGTTGTACTACAATCGCCCCACTCTCCCCATTCTGCAGGTTCAGGAGAGGCTGTAAAATTAAAATGAGCCGCGACATGTGATTTGCAACAATGTGACATTTCGACAAGTGTAAACTCAGATGAGCCTATGTGGCCTCCTTTTAAGCTAAGAAACTCTAAATGATGTTCAGTCAGTAGCTTGACACTCATAAAATATTTGAGCGACTAGCAAAGGCTCTGATCAGGCTGCGTGTATGCGCAGGCTGATCTGAGGCTTTGCTGGTCGCACATACCACAGTTTTGTAAATCTCATGTCGCAGCTCAAATCAAATAACTGATACTGAACTAAACTCCAGATTTTTAAAAGCTTTTTAGAACTATTGTTTTGCGATTTTTTATTTTCAATTTTAGCAAAATGTATTTGCGATGAAAGTATAGAGCAGACTTAGAGCAAACTTCTCCAACTGGAGCAAACAGGTTTTTGTATACATACATGTAGATGATGATTTTGCAATAAATTGAATCCGTCCAAAATGTCTAAGTCTTTTATTGACAGTTAAAACTCGTAGAGGCGTGACAGAAAGGGTTGGTCGCAAAAAATATTCGTTATAAAAAGTATATTCACAATATAACGATTTATCGATTGCTGAAAGTTTGTTTATATGGATCTGAAAATTGTCCACATGGATTTATGTAATATTTGCTGTCGCCATTACCTGTCGTTGTCGTCGTCGTTGGCTGCCGTGTGGTTATTTCATTTTTGTGTCTCTCCCATTCTTTACAGGTGGTACACGTGTAGCGGTTCCTTCCAACAGTATTCTGAAAAGGGCATTGTCATATATTGTAAGAATGCACACAAACACCATAGCCTATTGTCTAGCACAATCCCAGATAGCACACATCGTCGGTACACCAAAATAAATGTGAGTGTGCACTGAATTCAGTATGTCTGTCAGTCCGTCGGTTATAAGTTAGCGAAAACTAAATAACCAAGAATTTGTTTTTTATATTTTTTTCCATTAGATCTAGACATTGTGTTTTCTGGGATTAAGCCGACGCAGACAAATAATCAAAACGGGTACCACGCCCATTTTTAAGCATATCTCTTAAACTAAATTAAATATTTCATGAAACTCGATAGATGAGTGCATTTTGTCGAAGGAATGTCTCATATACGTGAGTCAACTCTCACTGCAGTGTTAAGTTATTTTGTGTGCAAAACTGTAAAATCGAAAAATATGTGTAACTTCAGTGTCATTAGTTCAGCCATTAGATGGCCATTCCTCGTGCATATTATTGTCAGTAGGTTTTGTCATATAGCACTGATCTGATTGGCTGATCAATATATGTTGTATAACTTACAAGTGTGTTTTGGGTAAAACCTTGGCCTTTGTCCGCACAGCAAGCATCTGGTGTTTTCGTCGGTAATTTCACAACCACTCCAGAGCATTGGTCCACTCTATGCCGATATCGTCGAAAACATGTGAATGTTACTGTAATTAAAATAAATCAACAAAATGGTAGACAATTGCAATGCGTACCTATGCTCAAAATGCACGCTCACCACGTAATAGATGATCCAGTGGTCTGTACGCCTGTACGTGGAGATGATCCCCGAGCTTTAGCGAGTGGATTATCGCCCGTATAGCTGGATAGCCATGTTTTACTTGAACTATGTTTTTCACCTTAATCAGTGTAGGCCTTGCACATTGATAGTTCGTGCTTAAGTTGGTAAGGGTCGGTGGTATAGTATGATCTTTTTATTGAATAACTATACTGTGATCCATGCTAATTTCCTTTTTTAGTAAGAGGCTAAATTCAGGGTGGGTAGTCACGTGGTTTCTGTTAGGATACACTGTACGGAAAAATGGCGGACTTCTTTCCACACCGATGTTTTAAGCAAAAGTAAGTAGATATTTCTGCGTGTTTTTTTCATCTTTACACAGAAAGTTATACACCATTTTCCAGCCCCCATTTTTCCCGATCTAACGATGCTAGAATATCCTCATAAAGCTTCTTACTTTGAGTACAGACTCTGTCACAAAATCTTAAGCGGCGAAGATCGGGCCTGAATTTGGAAATAAGCTGTACGGACAACATTTGTGACAGAGTTAGTACTCAAAGTAAGATGCTTAAAGATGCTATCCTGGTAGCGTTTGATAGGAGAAAATGTGGGCTGGAAAATGGTGTATAACTTTCTGGGTATAGATGAGAAAACATAGAGAAATCTACCTACATTCGATCAGAATGTCCGTACAGTGTATTCGAACATCCGTACAGTGTATCCAAGCAAAAACCACGTGACTACCCACCCTGTAAATTGCTAGGACGTCGCGTCAGATGTTGGTGTTAATTTGTGTAACGTCAAAAGTTGTTTAAACACGTCAGACAATGAAATTTTCACAGATAAGAGAGGCGATCTTCCTTGTTTTAATATTTCTAAGCACACATGCCCAGTTGTAAAATGATCAGATGAAAAGTTTGTTTTGGTTTATCGTATATTTAAGTTTTTAAAGGTTTTATTAATACAGGTTCCCGAGTAGAATTACGAAAAGTAGGGTATACCCAGGTAAGCACAACTATTTTCAGTAGTAAATGCGATTGGTCGGTCGGTGCTTATTAACTACATAAATCTTATCTCGTTGCAGTAGACTTCAATGGACCGACAGACGGACAGACAGGGTGATTATAGGTCTTAAGGATATCTTCGCTGCACACACCTTTGCATGCTTTATATTAAGATTAGCCAATACGTAAGCGTTTGGTACTTATCGCATTGTCCGGCAACTAGGACTCGCGACTTGGGTAAAGTCTATGTAATGGTACAGGCTCGTCAGAGTAAAGCATGAGTGTAGATGATAAATAGCTGTAGAATTGAGACCTCTATCACCGCTTGATACATGTATGTCAGCATCCACATTTTCACGAGGCTTTTGCGTATATGAGATAATGACCAAAATATCGCCAAGAGTTAGTGTTGGCCCAAACAAACATGTAGACACAAATGAACGAAAACAACAAAGAAATTAATTTATTTGAGATTCGTGCACGTCACGTTTGAGTTTCAGACACACCCTTTTCATCGTATGGCTTCCAATGAGTTGACTATTACTTATACCTAGCAATATGATATACAGTTTCGGGACATGAAGTTGTTTGCCATTTTGCGACGTCGCCGCTTGAAACAAGACCTTTCTAGAATTTTGTAAAAAATACCATGACAAATTTAATGGGTTAAATTTTTATAAAACTTACAGGGATGAAGAGCAAATAGAGAGCAGCAATATACAATAAATGATTAAAATAATTAAACTTATTGTTCTCAAGTAGAACGCCTTTAAACGTGAATGTAAATTTTAAAACATCACTATTCCCGCAGACGCTAACGTTAACGTCACCGAAAACTGTCATTTTAATTTGTGATTGCGTTTAAATTACTACCATGCAAAAACAACAGTAACCGAGAAGCTACAATAAAAATGTTTATTGCGTAAATCAATTTGCTTTCATTTGGTACTTTTTTCAAAATTGTAGCTTCTATAGTTTTTGGACATTATTTTTTTGCAAAACATCTGGAAATACATCGATTTAAGCTGCAACGTCACTGGGTGGAGAATGGAGATGTCCCGTGGCTGTATATATGCACAGGGGCATGAAGTTTGGTCCTTACATTACGTGTATATGCCTCATAACCAAAAGCTTAAATGTCATCATCACGTAATGACATTATGAGCTTTCGGGTAAGGGGCTATAGGAGTGAATAAGGATCGAATTTCGAGCTCCTGTGATATATTTCCTGAATACTCCTGTAAAAAGGGGTAAAGGTCACTGAATATTCAGATTTCTCGAATTAATTCTGGCCAGTGACCTATTTTATATTACTTTATATAGGACAGTGTCCTACAAGACTTTAAGCTAATGCATCAGTTTATAAGTTTTAAGAAAATGCGCGATTAAGTTTTTGCCATTTACGCATATTATAACGCTAAAATGTTAATGTTTTTACTACGCGATTAGCAAAGTAAAAAAACGGCGTCTTTGACATTTTTGCTAGACACAGCATTTTAACGATATTTTATTCAATATTTAACATTTTCTCTTAATTTAACAACAGCATAAAATATATGAAAAACGCATTTACGTATCTTATTTAGAGAGAAATAAGTTTGAAGAAACATCTTTTCATTTAGTATTGAATTAACGTCTCATATTTCCGAAGACGCCATTTCGCGTGAGTGTGACATTTTTGCTAGACATAGCAAGATAACAAAATTTTGCTCTAAATATGGAAAAAATCAAGAATAAATCCAAATTTTAATTCTATTTTGAAAACGCATTTTTGTGATATACTTCGAATTTCAAAAACACGAGGCACTAAAAAGTAATACATCAACATAAATACACAGACCCCATGTTTTCAATGTTTTCTTTAACTCTCTACACGCTCCGTTTCTTTGCTTGGTTGGCTATTTCTGGTTAGTTTGCCGATTAACGCCAATTTCGTGCATGTCGTCGTGAGGATAAGCACAAAAAGTAGCTATGCGGGGAAAATTACAAGATTTCATGCATTATTAGTTAAAACTTTTTGATGTAGAAACACTCCGCCAAACGATTTCTGTTACGTTTCTACATGCAAAAAATCGGCAATTTATACGGAACATGTTAGCGATAACTTTTTCTTTGTATCTTGATTTGTCTTTCGTTTTCCATCAATGTAAAATATAATAAATAACCTTTTCTTTGATGTTTAGTTTGTAAAAATGTATAATGGGATAAGTGAAATAGAGAACTTTCAATAGAGAGGACCCCTACGTTTTTAAAATTAACACCAACATCTGACGCGACGTCAAGACGTTAATCGTCTGATGATACCCTTTTTATGTTTTCCTTATTATCTTAATATTACCCCCCCCCCCTTACTCGATTTGCTATTCAAACTTGTGTATGCACACCCCAAAAAATGTAAAAAGATGGCACAAGCATACTGCGTGCGCACATAGACGACTCAGATGTCCAACGTTTCTTAGGCGGGAAACCAAGACTGATCAGACTATGCGGATGCGCAGACTGATTTGACCCTTCGCTCTACGCACATGCTAACTGGATACGGGCCCAGGAGTTCTTGTCTGCGCTATGTATCATGTATACAAACCTGGAGCTAGTGTCGTTATTTTATGTTCATGCTCATCGAACCAATCTTTACATGACAAACATGTGTACTTATTTCTTGCCAATCTATTCTGAAAGATAAAACAGGGAAACAGTTAACATAAATTGCTGACCTACACTGTAAAAAAAGTGTAACTTTACACCTAATTTGGTGGCAGCTGAACAGTGAATTATCACTGTTTTTGGTGTAACATTTCCATGATTAAAACTACTTTGATAACTTTGTATTGATCCGGAGATTAAATGTAACAATAACAGGTAGAAATGATTTAATATTTATCACTGGTGAAATGTTTGCCTCAATTTGTTCTTTCTTTTTCTATCTTTAGATTCTGCAACACCCGTTCGCGAGGATCACGTCCGGGTTGATTACGCCTTACAGTCACGGTACTAGGTTTAAGAAAAAGGAAAAAGGGTAGATGATAGTTGTTAAAAGTACATGCCAAGTGGGAATTTCAAAATAAGTGTAAGTTTACACCAAAATGAGTAGCAGCGGAAGTTTACAATAAAGGTGTAGCATCTCAGCTGTCACCTGTTTTGGTGTTAATTTACACTTATCTTTACAGTGTAATACGACCATGTACCAGTGTAGATTCGGTTTATTTTCGTAACGGGCACAATATAATAAAAAAAAATGACGATAAACTTATCTGCGCTTTGTTTATTGAACAACTTGGGTATGATTTTGCCTGACGACTTGCAGAATACTTCACCCTGTATTCAGATGACTCTGACGAAATTTGCACCGATAGATCATGTAGACCAGATAACAATAAAAATATGGTACTTATCAAAATGACCTTTAGCGAATTAAATGCGCATATCCAACTATCTAGTGGGCTATATATCTATTTGTTGGCCTGACACTTTATTCGATATTATACTTTATGTTTATGAGTAGCAAATACCAATCTATGGCGAAGGTTACTGTAAATTCGGAAATTTTCGCGAGCATTTTATTTTCGCGAATAGCGTTAAAAGACATATTTGCAACGTAAAAATTCGCGACTATGACATGATTTACCTTCATCAGTAAATGACAGAGTGATCTCGCCATTTCGCGAGGAATTTATTTCCACGAAACTTCGCATATGCGAAGTTTCGCGAAAATAAAAACCTCGCGAATATTTCCGAATTTATAGTATGCAATAAGTGCCTCAGCCACCTGCTTCTCCAGATTCGTCTGGTCCGAGTTTGTGCTATGGTCGCTCATTTGTGAATATGTCTGGGTCAGCTGTCACTTCTACGCTCGAATTCCACAGTTTTTTGCAATGTAAGTTCGTGCTAATATTTGCTATACTAACGAGTGTTTGGTCTGCCACAGCCAATGTTAGCTTCCATGATTAAACGCCTCAGAATCAAAGCGTGTTGTATGCCTAGTCGTGATGAGTTTTGCCCGTAAATTAATTTGCCTGCTCAAAGTTAGCCATTGCGACTGTAGCAGACAATGGCTTTGTGGTCCATTTCTGGAGTTTTATAAGTATTGATAATAGATGTGAATCATCTGCTAGCAGATGATTCACATGTAATATCAATTCTTATCGGCCTGCTAAAGGATCGACAATTATTTGAAAATGTCATCTGCTGCATTGTTAGCTGGTGCTTTGAGGATTAATCGGTTTCAGCGAGTTTTGTCAGATTATGACTGATGGTTTTTTAGTTATGTATGTCGATGTTTGCTCATCTTCTCAGTAAGTTTCTTAAAGTTAAGGAAGAACTTTTTGAGTTTTAGGATATGAAAAATAACGTTTCAAAATTATTACGCGGGGCTCCGTGCAATACACTTCGAACATCGAATTCATTCGCCAAAAGTGACACTGGTGTTGTGATTGACAGCGAGCCATACCTCGACCTAGGAGCTTGGCATTGATTCAATAAATCTTCTGTAGACCGCAATGACATCACAGTGACGAGATGGAATCATCATGCACTGAGGTGACTTACAATTCCTCCATCTCAACATAATGTCGCATGTAAGTATGTGCCTGTGGTAGTGACGAGGTAGGTTCATACATTGAAGTGATTTATATAATTTCTTTATATATGTTACATTGGCCAGCCTTAAGTAGCATGTGGCTGTAGTAGTGACGAGGTAGGTTCATACATTGAAGTGATTTATATAATTTCTTTATATATGTTACATTTGCCAGCCTTATTTAGCATGTGGCTGTAGTAGTGAATAGATAGGTTCATACATTGAGGTGATTTATATAATTTCTTTATATATGTTACATTGGCCAGCCTTATGTAGCATGTGGCTGTAGTAGTGACGAGGTAGGTCATAGATTGAGATGATTTATATAATTTCTTTATATATGTTACATTGGCCAGCCTTATTTAGCATGTGGCTGTAGTAGTGACAAGATAGGTTTCAAATCAAATAAAGTTCAATATCGTTCAGTTCAGTAATAGGACTCAGTTGACTTTCACTTTCTTTATGTGTGTATCCAGAGCCCCTTCCTATGAAATATGCGACTCGGTTAGATTGAGGAGATACGTTTCTACATTGAAGTGACTTACAATTCCTTTGGCCCCGCCCTGTGTAGCATGCGACTTTGTTAGATTGAAGAGATATGTTTCTAAATTAAAGTGACTTACAATTCCTTCATATGTGTCTCCTTGGCCCCACCCTGTGTAGCATGCGACTTGGATAGATTGAGGAGATACGTTTCTACATTGAAGTGACTTACAATTCCTTCATATGTGTCTCCTTGGCCCCACCCTGTGCAGCATGCGACTTGGTTAGATTGAGGAGATACGTTTCTACATTGAAGTGACTTACAATTCCTTCATATGTGTCTCCTTGGCCCCACCCTGTGCAGCATGCGACTTGGTTAGATTGAGGAGATACGTTTCTACATTTAAGTGACTTACAATTCCTTCATATGTGTCTCCTTGGCCCCACCCTGTGCAGCATGCGACTTGGTTAGATTGAGGAGATATGTTTCTAAATTAAAGTGACTTACAATTCCTTCATATGTGTCTCCTTGGCCCCGCCCTGTGCAGCATGCGACTTGGATAGATTGAGGAGATACGTTTCTACATTGAAGTGACTTACAATTCCTTCATATGTGTCTCCTTGGCCCCACCCTGTGCAGCATGCGACTTGGTTAGATTGAGGAGATATGTTTCTAAATTAAAGTGACTTACAATTCCTTCATATGTGTCTCCTTGGCCCCGCCCTGTGCAGCATGCGACTTGGATAGATTAAGGAGATACGTTTCTACATTGAAGTGACTTACAATTCCTTCATATGTGTCTCCTTGGCCCCACCCTGTGCAGCATGCGACTTGGTTAGATTGAGGAGATACGTTTCTACATTGAAGTGACTTACAATTCCTTCATATGTGTCTCCTTGGCCCCACCCTGTGCAGCATGCGACTTGGTTAGATTGAGGAGATACGTTTCTACATTGAAGTGACTTACAATTCCTTCATATGTGTCTCCTTGGCCCCACCCTGTGCAGCATGCGACTTGGTTAGATTGAGGAGATACGTTTCTACATTTAAGTGACTTACAATTCCTTCATATGTGTCTCCTTGGCCCCACCCTGTGCAGCATGCGACTTGGTTAGATTAAGAAAATAAGTCTATACATTGAAGTGGCATACGAGGCCCCGCCCTTAGAGGCATGTAGCTTGGTTAGATTGAGGAGATACGTTTCTACATTGGAGTGACTTACAATTCCTTCATATGTGTCTCCTTGGCCCCGCCCTGTGCAGCATGCGACTTGGTTAGGTTGAGGAGATATGTTTCTACATTGGAGTGACTTACAATTCCTTCATATGTGTCTCCTTGGCCCCGCCCTGTGCAGCATGCGACTTGGTTAGGTTGAGGAGATATGTTTCTACATTGGAGTGACTTACAATTCCTTCATATGTGTCTCCTTGGCCCCGCCCTTAGAGGCATGTGGCTTGGTTAGATTGAGGAGATACGTTTCTACATGGGAGTGACTTACAATTCCTTCATATGTGTCTCCTTGGCCCCGCCCTGTGCAGCATGCGACTTGGTTAGGTTGAGGAGATATGTTTCTACATTGGAGTGACTTACAATTCCTTCATATGTGTCTCCTTGGCCCCGCCCTGTGCAGCATGCGACTTGGTTAGATTGAGGAGATACGTTTCTATATTGAAGTGACTTACAATTCCTACATATGTGTCTCCTTGGCTCCGCCTTGTGCAGCATGTGACTTGGTTAGATTGAGGAGATACGTTTCCACATTAAAGTGACTTACAATTCCTTCAAATGTGTATCCTTGGCCCCGCCCTGTGCAGCATGCGGCTGTTGTAGTGAGATCTTTCTTTTTCACGATTCCACCGCATGTGTTACTTTTCTTCCGGAACTTCTTGAAACAGGCAAACTGACCTGGAAAGATGTAAGTATACAGTTGAGTCTCTTTTACTTCAAGTTCATTGGACCAACCCCTTTACTTCCACCATAAATAGTTAGAGTTAACAGAGACCAAGCTAGCATGCAGTGTTGGGCCAATCGGAACTGCCTCGGCCTATTCCGCGAAATTCCATGGAATGAGACCACGGATGTACATCGAGGATCTTCTTTGATAACGCGGGTGATAACGTGACGCTGACGTCACAGAAACCATGTTAGTGTGATTGCAGCAAAACAAACGGCTTAAATGAAGTTTATGTTGTTGTTTTTTCAAACATAAACTTCATTTATTCTGTTGATTAAACTTTTCGGATAATAAGAATAATCGATGCTAATAGAGCTGAACCCACATGCTACAGAACTTATTTTACATACACCAGTTCCGGCTAACAAAATGGAGCTTTTTGATACTTAGTACTACGCGTAATGCTCCTTACATACACCCGAGCCATGATTCGATTCTCGGATTGTGACGGACTTTCCCGAATGAGTGTCGGGCCTCTATCGCCGAGCAATACGTCATTTAAATGGCGTTTTGCTTGCGGGTCGAGGATGGCCGGCATTTAGATACCTTCTAGGGAGGGGACACTGATTTAACTAAGTTACAGCCTAGAAAACATATAAAGCTGGCCACTATCGGCACACCAGCAAAACGTCGTTCAAATGGTGTTACACCCGGTGGGCCTTATTAATAGTGGTCCGAAATGGTATGCAGACTGAAATGTCTTGGTTTGAGTGAAAGTCTATTGGTTTAGAAAATATAGTATCGTAGGTAGGCCTGACGTAAGCGGCGACTTCAATGACCATGCACTGGAATGCATTTATTCATTTATACAATTTTAACGAGGATAACACAATAAGCTGTACAAAGAGCTATTCTACCGTGTGGTCCTCAAAAATATAAACAAAATGTTAGTAAAACATGATACAAGTATTTACATATATACAATGAGACGCAGAATTTGACCTTTGTTAAAATTTGCAGGGTCATGCTTACTACATACTCAAATATTTAAGTTCATTGAAAACAGCACAATTTGCTTCCGGGTGCATATTTGGGTGCGTTCACAAGACATTTTGCCAAAAACTAAAATAATTTTCCTTCGAACGTTTTTTGACCATCCACAGTCGAGACAGTACGAGGGGAGTAGGTAGGTGGGGAGTAGAGTGGACAACAGATATGGGAGAGGTTTGAATTAAGATTTCAATTTTATAATCTTTCTTTTCACCCAGTCCCTCCACTAAGATATCCTTGAAATGCTGTTTATTTAACTCGTTTTTACCCATGCATTTAAGCTTCATAAGTATACTGAGGTAAAAAAACAACACAACAACTAACGCCTCACTAATTATCTCTGATTTCTTAGCGATGTAGTACAGAAATGAAGAGCCACGTGTGGCTTATTTATGTAAATGTTGGACGAGGTTGGAAAATGACTTTAATTTGGCATGCAAGTGACGCATTAATCTGATGACGTTATACAGGTTTTACGAAGACATGATGGCATTATTCATCAATCGTTTATAATTTCAATTTGAATTTGCATCCAGTTTGTGCCGTGTACGTTTTGCTAAACCATGATTAAATTTTGAACCAATTTTTCAAACAGTCATGCTTGCATGCAATAACTTTATACAATTATGACGTCATATTAAAGACAAAATGTAAGGTCCGTTTATGAAACTTGCCAATATTCTCGTTTTGTTTTAACTTATGGAAAAAATGATAAGGGGCACATTGGGTAATGTCCAAAGAATATTGTTTACATAAAATTACGCCATTTAAGATGAGCTGTCACGCTCAATGGCCAATCGTTTGTCTACGTTAACGTCATCCAAAACGGCCATCTGGAACACGAGCCAGTTAAAGTTTCCTCAGTAAAGACTATATCGACTAATGCTAATGAATCGTAATAATATTTTCGCCCACTCAAATGCATGGCGAAAAGGTAGGTGGTGTAATTTATTTCGTTCAACAGACGCATACAAATATTGTCTAAACATTATAAACGCATTTTCGGTAAAAAGGAGACGATTTTACAATGGTAAAACAAGTTTTTCTTGTCAAAGCATTGTGTCTGGAAGCAAAGCAAAAGTGCCTAAAAGCGAAACACGAAACTGGTGACCCCTGTCTCAAACCGAGGTCGTTTTCTCAGCCTCAAATATTCTTCCGGCAATTTTGCTTTCATGAGATACGCTGGACGGATGAGATGTTATAATGCACTAAAATTCATAACTTTAGTCGGATCAGTCTTAGAGATATTTACGTTTGCTTCTTGATTAGGCGTTTTTGTAGACGTCAGTATACTTAAAATGTTCTGCCTATTGACACTGTAAATTCAGAAATTTTCGCGAATTTTTTTTTTTGCGCGATTTGTGAAAATAAAAACCTCGGGAAATGGCGACAACACTCGTTTACTGATATAGGTAAATCATGCCCTAGTCGATTTTTTAACGTCGCAAATAGGTCTTTTAACGCTTTTCGCGGAATAAAATTCTCACGAAAATTACCGAATTTACAATTGGGCCCAGACCTGTAATTGTTTTCCATAGACCTCCATTAGAGCTTTTAAGTAAGCTGTGTTTCTCATAACTCTTCAAGCACACAGAGTCTGCCATAGAATTACAGATTGGAATTAGTTCAACCATTAAACAAATATGAGATACCATGGTGACCACCATGTTTTACCACTTTTTCGCGCCTGAAGGTGGGCAACCTACATGAGAGGAGAATTTTATTGAAACAAATAACAAAATGCAAGGTCCTTTACTCTAAACCAAACCAGCAAACTTAATCAACAAAAGCAGTGATATGCTGTTTCAAAAAGTGCAGCAAATATGAATACTTTCCCTCAATTTTTTTTTGACCAATCATGAAACACTTTTCAACATAAATATTGTGCTGATTTCCACCCACCTTTTGAGCCAATCACCACCCACCTTTTGAGCCAAGCAGTGCCCTTTTTACAATTACAGGTCTGTGACCAATAAGTTGTAACTAGCAAAACCTTTCTTTTTTGACACATGAGCCAGTAAATGAAAGGATCATTGACACTTGCTATGGGTAAATGCCTATGGTTTTAAGTAAAAATAAAAGTTTGTCAATCGTCCCTTTCTTCGCCTTGATGCTACCCTGACCTGAGTACTTTATGGCTGTGAAATCCGTTTTCGATATTAAATGCTTCAAAGATGTAAAATTTTGGGTAGAACAATCAGTTTTACATCAGGTTATATAGGAATCCGAAAACATTTTTTAAAATATCATTCCCCCCGTGTGCCAGCAAAAGCTTTTGCCTGCATATGTGTTACCATATTTTACACTTTGTATGGAAGTGGTTTGCTGGCACACGGGGGGGGGGGGGGAGATGTTCAGCAGCCCAAAAACCCAGGGCCTAAGCCCACAAAATGCCTTTTCTACCAAATAAGAAATTAATGACAGTTATGAAGTTCTCTAGAACCAACCTCCTAAATTGCTTTGTATTCTGTGCTCGTTTAATATAAAGTTCTTAAAGATTAAATGTAGAATTAGCAAGGTTTTATGCATTTTTTCATAAGAAAAAATCTCACTGTTATTAAATGACACATTATTTGCAAACGTCCTGTACTTATCTATTTGCATGCTAGGGAATTGTTAATGTTTTTGTTTTCGTCTGCTGACTTTCTTCAAAATTAAGTTTTTAAAAATAAACCAACCAGGACCACCATCAGAGTATCAAACAGTTTGGATCCAGATCAAGACTGACATTCTTTTGGTCTTCATCTGGGTTCAAACTGTTTGCAAAAGGCTATTGACAGACGACAAAATTATCCACTGGCATGCAAAGAGTTACAACAGGTAAATACTTTAGTGTTCAATATATTGTCTCATATAGGGATATACATGCTTCATGTATACCATAAATATTAGGACACTTAAAATACATTCAACGTGCTATGTCCTTTAAACAAAGCAAAAGTAATATTCAAAGAATCTAGTTAGAATCAGTTTTACTTCCAATGCTAAGTGGGACACTTTCATTCATTCAAAAATATTTATTTCTTTTGTTGAGCTTTCAGTTTTGTATTATTTACGGTACATGTAGTCAAAAATGTACAGGTACCTTCTAAATTATCTCCCCAAAATCATTTAATTACAAAACATTTTTTATTTTTAAAACAATTTCATCAATTATCGTGATTAGTTAATACTCTGCATATGGTATGTTCAATAGATATCACCATGCCTACCAAATAAATCAAGAAAACGTGCAGAAATCACTTTTTAAAGCACTTTTTATTTTCATGAAATTTCAGACCCCCTCCCCTTTCTAACCGCCATAGCTCTCGAGTGCGTTGGAATTTTGAAAATATTTTGCTAGCTTGCTCTTGCCATTAGATTCACCTGTTGCACTGATACTACACGCACCACACTAGAAGCTCAAAAGCAGCGTTCTGGGAATCAGAAAAATAGGCGTATAAGGCCCAAACCGTCAATGATCCTTTTAGGACCTAATGCACACCCGCAAAACTCACCAATAAATGGCCAGCTGGACAAACGACAAGACTGTAAAATCGAAACTTGTTTTTCCTCGCGAATTTTATTTTCGCGATAGCGTTAAAAGACATTTGCGACGTTAAAAATTCGCTATTTGGACATGATTTACCTATTTCAGCAAACGATTTTGCAACCCCGGTGAAAATGTCCCAATTTACATTAATTCCACAAAAGTTAATTTCCCATAGACATTAAGACATTTTCATGGATACATATTATTTTGTGTGATTTCAATCCTTTGTAATTGTTGTAAAGCTAAAATTTGAGCCGCGGCATGAGATTTCCAACAATTTGACATTTTGACAAGTGTAGACTTGAACGAGCCTCTGCAGCCTCCTGTTAAGCTTAGACACTCCAAATGGTGTTCAGTCAGTAGCTTAACAATCATGGAGTACTCAAGCGACTTGCAAAGGCTCTGATCAGACTGCGCGTATGCGCAGGCTGATCTGAGGCTTTGCTGATCGCACATGCCAAATTGTTGGAAATCTCATGCACTGGCTCAAATAATAGACGCATACACTGTACAACTTAGATGAAGTTTCATCTTTGCACTTGTTAAATACAACAGTTTAATTTGTTACAAAATTTTGAAAATGTCACTTTTCCATTGACTTACAAAAATTGTCATAAACATCTTGCAAATTGTTTAAATCTCTGCAACTTTATCATTCATGGATGAAAAATGAACAATATTACCATATTCATTTAATTATCAAACGACACCCTAATCATAATTATAAGTTGGCTTTGCTGTTGCGCAGTATTTTTTCTTGCATGCGCGGATCCAGAAAGTCTTGCCAGAGGGGTCCAACATATTTTTGATAAGGGGAAAGAGGATACAAATAGCACTAAAAGCGGGCCATCATTGGCCCGCCAGCGAAACGCCATTTTTCATCAACAGCCCGCCAGCGAAACGCCATTTAAATGGCGTTTCGATGGCGGACCGATGGTGGCCCAACATTGAATGCTGACTTGGCAGCTTTGTGATTTTCAGGGGATCCGGACCAGTAATGCTAAGAAACCCTATGTTTTTCATTGGGGTGGGGGGTCCGGACCCCCTGCCCCCCTCCCTTCTGGATCCGCACATGTCTTGCAAACGTGAAAATACATTAATGGAGTCTATGGGATTTCTGACGTTGTGGAATTACTTTTGATCCCTGACTGTATATCCATACTGTGCGTATGCGAACAGCGAAGGCTATAGCGAGACTGCGCATGGGCGCAGGTTTGTATGAGCCTCTGTTGCTCGCCTACAAGATAAGAGCCAAAATCCCATGTACTGACACATATCTGTGGCAGTCATTGATTATACAGATCGGCATGCCAAGACTTTGAGTCATTCCGCCATTTGATCTTTTTGAGACCAGTCCATAAGTACATACATTCACAAAAATATTTCAGTCGCTTTTATTTTATCCTATATTTCTTTACAATATGTGTCATCCTGGCTTAAAAGAAGTGTTTGAAAAGTTTGCGGATGGCGGATGGACGAAAGAGCCTATTGTACGAATATGGTATATGGTATGCTATATTCTCTCACCCATGCGACTTCATATCAGCTCTGTGCTTTAAAAGCTCCCCAATCGTGAAAGGTAATCTGGTAATAAGCACAACATACCTGCTTTTGCACTATCAAAATTTGAGCCGCGAAATGAGATTCCCAACAATGTGGTACGTTGGACCAGCAAAGCCCCAGATCAGCCTGCGCATATGCGCAGTCTGATCATAGCCTTTGCTAGTCGCTTGGATATTCTATGCGTGTTTAGGTACTGACTGAACATCATTTGGAGTTTCTAAGCTTAATTGGAGGGTGCGCATGCTCGTTTGAGTCTACATTTGTAAAAATGCCACTTTATTGGAAATCACGTTTCATGGCTCAAATATCATTGCACAACAACAAAAAGGGATGGTTTTAGAATACCCGTGAATAACCTTTTGTTGTGGTGTGCTACTCGATTTAAATTTCGGGAAAGTAAAATCTAGTTCAAAGTATGGGACGCCAAAGCTGAATGGTGGTATGAAATTTAGTAAATTGTGTGATGCGTTACATAATCACACCGGATAGGCGGCAATCGAAAAACGTTTAATATTATCGACGAACGCAGATGAAAAAAGTAAGAAACAGCCGACTGGCGACAAATGTCAATCGAAAACACTGTTTCTAGCGATTTGTGATCCGCGTTCTTCGATTGTTAAGAGCGTTTTCGATTGCCGCCTATCCGGTATGATAATGTCCATAATGGCATTAAATACTAGTTATCAATTAAATCAAATGTACTGATGACATTATGTAGTGCGTAAACTCAACTATATGAGCATCATCCGGGGCGGATCCAAAGGGGGGGGGGGGGGAAAGGCGTACTCTAATTTTTTCCTCATACGTAGACTTGGGCCCAGCGACTACTGTTTACTCAAAAAGGATATCTGGAATATCAAGCATACCCCAACAAATATTTGAAATTTTAGCAACCCAAAACAATATCCCCTTTTTGTACATTGACCATAAGAAAAGACCCTAAAATGCATAGAAATGACGCCTAAAACCAGTCCATTTTGTGATGACCCACAAAAATATCCATAAAATCTTCATACCCCAAAAATATTCATTTTTCTAAAACCCCCAAAAATATTGAAATTCACAATTTTGAACCCCTAAAAATGGCCGGAGCCAAATATTAGAGTACCCCCCCCCCCTGGGTGCAAGAGTTAGAAATTCTGGTACGAACCCCCTCGAAAAAGGGCACAATTGCTTCTCGAGTGAGGTGATATACGTTGACGAATTAAAAGAAAAAGCAAAAAAAAAAAAAAAAAAAAAAAAACATTGAATGAATCAAAGAAATCAAACAAGCAAAACAATATAAGGATCGCACATATTTTTCATGCAATAACATTTGCCGTACGAGGCCGACAGGCGGAGTGTTCAAAAATCTTTTGAGGGACCCGGCAAGTGTTAATGTAATGAATCAAACATGTGTGATCGTTGTTCTTGCATATATACTTAAGGACTTTGAAAACGCATCTCCCATATTATATCCTTTATTTCACAAACCCTGAGAATGTCAGCGAGATAATTGTTATTGCATATCATAGTCTGACCAGCTAGTAGTATGTCCTAGAAAATCCATGGTTGTAAATTTACTTTAAGGTATTGAAAACGTATCCGTTTTAAGAAAGGGATGGTCGATTTTGAAAGACACCTATTCAGCTGCATGTTAACACGCGTTATTTCATACTTGAACGATTCGGAATGATTTGACAGTTCGGTATGCTCAAATTTACACCCCGTCAAGGTACCGACATACTCCATCCACTCTGATTACTATTGTCTAGTAATAATTCAACATCTTGAGCAATTCAAAGTTTCTATTTTTAGGTCCGGTTTTGTTGGAAGAGGCTAAGGGCATACACAAATGACAGATTATACAGATTATAAATTACGCTTGTATCACGTTTCTTTTGTATTTAGCTAGTGACGTTAACGTAAAAGACGTTCTCGTTCACATTACAGCATACCTCCTGCCATGGTTTACATCAAAACGTCTTCCCCGCATGATTGTCAATGTATGTAGTCAATATCAGTAATTAACGCGTGCATAAAGGTAACTTATGGAGATGTTTCTAAAAAGGAGCTGTAAAATGATGTTCATATTTGACGTTTATTTTGAAATATTGAAGTTATCAATTACTTTTAATTAGAAAAATTATACAAACTCTGTTGCTAAAATTGTATTCTTGCATAGAAACCTATTCGTATAGCTGTTTACACCCATTGTCAAATGAACGAAAATCCATGTTCAAATCAGGAGATTCACGTGCTGTTTGAACATGGGTCTGAACTTGAAAATACTTAAAATGAGCCCTGCATTATTTGCACGTCGTTATACGGAAAGCGTTGCGGACCAGACTGATCATTTCGCACCGACGCCATTTTGTTTAGAGAAATCCAGTGTAAGAAAATGAACAATTTAATGTTTTAGCAGCGTCTTCAGTGCGAATTGGGCTGGAATAAGGTAAAATATGCAAGAATAACGATCACACATGTTTGTTTCATTGCATTAACACCTGCCGGGTCCCTCGGATGATGTTGAAAACTCGGCCTATCGGCCTCTTGTTCAAACAGCATCCTCGGGACCCGGCAAATGTTAATGCATGAAAAACATGTGTGATCCCTATATTATACACACCACAGTTTAAACACAAAAATAATCAAAAAGCTTCAAAAGACTGTGCAGAAAGGTGCTGGGTGCTGTATGTACCCATGTGGCATCATAGGCAGCATCGCGTGACATACCAATTCTTGGTTGCAAATTAAAACCTGTTTGTAACTTTTCCATCACATATACAATTTGCAAGAAAAGTACAAAAATACAGTGATGCGTTTTCAAAGTCCTCTAGTATATAAGCTAACTCGCATATAATGAGGTTTTCACATAAACATTTAAAATTGCCAAATTTTGATGCCGCGAACAGTAAACATATTACATATGTCATAGGCCTATATGAGCAGGACAGAACATCACAACTGAATTTCATATCACGAGACAGCTTTGGCGTTCCATTACGCATTTAGCTCCAGACATAATAGGAAAACCATTGGAGCAGGTTACTTATTTATTTATTTATTTATTTTGTCATTCTATAAATGTTTAATGTAACTTGTCGTTATTGTGTTGTGTGCAGGCTGCTATTTAGCTGCTATCAAGCAATAATACTTATAACAGCAGCCATGGTGGACAAAATCTATCTTTCTGACAGTAACGCGAATTCCTCTATCATACGAGGGGCGATCTAAAAATAATGCAAGTTCAGATGCGTTCAAACCGGGATAAAAGCCATCACGTGTCGATAAAATGACCACTTTTGCGTAACATAGCGAAATATATATCTCATAACTTCACTGACCTCGGTACAGTTCACGTTATTCGAAAGCCTACTCTTTAGACTGCGTACAACATGCCTGGGAAAAGAGCTGAACATGTGCCCGAAATAAGAGCCTATATAAAAGGTAGTATATAGCCGCAACTTCGCTTGAGAGCTACAGATATTCATAGAGAGGTGTGCGATATTTATGGGGAGGACCAAATGACTTTCAGCGCGGTTTACAGGTGGGTGGCTAAATTAAAGAGTGGGTAGAATTTGCTAAAAAAAGATACCAGATTTACCGTGAGATTGTTAGCCCAGTTCACAAACATGTCGCTTTCTAAGCGTAAGAAAATATGCACATGATTGATACCTCATTCAAAAGAGGGCCGGGTTGCATTAGCCAAAAATAACTGCTTAAAATGTACCCAGAATATAGCAAAAGGGCCTTTGATGGCGTAGTTACTTGTGATGAGACCTCGGTTTACTTTTACGAACCTGAGCTGAAGTGTTCAAACAGAGTTTGGGCCACAAGAAACGTAAGACGCCCTATTATTGCCAAACGAACATGAATGTTCAAGAGGATTATGCATGTAATTTTCTTCAAATATAAGGCACGCATTGCGACTGAGTTTTTGGGGATATCATTCGAGAAACTCAATCGGATCTGCTGTATACTAGTATCTAATAGGACTGCCTATTGAGGAGTAAGAAAACTGCTTCAAAAAAGTGGATCGACCATCTGAAACAGTGTATTCAGGTAGTTGGGGAATATTTCAAAGGGCAGACCAAGACAAAATTAGTAAAAATACCAACAGTTACTGAGAAACATTGTAATTTGCATTATTTTCGAACGCCCCTCGTATTAGATCGTGGATGTTCATTTAAAGCACAATTCTTGTTTATGGTATGTTTAGATTACAAGGAAGTTTTGAAAGGCCACACCTACTATAAACCTGTCTACGGTTTGTAACGAGCAATTCTCTTTCAGTCTTACCTAGAATGTTCATATCATGTGTAGATTACAACAACGTCATCAGAAAACATACATGCCATTGGAGTGCAAGATCAAGGTCAAATATACTTAAAATATGTCTTTACCATACATACCGCTTACTCCTCTTGCGTTTTGTGGTGGAGGGTGATCATATTTAGCACTATGACTGTTTAGAGTGTGTTGATAACAACAGAGGTGGCAATGTACTAATGTGACATCAGAGTCAAATTCCAAGGTCAGACTACAACAATAGTTTCAATCTTCCAATATAAACTTGGAGGCAAAGATCGCTTTACTCTAAACATGTCTACAGTGCTCGTAATGTGACATCCTCTTTCATTTTTTCGATCGAGAGTGTTTATATTTCATTGGCGTAGCTGCCATCACGCACAATACGCATGAGCGTAATGAAAAAATGTGCACATAGAATGGAAATCACAAAAGGTGGAGATACTGTTTTTCCCCATACAATAAGGGTCTTCTCTTCTGGCTTAGTTAAAATCACCACGCTAGTATGTTTATTGGTAGAAGTTGATATGTTCAGTGTTTTCCCCTATAATGGATTGGCAAATTAACAAAATAAAATTTGATGGTAAGTTCCTCGATTCTTGTTTAATGAAGTGCTTACAAAATAATACTACCTCAAATAATACAATATGTTACAACTCTACTTACCACATCTAGTTTCTAACATTAAAACTACATCGACTAATGTTGCACTTAATATGTAACATTATAAAGAATGTAAAGTCATTCAGAAGACAAACATAATGGCAAGTCAATTCATACAGGAGAAGAATCTTATATCTATGATTTCATAATTGTAGGCTTCATTAAAAACCCAGTTCAGAAAAGTAACCCCCTGCCAAACCTATTGGTTAAAATAACTATTTTTTACAGAGAACTCTTGGCTGCAAAGTTATTTCTAATTCAATGCTTAAATCATCTCTGTTCATTCTGTTCTGTAAAACTGATGCTAATTTTCATCAAAAAGCAACGTTTATACTTTAGCTGGCTGTGTATTCTAGGCCCACACCATCATTTCTGGACCTCGCTTATTCATGTAGAACACTGTTCTGTGATACCACTGACCAGACTATGTTACACTTTATCCTGGTCAAGGCACAAAGATGTGATTACTCCAGTTCAGTTGTGATGTAAAAGGAAATGTTTAGTCTTTTTGTTTTCACATGTTATTTGTTATGATATAATGTTTCATCAACAAATTCATGCAGGACATTAGGAAGTGATAAACAATGTCTTGGCCCCATAATGTCATGACTTGGGGCCATGACTTCAGGTATTTTTCACCATCGACTCATTTGAAATGGTCGAAACATGTTTTTTTCTTTAAGAAAAGTGTAATTAGACATAAAAGCAACGTCCTATCGTGAAGTTATTGATTCATTTCAACTTAATAATTAATTTTGCTAAAACTGACTATACATCCATAAGAGGTAAGAAATGACAATGTTACCAGTTTTGGATTTTCAAGAAATTTGTTTCAGATCAGCAGGATATATATGGGATGTTTTGTGTTAATATGATATCTTGACAAATACTAGAACATATCTATCTTAGCAATTGAATGTGGGTATTTTGTAAAATTTTGAGAAAAAATATTGAAGTTTTATAATTACTTCTTCAGAAAATGTAAACAATAATTTATCCTACTGGTTTTGTGGTATTAACATAATGCCTGTTAATCTAGATGACACATCTTCGAAAGGGATAAAGTTTTTGGACATAGATATTTAGAGACAGGTACCACCTCAAAGTTGGAGTAAGTCAAGATGGCTTCCTAAGCCTTATACTTCACTATCTAATTTAATAACTATGTTTTCATAGTTTGTATATGTTGAGTTATTAATATGCAAAGTTTAAAGAAAATCCATACGTGGGCACAGATGTAAGTACCCCTTTGAACGGAAATCTCACACAATTTAGGCCTTCAGAAATCCACTACCAACCAGATCCGACTGAACGAAATGGTAGTCTAGACATGTGACGACCAGAAATGTGAAGGACTTATCACAAGTGTGTTTTGATCGTTTACACAAACAATCATAAAAGGAGGGTTTTTCACCAAATTGGCCAAACTTGAAATTTATCACTGAAATCTCCATAAGAAAATCAATGTGTTGTTGCATCTTAGTCTGAGGACATCACTAGTCGAGAAATGGCGGTAGGTCTACCTGATTTGGAAAAAGAAAGTTATCGAAAATCGTGATAAATCGAAGATTACCAAACATTTAATATTCCCTATTTATTTTTGTCAAAGGGAGACAATATACAAATTTTGACTTTTATAAATTCGAAATTGATTTCTGAGCTTGTTTCAAGTGATAAGTCAGTTTTCTTGTGTTTTAATGCAACACAAGTGTGACCAATTCTGATAAGCATAAAATCTTTTTTTTGCTCATGCGAAATTGCAAAATTCAGTGAATAAAGCTAAAACACAAAAAGGAACATAACTCAAACATCATAAGCGACAAATTGGTGGAGTTTCGACGAATCGTTTCTGGATGTCTGGCGAAACATATTAAGCTTAGTAAATAGTTTTTGTCAAATACTTTCTCACAAAAGATTAAATATTGTAGTGTAGCGTTTTCACTTTTGTTCAGCATATAATGATAACCAATTTGTATATAATAACCAATTAGTATAAAATGACATGACCAATTAGTATATAATGATATGACCAAGGAGTAAAAGAATACGAAGAGTTGGCATTCAAGGGGAACCGCCTTGTTTTATATATTATGTGTGAGTTTGACATTTGACTCAAAGGCAATATGTGCAATCTTTGTACAATATGATGGAACGTTCTTTCATGCAAAAGTCATATCTTGAAGTCATATTTTTATCTTTTTTTTTCGGTCGCAAATATTTACTCATTGTTGGTACATGTAATAAGTAGGCTTTTAGTCCTTCAGGTCTAATATATCCTAATGTTGCTTTCATAGTCGAGAGCTTATGTTATAATGAAATAAAGCTTATCTTATCTCATATTTATCTTATGCCCAAATTCCTGTAAGTAAAAAAGAGGGCAAAGATCAGGAATCGATACAATCAAGCACCACACCTGACCCAGGATACCAATGGGAAAGTGGCAACGTCACAATTAGACATCACAAACGAGAGCCAAGAGGTCAGCCCTTTCCCAGCAGGTGACCTCAAGGCATCAACAAACAGACGTGCATGAAAGCATAACAAAACAAGACAGAAATAACATAAATGTTCCACAAAAGAAGCACCGCCTTTGAACGGTCAGTTAAAATATTTTACTGGAGGGCTTAAACCGGTTTTAAATTAAAAAAAAATCACAAGAATTTTATTTTCACGTTTAGCGTTAAAACATATTTGTGACGTTACAAATTCGTGACTAGGACATGATTGATTGATCTGATTCTTTACGCCTCGCTCAACAATTTTTCAGTTATGTCGGGATGGGTCTTCCGGGGTTGAACCAGTACTAAGCAAGGATTAATGTGTGTTGCTCAAGGACACAACGAAGTAGCTCTGGTGAGGCCCATATCCCATCAGTCTCGAGTCAAACACTCTACCACCGAGCCACTGCGCTCCCTAGGACATGATTTAACTACATCAGAAAATGATAAAGTGAATTCACCATATCACGAGGGTTTTTGTTTGATTTAATTCTTTACGTCCCATCAACAATGTTTCGGTTAAACAGGGACGGGTCTTCTTGGGTTGAACCAGTACTAAGCTAGGATAAATGTGTCTTGCTCAAGGACCACAACACAGTGACGCCGATGAGGCTCGAACCCGCGGCCCCTCGGTCTCGAGTCAAGCACTCTATCACCGAGCCACTGCGCTCCCTCACGAGGGTTTATTTTCATTAGACTGTTGCGCAAATATCTGAACTAACAGTGCCATTATAATTGGGCTCGACGCGACAAAACCTGTCAGCGGTGATTCTGACAAAGCGAGACTCAAACAAGTACCATCAGCTACATAGACTAGGCAGAAACTTGAATTTTCGCTTGGAGCAAGTTTAGATATGATACTTTCTTAAAAGCGAATAACAAAGGAGCTGATAAGTCTGTGCGGATGCACAGGCTGGTCTGCGCCTTTGTTATTCCCAACCCCAAAGACAGGTTTCTCATGTCGAGACCAATATTGAACCAGCACTGATTGAGTATATGCGTGACTTAAAGCTGCATAGTCTGTAACTTTTGATCTTCTAATTTTAAAAATAATGTTATTATTTTTCAAGAACACAGTAAAATACTCAAATTCAGGTAAACATTTTACCATTTTCGTAAATCTAAACAAGTTATCACTAGCAAAACAACTGCATTTATGTTAAAATTCAACGGTCTAGAATTATTGGAGGGACGCAAATAATTACCAACAAGAGAAAAAACACCTATTTGATAAGATAATTCACTTTCCCATGCAGTTTTCAGCTGTACTGAACATTTTTATAGTGAAAACATAACTTTTACAAATGATTTAAAAAGAAAATAAAATTTTTCGAAAAATGTTCATAGTTACAGAGTATGCAGCTTTAAAGCATGAGATAAGTGTGGAGTATTACTTGACTTTTCGCTTTCTGTAAAGGCGGCACCTCATGAATGCGTAATTAGGACTGGTCAACCTTAGACATAGGTGAAAGCTGAAAATGAGGCGTGATTTTATCCAAATATAACTGTATCATCTTGCGTCATTACCTCAATATAGACACAAAATACATTATTTAGTCCTTAAAACGCCAGCAAAATAACTGCATCTGAAAATGTCTATGTAACATTGGCAAAGATGCAAACATTGTAGACCCAGATCAGACTGCTCCTACAGGAGCAGTCTGATATGGGTCCACACTGTTTGTCTATGAGGCTTCAAGTATTTTAGTGGACGACAAAAACATACATTTTGTGATTATGCGCTTTAAGGGTTAATAAATGTGAGTTCAGTGTGTTTACGGTAAGGACTTTCATGAAATGCACGCACGTTTGCTGGGCACAAAAAGCTTATTAACTCTTTACCACATTATAAATACGAGAAACCTGATTTCCCTTACTTAGCAGATGAAATAGCCTAACCACGCCCAGATATGAATATTAAAGTTGCCGCCTTTACAGTAAGCGAAAAGTGAAGTAATATCGTATGCTGTTCCATTTATTTCAGTAGATGCACAAGTTATGCAGCAGAAGATGCAATCTCTTAAATATGGAATAGTCCTGCTTTACTGGGCGCGTTTGTGTGTACAGTGCCATGGTGACTGTATAAAGGAAGACGATTCTATTACCTGCTCTGAAATACCACAAAGGCTTCCTAATGGATGTAGACGCGTGTACATTAAAGGAATTGATATCAGGCACTACAGAATAGACTTCCCCCTTGAATACTGGAAGAATGTGACTTTTCTCGATATAGAAACTGATAAAGGAGATAGATTCTTTAATCCGAGTAAACCACTATTTAGAAATTTATCAAGTCTACAAACTTTAGGAATTCATGGTAAATACCTTACAGTTGTTGATAAGGAGATATTCGAAGGGCTTCTGGCGTTAAAGACGTTAGATCTAAGTAATTGCTATCACTTGGATATGTATGAATTGGGTAAAGTATTTCTGCTGAATGGCTCAGTACCAAATATTGAAAATCTATACTTGACTAATGTGATGGGGATTACAGCTTCGCCTATATACTTAAGTACATCCATTATAGACAACATAGCAAAGCGACCTATAAGATCTCTGAACGTATCAGGTATGTCGTTTTCCAAAATTGAAACCCAACAGCTTTCCAGTTCACTAGAAGTTTTTAATGCATCAAATACTTTTGGTGTTATTGATACAATATTTGATAACTTTTATACAAACCTTAAAACTATAGACATAAGTGGTATACAGCTAAGACGCGTCGGGATAGATTTCTTGAAGAATATTAACTACAGCACTATCCTGAATTTTGATATTGGTAAATGCTGCCCATCTTTAGAAAATATTTACTTCAACCAGATGGCATTCGGTGTTCCTAACTTCGAATTCCGAATAAATAGTGCAACATTTACGTGCATCGACCCAAATATCAGAAATTTATCAAATTTATTTCTTCGAGAGAATAACATTAAATGGTTAAATATTTCATGTATCAACTGCAGTGGTTTAGCTATTAAGTTACTAGATATGTCTGGTAACGGTCTAGAATATATCTCACCCCATGTTTTAACAACATTTTCACCAGAAGTCATTGACTTCCACGCAAACAGTTTATATATAATGGAAACTTTTCCAGACTTTGAGCAACTTTTCAAACTCTTAACAAAGCTTCGAAAAGTAAATTTATCTAATAATATGATTACGTATTTGCCTAAGTACCTATTTATAAATAACATAAATCTTGAAATTCTCGATCTTTCCACAAACAGACTAAAAACGTTGACACTTTCCTTAAAGCATCTAAATAAGTTAAAGCATCTGAATTTGAAACATAACAGTCTTACAATAATTAACCAGAGCAACTTTAAAGCAATTTCCTTATATATACAGAGGAGGTTCAGTGATGCACCTGATAGTTTTCATGTAGATCTTAGAAACAATACTTTCGCCTGTAATTGTGAAGGGAGCCAGTTGATCACGTGGCTATACCGCTATTTTAAACCTAAAATGTCACCTGAACAGAATCTTTATTGTATTGTTGACAATCAGTGGCAACCCATTAATGACAAAACTTTGTTAAAAAGCCATCAAGACTGCTATAGAACCAAAAACATTATAACAGCCTTAGTTCTCTCTCTTTGCTTGCTATCTGTGATAGCCACTACAGGTTTATTGTTTCTAGCATATCTAAAGAGGAGAGAACGATTAATGAAGAGAGACCAGTTTATAGCAACTCTCCAGAATGATGTAAACCATAAACATATCATTTTCTGTCTCTTCTGCACCAAGGACTTGGAGTTTATGGAGAAACATGTTTCTCCGGTCTTCACTGATACTTTCATGAATATAACTGGTATGGATGCTAACTTATTTTGTGACAGCTTTAGCGGATATAAGATTGGGTTCCCTTTGATAAATGAAGCAGACAGGTGTATAAAGCAATCTCGTGTCATAGCTTTTCTGGTAAGTCGAGCTTCATGCGAATGTAAACGATGTCTTTGTGAGTTAAGATTGGCATTGCATGAAAATAAACCTATAGTGGTCATTCTAAAAGAGAAAATGGAAGAAGATAAAATGCCTCCCACTGTTAGATTATTGGTAAGAACTACTTATAGAGCAAAGTTTGTACGAAGAAAGCAGAACCTTTATTTATCCCCGAGTCCGAAGAAGTTTTGTAAAACTATATTAGATTTAGCAAGCCCATAACTCTTTATGCACTAATATATTCTTCCTTCTGGTTTAATTCACTAAGATTGGGATGGTCCATTGTATAATTCGATGGGTAGCAGGTTAGTTTAAACATATTTTATTTGAAAGAACACACAAATAATTACGTTACAGTATACATACATCTGTAAATAATATAACGGATAAGAACGAAAGCAAAGTTTATATAGTTCATCTCCCTATCATAATATATCTGTTATGCTTAAGCGGAAGTAGAACAGAACAGAACAGAACAGTATCTTTATTAATCTCAGGCCACATACATGACATAGGGATACAATGTGAACAGCAAAATGTAATTTACAAAGGACTTGGTATTTTTGTTCTCTTCTAAATACAAAGCTATTATACAGATAGGTTGCTCTCATTCATTATTCAGCGTAGTGTCAATCGTTGAGAGGGGGGGGGGGGGTGGGGGGTCAACCACCATATTCTCAATGTTATTCTCTCAGCAATGTTTCAAGTTCATGTATTACGAGGAAATTTGTTGTGAGATTTGTTTTCTGCCAGAAAACCGGGGACAGCAGTGGTTCAAATTCATGTCTGAAAATGAATCTCTGCCAGCCCCGCAGCGTGATTCTGCTCGAGATAACACCGGTGAAACAATCCCGACATCCGCACGCGATCCCACACCCGCTCGCCCAGCCTGCACCAGGGCCCAGGCGCAAGCCAGACAAACAGGCGAACGATCGTACGCAAACATCGGCCAGCTTGATTGTTGTGCCTATCTTATATCCGTATACCTTTTTCTCGATGCACAGCTCGGATAATTATGTCACCTTCTGCACGAGTAAAACATGAGAATATTTACAATGTGGGTCATTTGATATCCGGGATCAGTAGTGTCAAGGCTGTTCGTTTATTATTGTTATTTTGGATTACGATCTGTTGTGTGAGTATCTTAATAACATTTTATGTCACATGTTAGCTGGGTTCTGAAAGAACCGTCTCCAATGAGACGGTTCTTTTGAGCACCCAAAACCTATGTTTCAGTAAGAGAATTCTGTTTTATACTGAATAGTCACTGATCTAGATAAACAAGCCATCAGCATGTATAAATGAGATCTTAACCAAATGGGTAGGTTTAAAAATGTGTATTGAGTGTTGAACTGAACAGTCTTGTCGAGATGGTTCAATTGAACACCCAGAACCAATTATTCTATGAAGAAGTCGCTGCATATCTTGACAATTTAGCTATTTAACACGGGCCCAGCCAAATAAATGAGATCTTATCATGATCATGTCCTTTTATTCAAACATGTGTATTGAGTGTTGGAGGGAGGAGCAGTATCGTCGAGACGGTACTTTTGAGTCCCCAAAAACACAAGTTTTTGTTGATAAATTAGGTTGTTTTCCCAAACCTCACAATCATCTCAGGTCAGGTGCATAAATTGAGACGTTATTCCATCTCATAGTTTAAAAGTATTAAGTATGTGTTGAGTGCTGAGAAAGAGCAGTCTCGCTGAGACGGTTCTTTTGAGCACCCAGAACATACGTTTCTGTTGATAAGTTAGGAAAATATTTTTGCAAACTGATCAATCAACTCAGACGCCAATGTATCAATTGAGACGCTTTTCCACCTAGTAACTTAAACATATGTGTTTAGTGTTGGGAGGGCCGTCTCATCGAGACAGTTCTTTTGAGCACCAGTACATATGTTTCTGCTGATAAATTAGAAAAGTACTTTAATCAACACAGGTCCAGATGACCAGGCAGCTCATAAACATAGGCGCAGATAAGGAAATTTTATGAGCGTAAAACTGTTATTATGTGTTTTGGATGCTGAAAAGAAGCGTCTCATTGAGACGATTCTTTTGAGTACCCAAAACATATGTTTGGTTGAAAATTGGAGAAAAAAGTTTCAAATACGCACTCTTATCTGGAGGCCTGATAAATTGAGGACGCATCTAGTTACTTACTAGGCATGTGCATTGAGTGTTCAAAAGAGCAGTCTCTCTGAGACTGTTCTTTTGAACACCCGGAACATATGGCTTTTATGATAAAACAGAAACTTATTTTTACAAATTGAACAGTCAACATAGGCCCAGATTAACAAACGCTTTTGCATATATTGAGAACTTATCCCATCATCTAGTACTTTAAACATATATGTATTGAGTTTTGAGGAGAGATGTCTCGTCTAGACGGTTCTCATAAACACCCAAAACACGTGCTTTGTTGATAAATTAGAAACTTGTTTTGCAAGCTTGGCAATCAACACCTATCGCAACACTGTCGTTCATGTACATGCACGACTAAGCAATGTACGTAATCTTTTAGGCCAATTAGGTTGATATACTTTTTATATGACAAGAGTTGGGGGTGGGGAATTATCTTCTATCGTTAGAGAAATGACGTAGGAGGATCCTAATGAACTGACAGAGCTTAGTCAGCTGATTCTCATTAGTTGTGGACATTATTTCTCTAAATTTCAGAACATTGGTTCTAGTATAATAGTACTGCTTAATATACTTTTTTCTGGGCTCTGAGAAATAAGAGCAGACAAGAAGCAGATGAAATTCGTCACATATGTCATTTGCAGTGCAGAGTTCACATTTTCTTTCGGCCAAGTCAACGCCAAGAATATTACTTTAGCATGTCGAGCGGTGGATAATCATTTGAGAACATATAGTAAAGAAAGGTAAAAAAACCCCCATAAAACATACAGCTTTGGTGAAAACATAATGAATACATACAATAATAAAACAAATAATAAAAAAGATAACTAAGAGGCTATGAATATTATTTGTGTTAGGGCAGGGGTATGGGATGGGGGATAAGAGTAGACACCACAAATCGATCGGAAGGCTTAAAACCTGATATATATTTATATATCACCTTAAACAGTAATGTGATGCTTGATAAGGTAAAACGTGTGGTGTTAAGTATATATTACTTCACTTTTCGCTTACTGTAAAGGCGGCAACTTTAATATTCATATCTGGGCGTGGTTAGGCTATTTCATCTGCTAAGTAAGGGAAATCAGGTTTCTCGTATTTATAATGTGGTAAAGAGTTAATAAGCTTTTTGTACCGAGCAAACGTGCGTGCATTTCATGAAAGTCCTTACCGTAAACACACTGAACTCACATTTATTAACCCTTAAAGCGCATAATCACAAAATGTATGCTTTTGTCGTCCACTAAAATACTTGAAGCCTCATAGACAAACAGTGTGGACCCATATCAGACTGCTCCTGTAGGAGCAGTCTGATCTGGGTCTACAATGTTTGCATCTTTGCCTATGTTACATAGACATTTTCAGATGCAGTTATTTTGCTGGCGTTTTAAGGACTAAATAATGTATTTTGTGTCTATATTGAGGTAATGGCGCAAGATGATACATTTATATTTGGATAAAATCACGGCTCATTTTCAGCTTTCACCTATGTCTAAGGTTGACCAGTCCTAATTACGCATTCATGAGGTGCCGCCTTTACAGAAAGCGAAAAGTCAAGTAATACTTGTGAACTTGTTTCAAGATTGCAATATTTGCTTCAAGTGATAGTGTTGAGCTGCCAAAGAGAATGAGACTTAGGGAAGGATTCTGGTAGGTTGTACATGCATTCAAAACAGTGTTTTGGGGCCCTGGTAGAGCCTGCAGTGAAAGAAATAGTGATGTGTATCAATAGAAGATGAGCCTGAGTTTGAATGAATATCGCCAGAGCATGATAGCAATATTACGAGCAATAGGATGAACACTGTGATTAGCAATGTGAGTAAGCATTTAGATGAGAACTGGACAATTGTTCTTGACCTTAAACTAGGTAAAGTTGATCTCAGTTGACACAGTAGAAATAAATCTTGTGTTTTGGGCGTGCTATCCAACATCCAAGAAAGCATTTAAAAAAGCGTGAATTAAGTGACAGTTTAGTGTTAAGAAAAATATAAAATGGAGTGTAGTATTAAACGTGTATCTTGGGCGATATACTGGCACGACTGCAAACTTACTTTGTTTAACCTTATGTGTCATGTAATTGTGCATAGAAATATAATAAACAAGGCAAGAAAATGTGTATGTACAAGCCATCATACCCCCTCAGGTCTCCAGTGTCTACCGATCCCCTCCCTTAATTCCCCGCCATAAAGAGGTCGGATGTAATCATCAAAAATACAAGATGAAGCATAGAAAATGTCATTTTACAGAAAGATGGAGGCAATTCGCGTGCGCTCTTTTAGTCGAATTGCCTTACATTTGTAAGAAAAATCTACGAATAATCCATGTCTCTAATAAATGTCCCTCCGCAATTTAGAACCAAGCATTATTCCTTCATTTTGACCACGTGACCAGTT
This sequence comes from Loripinus fragilis, assembly GCA_964019695.1. Lineage (NCBI taxonomy): Eukaryota > Metazoa > Mollusca > Bivalvia > Lucinida > Lucinidae > Loripinus > Loripinus fragilis. The sequence continues at coordinate 15,044,402 of OZ026520.1, forward strand.
ATTATTTCCAAATAAAGATGTATTTCTTTGTCTCACGATTGTCTTTGTCTCAACAGGGTAGACCCTGGTGAAACATCACATTTTGCGGCATTTCATCTGGGTCTTCACTGTTTGCCAAAGAACTCATTTAGGAGTCTCTAGTGTATAAAGGGTTAAAAGGGTTCACCCTGTATGGATTAACCCATATCTTGCCAACATTTTTGGTTATGAAAATGTCAATGCTGAATAATTTTAACCTTTAAAGCGCCAAGAAAAAAATGCATCTGAAAATGTCGTCTGCTGAAGTCGTCTGCTGCAAATAACTGCGTAACATTACTGACAAATCAAGTATCGAAGCAAACAGCGAGGACCAAGAACAGACCGCTCATTTATCAGCCTGCTTTTGTTTGTTTGTTGATTTGGTTCGTTATGTCCCAGTCAACAAATTTTCAATTATGTCAGGATGGGTCTTCCTGGGTTGAACCAGTACTAAGCAGGGATTAATGTGTCTTGATCAAAGACACAATGCATGGCGCTGGTGAGGCTTGAACCTGCAACCCCTCGGTCTAGATACAAGCACTCTACCACTGAGCCACCTTTTTTTTATCAGACTACAGTCTAATCTAGGTGATACGAGACCTTTTTCATGTTTATTTGAAAACATGTGAATTTCACTTTTGCGGTTGCATATAAATATATCAAACTAACTTGGCTTTATCATAGATAACGGACGTGTCCCAAGTATGGTCAAATAGACAAATTGGCAATTTAAAGCATTACCACAAAACGGCGGCGCAAAATACACCCCACCCCCATTTTAATGATTTTAAGAGCTAAAAATTAAGGGTGTATCTTTCATGAAATGCGTATAAAAGTGTGCAATTTTCTTGTAAGTTTAGAGGAGCATTCAGTCTATTATTGAAATGAGAAACAGCATCTGTGCGTCTTTTTTTGCATGCCAACTGGGCTTAATAAGTTCTACCATACAAAGGCCCAAATCGGTATTCCAAGAATATTGAAAAACAAATTCTAAAAACTCGCAGCTGACTCGAGTTCCTAGATATTTAGGTATATATCGCCGATAAAACTGATAACCAAAAATTGCATTTATGTAGTTTGCATACAATTTAGTGTTGCCTTGGAAACTGTAAACCCTAAAAGGGGTACGTGCATTAAGAGGCTATTTTGGCCCCCCATATGAAGCCAAAAAATGAAAATTGTTTTTTACAAGTTTCTTCTTATTAGTTTATTTGAACAATAGCCCAAGTGTAAAAGTCTGGGTTTGATTCTATTTTTACCGTTGCTATGGTAACAAAAATGGCTGCCAAAATAGGCTGAAAATAGGAAAATGACCCTTTTGGAGCCAATTTAAGACATTTGACAGAGAAATTAACATAGAGCACAAGCAAATACCAAAAAGATATTTTAACAGAGGTTGAGAATTATTACGGCACACAATATCTTAAAAGGTTTATTTGGTATTCGCTTGTGCTGATATCTAATTCTTAAAAATTCGGCCTGAAAAGCCTTAAATTTGGCTCAAAATGACAATTTCTCTATTTAAAGTCTATTTTGACGGCCATTTTTGGTACCATAGCAACGGAAAAGGTAAAATAAATGCCAGAATTTTACACTTGGACCATTCTTCTAATAAACCAATTGGGTGAAATTGGTGAAAAGCAACTTTTAGTTTTTGGCTCCAGAAGGGGCCAAATTTGCCCCTTAATACACGTCCCCCTTTGTTATTCAAATCTCTACCAAAAAAATAAATATCCAACTGACATGCTTTAAAGTGTAACAGAACACGCTTTAATTATTTATGAACAATTTAGACAAGGTTTCCAAAGAAAAACTCCATCTCTTTAAGAGATATCGTTCGAGAACGATTCAGAATATTTCGATTCAGACACCATTTTTAAACGCTTAAAATTGGACTACTCATCCTCAGGGACTGTTTCAAACCAGCGGATTAAGTTAATAGCTATTTTTCTTGGTGACTGCGTATTCCTGGAGGTCAGACAAACCCATGTAAACCCATGTAAATCAATTATTACAAAATATAATGAGAAATAAATGAGTTACAGCAGTTTCCAATTTGTTCAAATAAACATGAAACACCTCTTGTATATTGTTTGCGATATAGGTAACCAAATTACAAAAGCAGAAAGCAGACGACATCTGTTATGAATATCGAGAAAAGGGTGAATAGGAAATTAGATCATTATTTTCCCTGAGTAACAATATCAAATCATGGATTCCAAAAATCCTACCTAGGACAAAATGAGAAAAAGACTGTGCATCCTTTGCGACCCCAAGCGATGCATAAGTTTAACAGATTATTTAATATATATTCAACTCCTTGCATGCGCGGTAATTTTTCATGATTTTTGTCGTTATTTGTTGTTGTCAGTCCATTTAGCATAATCATGCTGCTTATGAACTCTCTTAAGCTCATCAGTACATCAACACTATGCATTGTTAAAATATTATTTATGCACATGCGTGGACGATCATTAAACTTAAAGAAAACAATTGGTGCTCTTAACGTGCTGTGTAAGAGCACATAGTAAGTCATTTGACCTTCCAAACTACTGGTATATTGCACCTCAAATGGAACACAGTTTTTCGTTTATAAAATTTTACAAGAAGGTTTCTTCACCCTGAAAATTTGCATGCGCATAGATATAGCAAAACCCTAACTAGATTTAAATTTTGGCGGAGAATGATATCAATCTTACTGCTCTAATATCATGTAAAAATAGTTAACTTAGTTTTTGTTGGAATGAAAATACCTGTTTAGTACCCATTTTTGTACTGTCAGTGCAATACATTTGGATAGATATCGTAGTATTTGCTCAACTATAAAATGTCCATTAGAGATTACAGCAGACATCAAATAGGCCTAGTGCGGTTTATGATGCAATCCAAGCTGCTTATATAGATCTACGGATAATGGGTTATCAACGCGCGTTTCATGCCTACCAAGTACCATCATTTTACCTGCTTCCATCTGGCTACCTAATTGTATGTTTTGTTCATGTGTCTGTATGTGCGAGTGTACAACTAGAAATGCACAGGCCTGAAAATACGAATAAGATCACAGATATACGGGCACTTACATGTACTACATTTCATTTTATGTTTAACTTTTACTGCTTCTTTAATGATGGAAAATATGCATGTTTTCATATGGAAGTGGTGAGATCAATAAACAGACTCATTTATGGAATAGCGAGGCAAATGGGTGTTTCCAACTAAACTCCGTTTAGAAATTGTGTGGCACCGGTTTTTCGTAGTTCTTGCTTTTATACGTCATCTAAGGTCCTACATCGCTGTGAGAAAGTTACTCGTGAAGGCCTCCCCTAATTTCTCCAGCAGGTTCTGTGCGTGTGCGAGCTTCTGGCAAAGCCCTGATATCTTGGGGAAAATCATGAAATTGAATAATACGCCAGCAGACTAAGATAATTTGACACTTTTGAAACGCCCTCCATGAACGTATAAGGAAATGACAATATTTTCATTATAATATTTGGGTGTGGTTATTTCAATTGGCGAGAAATTCGTGGGATATTATAAAGCGTGACTACACACCGTATATCTGGAAAATTTAACACTGATCTGGCGCTTTACGCGCCAACGTTAGTGTAAAATAACATTTCCGACTATTAGAACTTGTGTTTGTGTTTAACGTCCCACCAACAGCTTAGGTCATATGGAGACAGGGCCACGGCTTAAAGTCTCATCTGACAGACTGGTGAAACCGGTGATCAAACCTGCGACCCCTGGATTACAAGGCAAATGGTTTATCAACTACACCACGGTGGCTCCTGTTACAACTTGAGGCTAACATTTCTTCAGCATAAAACTTAAACATTTCTACTTGTTATTGTTGTAGTTATTCTGCGGGTCAAAATTATTGAACAGAATATAGCTTAAAAGCAGTTAAAAAGCACACAAAGATCAAATAGCAGTTCAGTTGCTGTTTTGATAACTTATTTTCACGGTGTACTTATTCGAAAAATAGATTGTTGTCCAATATCGTTAGAAAAAATTGGATTCATGTTTATACACGGGTATGACATCATAAAACACAAATCAACTTGTAGTGTCGATTAAACCAAGCAATTATAAATGGTGGTAGAAATGCCCCATTTCAACTGTACATTAATAATAACATGCTGATAATGTCCTGTTACCAAGGTATTACCTTTACTGTGCCTTTTTGTGAGCATAGCCATTTTTTCATGAAAATTGCTAAATTTGTAATGGTTAATGAGGTAAAGGGCATCCCTGTTGAAATGGCACAATTTTCGTCGTGCTTGCCACATGCATGCACTGTTGAAAATATCTGCACGTCAACGTGGGTTTATAGCATGAGTTTGCTTGACCAATGGCTCGGAACTAATTAACTAGTTGCCACCATTGCAGGTCCCCCCAGCCCCTTGATCCTTACTTTCGCGTGTACTAGGACCGGTAAAACTTTATTGTAGCTTGTTATCAAAACATTTAATATTCGAGTAAAGGGTGTGTTGCATTTGAGCAATTTAAAAATAGACTCGAGACACGTGAAGCATATCGATGAATATTGATGTATTTTATGTGGCAATCATCGTCAACTGGACTTAGTCTGTGGGTGCATTTCTGAATTTTCTGATTTTTCCCAAGATATCAGGGCTTTGCCAGAAGCACGCACAGCCACGGAACCTGCTGGAGAAATTAGGGGAGGTCTTCAAGAATAACTTTCTCACAGCAATGTAGGACCTAAAACGACATATAAAAGCAGGAACTGCGAAAAACCGGTGCCACACAATTTCTGAACGGAGTTTAAGAGCGTATTTTGGGTAGTAGACGTCTATAGATGTAGCCTTTCGTTTGTGTCAGCGTCTTTGTGACATGGTTAGATAACTGAAATATTGTTGACTATGCTGATAAACAGCAACGCAAGCCAAAATACAGCTACATTTAAAACCCACTGATGCATTGTAAATTGTCTTATATTAGTATATACATGGTTTTATATTCAACTGATAGTCATTGATCCATATCGCTCAAGGTACAAGAAGGGAATGTTATTTGGCATAAAACATTAAGAATGTTAAAATTCCATCCTATCCCATCATTTATGAAAACGTATACAAACTTCAAAAAATATGTTCCAATTGAAGGGCTATACTCCAGTAATACATTATGTACCCATTTAACACTTTCCGATTAATGTCACATACTGCAAGTAACTATTCTCTGTTCAATATGTCTTCCATAGACAAGCTGAAGATCATCACTTTCCTCCTGGTATTATATACAATAAAACCTGTGTAAAATGGCAACTCTCAGAAAGACAAATTGTTTTTCAAGACTAGAGATCGCTTGATGCAGGTCAAAAGTATTGCAGAATGCTCCAAGGGGAGCATTCTGCAATGCTTTCGACCTTCATCAAGCTACCTTATGTCATTAGGATATTTGTTTTGTCTATTTTTGAGTGGCCGTTTTACACAAGTTTTATTGTACATCACAGTGAAACAGATAATGTTCTGTGTCCTCCCGAACTTTACCCAGGTCACACATTTATGATACTGTTCGATCAATTTTCATTCTATGATTGTTAAGTCGAGTATTACCTGACAATAACTAGTTAACTATAGAGAATGAAAGCCAATCAACCACTCCAAAACAATTCCTCTTACCTACCTCTGTAAAACTATTGTATACTATCTGCTTTTTCTCTTAGATACTATTTCTCTGTTAAATATACACATGTCTCTTTAACCCATTCACTGTCTCTTTCTTGTCCATTGCTATAGGAATGTCCTCCTTTTCACTCACTTCTGCTGCTGCCTCCTTTGCCTTCATTCATATCTGCTTGCTTTTTGCCCCTAATCTCTTTGTGACCCGGCACCAAGTATGCATTGATTGCATTGTCTTGGAAATATAGGTTGCTACAACATACTTTAATCTTTGTAACTATTTCAACCTTTGATTTTCAAAAGCAGTTATAATTGCTGGTTGACAATCAGTCAAGAAATTAATACATCTTTCTTTTAGATCTGTATGGTCTAGTTCGGTAAGAATTTCATAGCGTTATGTATGCCAACCAGTTCTGCTGTACAATTGTTACTCATTGGACTAACACTCTTTATAAGAAGAAATGGCACTGGCTGGTATCCTTCTGTTGGCCCTGGGTTCTTCAAACCTGATCCATCTGTGAACACCAAGACATCTTTTTCACCTGTCTGATTTAATCACTCTCTAACACTCTCCTCCTGTCTGCTTTTTGAGTTCTGGAAATCTTGTTACCACTGTCTTTATAAGACCCATGTGTTCTTGTGTGTATTTAAATTCATTTTCAACATTGTCTAGTTCAACTTTGCCCTGGTTCATTTCTCTAAATCAAATCACCAATAGATGGAATACTGTAGGGTTCCTTCCCACCATGGTGTCTCCTGCACACCATCTATTAAACTCCTCTTTCAATCGATCTATATCACATTTCTCACGTATGCTGACTAACTCTTTGGCCTGCCTAAGTTTCAGTTGTAGATCAGTTGGCGAAGTATTGGTCAGGATCTCTAAAGCATCTGTTATTGTTAAACTAAGACACCCTGAAGCCTTAAGCAGAGCACATCTTTGTATTTTCCGAATTCCCTGCATCCTTCTATTACTGCAGCTTTCCATACCGGAGTCCTTTATTGTCACCTGCTGGGTAAGGGCTGACATCTTGGCTCTCGTTTGTGATGTCTAACTGTGAGTTTGTCAATTTCCCATTGGTATCCTAGGTCAGGTGTGGTATTTGATTGTATCGATTCCTGATCTTTGCACCCTTACCTACTTCATATACTCTACCACAGGAAGCACACGTGATCTGTGCAGCATTAAGTATACTGACTGGCTGCACATCTATGCCCCTGCACCAATGATTCCAGGCTTCTAAGTGCTCCAAAACTGTTTTTGTTTTTTTCTCGTATATGGTCCTTGAACGGGCGACAGCTTGTTATCTAAAGCAATTCGTAACACTTTCTTTGTTTTAGCCACGTTCCGTTATAATTCTCCCATGTCCTCTCCTACTGGCTCACCCACATCTTTACCATCAAAGGGAACAACCATTATTTCCATCGTTTAAAGCTGCATAATCTGTAACTTTTGATATTTTCATTTTAAAAATAATGTTTCTATTTTTCAAGAACACAGTAAAAATACTAAAATTCAGGTATACATTTTACCTTTTTCGTAATAATTAACAAATTATTAGTGCCAAAACAACAGCATTTATGTTAAAAATCTACTGTCTGGAATTATTGGAGGGACGCAAATAATTACAAACAAGAGAAAATACACCTGTTTTTATAAGATAATTCACTTTTTCATGCAGTTTTCAGCTGTAGAAATTAGATTTATTGTGACAACATAACTTTATTCTACTTTTGCAAATGATTTAAAAAGAAAATATTTTTTTTCGAAAAATGTTCATAGTTACAGAGTATGCAGCTTTAATACAGTATTGACACTTTCCATCTTTCACACCATTTTCCCTCTTTTATCAAATGAGCTAGTGCATGAGATTTCCAGCAATGTTGTATGTGCGACAAGCAAAGCCTCAGATCAGCCTGCACATACGCGCAGTCTGATCAGAGCCTTTGCTAGTCGCGTGAGAATTCTATGATTATTAAGCTACTGACTGAACACCATTTGGAGTTTCTAAGCTTAAAAGAGGCTGCAGAGGCTCGTCCGAGTCAACACTTGTCCAAAGGATCATTGACGGTTTGGGCCTTATACGCCTATTTTTCTGATTCCCAGAACGCTGCTTTTGAGCTTCTAGTGTGGTGCATGTAGTATCAGTGCAATAGGTGAATCTAATGGCAAGAGCCAGCTAGCAAAATATTTTCAAAATTTCTACGCACTCGAGAGTTATGGCGGGTAGAAAGGGGAGGGGTCTGAAATTTCATGAAAATAAAAAGTGCTTTAAAAAGTGATTTCTGCACGTTTTCTTGATTTATTTGGTAGGCATGGTGATATCTATTGAACATACCATATGCAGAGTATTAACGAATCATGATAATTGATGAAATTGTTTTAAAAACAAAATATGTTTTGTAATAAAATGATTTTGGGGAGGTAATTTAGAAGTTACCTGTACTTTTTTGACTACATGTACCGTAAATAATACAAAACTGAAAGCTCAACAAAAGAAATAATTATTTTTGAAGGAATGAAAGTGTCCCATTAAGCATTGGAAAGTAAAACTGATTCTAACTAGATCCTTTGAATATTACTTTTGCTTTGTTTAAAGGGCATAGCATGTTGTATGTATTTAAAGTGTCCTAATATTTATGGTATACATGATGCATGTATATCCCTATATGAGAGTATATATTCAACAATAAAGTATTTACCTGTGATAACTCTTTGCATGCCAGTGGATAATTTTTTCGTCTGCCAATAGCCTTTTGCAAACAGTTTGAACCCAGATGAAGACAAACAGAATGTCACTCTTGATCTAGATCCAAACTGTTTGACACTCTGATGGTGGTCCTGGGTGGTTTATTTTTAAAAACTTTATTTTAAAGAAAGTCAGCAGACGAAAATAAAAACATGAACAATTCCCTAGCATGCAAATAGATTAGTACAGGACGTTTGCAAAATAGTGTGTCGTTCAATAACAGTGAGATTTTTTCTTATGAAAACATGCATGAAACCTTGCTAATTCTACTTTTATTTTTTAATTACCTTATATTAATCTAGCACAGAATACAAAGCAATTTAGGAGGTTGGTTCTAGGCAACTTCATTACTGTGATTAGTTTCTAATTTGCAAGAAAATGCATTTTATGGGCTTAGGCCCTGGGTTTTTGGGCTGCTGAACATCTTTCCCCCCCTTGTGCCAGCAAGCCACTTCCATACAATGTGTAAAATATGGTAACACATATACATGCAAAAGCTTTTGCTGGCACACGGGGGGGAATGATATTTTAAAAAATGTTTTCGGATTCCTATATATCTTAATGTAAAACTGATTGTTCTACCCAAAATTTTACATCTTTAAAGCATTTAATATCGAAAACGGATTTTACAGCCATAAAGTACTCAGGTCAGGGTAGCTTCAATGTGAAGAAAGGGCTGATTGACAAACTTTTATTTTTACTGAAAACCATAGGCATTTACCCATAGCAAGTGTCAATGATTCTTTCAAATTGTTGGAATTCTCATGCCGCGGCTCAAATCATCGTTACATTCTTTAACATGCTGTTTATTTCCTAAATGGCTGCTTCCACTTCGTCCACATAGTCGTCTGATGATATTTTTTTTTCAAAATCAACAAGTTCAGAACATTATTTCGGGAAAACTATTACAGTGTCAAACGGTTTGGATCCAGATCAGGGCTGACGTTCTGTCATTCCTGATCTGGGTCCAAACTGTTTGCAAGGGCTATCAGCAGACGGCAAAAGTCACCATTAGCAAGAAAATAGTTGAAGCGCCACCAAGCATAGTGGCTCAGTGGTAGAGTGCTTGAAGCGAGATCGAGGGGCTGCGAGTTCGAGCCACACCGGCGTTACTGCGTTGTGTCCTTGAGCAAGACACATTTATCTCTGCTTAGTACTGGTTCATCCCAGGAACACCCGTCCCGACATAACTGAAAAGTGTTGACCGGGACTTAAATAAAGAATGAAGTCAAACAGAACCTTTGGACAACAAATCATACATAACTGTCAAAAGATAAACTGTAGTATAGCCCTTCAAATGAGTCATTGGTTTTAGGGAATTACAATAACATTTTATCAAATATGCGGATTTGAAATTCAACTAGAAAAATATATCTAAACTAAAAACTCCTTATCAAAAATATTTTTTTGAAGCTTGCATACGTATTTACAAATGAGCCAGTGCATGAGATTTCCAACAATGTGGTATGTGCGACCAGCAAAGCCCCAGATCAGCCTGCGCATACGCGCAGTCTGATCAGAGCCTTTGCTAGTCGCTTGAGCATTCTATGATTGTAAAGCTACTGGCTGAACACCATTTGTAGTTTCTAAGCTTAAAAGGCGACTGCAGAGGCTCGTCCGAGTCTACACATGTCAAGATGCCACATTGTTGGAAACCTCATGCACTGGCTCAAATGCTATTATAGGATGGAATCTTAACATTCTTATTGTAATATTCCTTGTAATATTTCCTTCTAGTACCTAGGGCGAAATGGATCACTGAATAAGCAATTATATATTCTAACATAAAATAAATTACACCGATGCTTCAATGTTTTAAAGGTAGATGCACATTGGGGCGTGGCCTAGTCGACGATATTTCAGTTATGTCCAACTGTGCAACAAAGGTTGGCAGGACTTTAAAGATAACATCTGTGAATACTGCGAAAACTTCTCATTTTTGGAAGCGCTTTGCATTTTCCATGATTGGGAGTGTGTGGGGCGTTATCCATATTTGCATAATTTGTTTATGTCAGTCTGCTTGTCTAACATTGTACGCTCACACATACAGAGGCACAGAAAATACAGTTAGGTAGACAGACAGAAGCAGACAAATGAGCCAGTGCATGAGATTTCCAACAATGTGTTATATGCGACCAGCAAATCCTCAGATCAGCCTGCACATACGCGCAGTCTGATCAGAGCCGTTGCTAGTCGCTTGAGTATTCTATGATTGTTATGCTACTGACTGAACATAATTTGAAGTTTATAAGCTTAACAGGAGCTTGTAGAGGCTCATCCCAGTCTACACTTGTCAAAATGTCAAATTGTTGGAAATCTCATGCCGTGGCTCATTAATGATAGTGGTGGTAGGGCGTTTAACGCAAAAATAACCCTTCATGTTCATTGTAAACTGTTAAGCGAGAAAATCTCTTGATTTTAAATCTTTAATGTACATTTTATCATGTTTATAGATGAGCAAATACTACGATCTCTATTCTACGTGTGTTTCACTGACAGTACAAAAATGGGTACTGAAAGGGTATTTTCATACCACCAAAATATAAGTTATTTATTTTTGCAAAATATAAGAGCGATAAAATTAAAATCATTCTCTACTAAAATTTAATTATAGTAAGCAGGTTAGGGTTATGCTATTTCTATGCTCATGCATTTCAGTGGGATGTAACGTTTATTTAAAATTTTAAAAACGAAAAACTGTGTCTCATTTGGAAGGGCTACACTACAGTAGACTAGTAGATGATTTTGTCGATGATAATCAAGTTAACTTTGTTGACTGCTTGATCTTCGTGCTAGGCAGATGGTGTTATTTTCGATGACAAAACTGGTAATTTGATAACAATTTCTGGTAAATTACTGTCTGACCTGCTGCTTGCTGGAGGGACTATGGCAAAAATAACCATTTTACGATAAATATTCTAAAATTGCTTACACTTTTCTCTTTCTAATCTCAAATAAATTGTTGGTTATGGCTGGAATTTACATAAAGCTTGTCAGAATAGCAAACGGTGAAGACCCTGATCAGACTGCTTCTTCAGAAGCAGTCTTATCTGGGTCACACTGTTTGTCTAGGCCTTTTTGTCCGGCAACTAGTGTTGTCGAAATTTTAGCACATTTTAAATACTTTCGTGTGTGCCATCGCACGTAATTTTGTTACTTATCGTATATGGGCAAAAACCTCCTTTAAACGCTTATACTGACGTATTCAGAAGGGCTCGGGGTCTAACATTTGGTCTGAGGTACATGACGTCAAATGAACGTCATATCAACGTCGATGTGTATGTGAGAAGATGATACTCCGACGATCTAAGTGATGGAGAGACGGTTCAAAACGATCTATCATTTGATAGTAAATAATTGTTATATTCATTTTTTTTGGAGTATATATATCAAAGGCCACCTCTTTATGACTCAAACAACCGATAACTGGATGATAATTTAGACTAATAAATAATAAATCAACTGTTCTAAAATGTCGAATCTATTCTCAACTAAAATGTTGGTAATAACAGGGCTGGAGTCACAAAATGCTGATCAGAATCGCAAACATGGAAAACTCTGATCAGACTGCTTCTTCAGAAGCAGACTGATCTGGGTCTGCATTGTTTGTCGATGTTGGCATGCAACTTGTGTTCGAAAATTTAAAACATGATAAAATAATAGTAAAATGAAATACACAATAACTTACCACTTGACACACTTAATCCAATTCCATAGAAAGCAATTAGAATGCAAAAGATAGATTTGTAATCCATTTTACGCAATAAACAAACAATAAGTTCCAACAGCGATTCTCGCAAAATAACATATCAGCATCATTTCCTATTTCTTGAAGTAATAGACAAACCTACAGTGGCATTCACCCATTGATACTCTACTCTAGACGATGAGTCGATATTTCCTGCGGATGCACATATTTTTGTATACTGTTAGAATAACCCATATAAGCCTAGCGTCCTTTTTGTGGGACATAGACAAACAGTGCAGATCCAGATTCTTATAATGGAAATGGACTGGTCAAATTGATAATAGTGGGATATTCAGCTTAAATGGGATAATATTGATACAAAAGTGGCACGTTTAGTGTCATTGGCTACTGAAATGGTCTGCTGCATCGTCTGCTGTTGTTTTAGCAAACAGTGTGGTCCTGATGAAAGTAAGTAAGGGTGCAAAGATCAGGAATCGATACAATCAAGTACCATACCTGACCCAGAATAACAATGGGAAAGTGACAAACTCACAGTTAGACACCACAAACAAGAGCAATGAGGTCAGCCCTTTCCCAGCAGGTGACCGCAAGGCACATATAAACAGACGCGCACAAAGGCATAGAAAACGCAAGACAGAAAAAAACATAAAAGATCCACAAAAGAAGTACCTCCTTGGAATGGTCAGTAAAATATTTTACAAGAGGGCTTAAACCGGTTTTACGGCGCGCCAACCTCACCCTTAATTCACATGTGGATCAAGACATATAGATATTTGGTTTGCATGAAAGACCCCTAACTTATCAATGCATCATCTCCTAGAACATATAAATCAAGATATAACAAGGAGATAAAGCAAAGATAAGGACTCAACAGTAAATAAAACTGAATACCGGAGCAAAAGAAATCCATCAGGTAAACCCCAGTGGGCCCGACAAACAGCTAAAGCATCAGGCCCCTACCATCTCATCAGTAGATAAGTCTTTAAGTCATAACCGTCATAGAGTCTGAAGTCCGACCCACCGGCGTGCGATTAAAGAGGAAAGCAAAGTTGCCAACCGTGATTGGGTTGACTGCCAAGCATGCAGTCTGTTGCAATACATTAAAGTTATAGCCAATCTTTTCATAATGGGAAATCATCTTAATAAACTGAGCTGAAAAATTATAAGAGCCAACAATCTTCTTCAATTTATATACAAAGTCACCATAGAATTCAGGTTCCGAAAGTCCTTGGCGCAAGAGAGATTTAAGTCCAACTTGGAATACAGATATCAAATCATAGTATCGTCTATAAAATTTAGAAAAGGTTTTGCGAAGTTTATGATACCGATAGCCTTGTTTAAGAAATTTCTGAGTTAACAATTTATTGCGAGTGATGAAGTCAGTAACATTGCTAGATACTCTAGCAAAACGAATGAGCTGAGAGATATAGACTCCATAGGATGTAGAGCGAGGAACATTACCATTTAGAAATGGGAAATTGACAATTTAAAAATAAAAGTCGTCACGTTAATCATAAATTTTGGTAGAAACAATATCATTAGAAATTGACAAATGCAAGTCTAAAAATGCGGCTTCGGTATCAGAGGTATTAGCTTTATTAAGTTGGAGCTCTGAAGGGTATATTGACTTACCATATTGTCAAAATAATTATTATTAACGTTTAAAATTTCTTCCAAATATCTGGATGTAGTGTTAAACATATCAATAACATCAGCCTGCTTATCATCAGAAAGAGACATCATAAAGTCCCTCTCATAATAAAACAGGAATAAATCGGCTACCAGGGGAGCACAATTAGTGCCCACAGGAATCCCAACTACTTGTCTATACAGCTTGGTGCCAAATCGAATAAGAATGTTGTCTAACAAAACGGTCAGCGAATCACATACATTTTGACATGACCATGCATGATATTTTTTAAGTTTTTCCCAAGTAAAAATGCATTTATGTCATTACATGCAAGGTAAGGGGATCTTTCTCTCTGGAAGGTTCTTTCAATAAGATCAATAAGTTTATCTTTAAATAAATTATGAGGTAAAGTCGTGTGAAGAGTAGAAAAATCATAAGTAGACCAGTTTGTGAATTTTTAATAGACCAAAATAGGTTTTTTACGGAAGTTTTATCATGGTACAAACTAATGGTTGCATGCAAAAATCAGCCTGTTTTTAAAGCGAAAAGATGTAGCAGACGACTTACCGCTGCATTAAGTCAATCATTGAAAATTTCAAAATTATAAGAATATAATAATGGTCTGCGAGGCCTAGAAGCTGTTTGAACACGCAGTTGTTATGCCGAACGTTCAATTTAAGCAGGTATTGATGCATTGAAACAAACATGCGTATATAGTTATTCTTGCATTTTATTCACATTTCAACCAAAGATCACACCAAAAACGACAATAAAACATTACAAACTGTCTTGTTATATTCGATTTCTAGACTTAACCATCCCCCCCCCCCATCAATTGAGAAAATTGCCGTCTGCTCTCTCCTTTTGCCTTATGCCCTTATGGCCACAGACCTGTAAATGTAAAAAGGGCACTGATTGGCTCAAAAGGTGGGTGGAAGCTCAGCACAATATTTTTAAGTTGTAAGGTGTTTCATGATTGGTCAATAATAAAACTAGGAAATATATTGTATTTATTAGACGGGTATATCTTTGCTGTACTTTTTGAAACAGCTTCTCATTGCTTTTGTTGATTAAGTTTACTGGTGTGGCTTAGAAAAAAGGACCTTGCATTTTGGTATTTTTTTCAATGAAAATTTCCTCTCATGTAGGGTGCCCACCTTCAGGGGCCAAAAAGTGGTAAAACATGGTGGTCACCATGGTATCTCATATTTGTTTATTGGTTGAACTTGGTCCAATCTGTAATTCTACGGCAGCCTCATTGTGCTTGAAGTGTTGTGTGGACCACAGCTTACTCAAAAGCTATAATGGAGGTCTATGGAAAAACATTTACAGGTCTGGGCCCTAAAGAAGAACATCAGGCCTGTTTTGTTGGATACCTTGGCTGCTATGCATGTGACCTGTAATATGTTTTTGATGCATTGTTTTGGTTTCAGTGAGTCCTATAATGATTTCAGCTTCAAAAAGTCCACCTTTTTAAGACAAAAAGCATTAAGACTACAGAAAAAGAGCCTTATTAGTTGGTAGGGGTGATGGCTGGCTCAGTTTTGCACTACATATTGGGCTGGGAAGCATGTGAGTTCCACTACTGCACTATGAGGCTATACTGGAGGCATCATTTCATATATCAAAAGCTTAGGGGTTCTTATATCACATACATTTGTATTTTTCATTGTTATGCTGAAGCTTTTTTTGAGTATTTCTTCTTGTAATTGACAAAATATGGTAAAAATGGCCCTTTCGCAAGTTTCCGTAGATGGCAGTAGTGGTCACTTGATTGAGTTAAATGCAGCAACTTTGTTAAAAAGTATTACATGTGGTAAACCCACATTTGCATGATCATTTATTGTCATTTGCCTTAGTTGAACTTGGAGATAGCACAGGAGACTGTCACATGACCCAATATCACCTTGACCTTTGAAAAATGGACCTTTCCATTTAGCAACAGTGAAGAACAACTTGGAATCCTGCCTGAAGTTGCAGTGTCCACTTTGTTAATTAATCCACCTGGGCCCTTTTGGTTGATTTGCTGTGCCAAATTGACCCTAGACCTTATTAATGACCTTAACCTTTATAAGAGGAGCCATTTCAGATGCGTATATGTATGCGTATTAGCCCGTTTTAATCTTTACTATTGGATCCGGCAATATAAATGACACTTTGAAAAAAAAATGCATTATGAAACTTCTTCAAAATACCAATTCACATGCATACTTTTAGCAAATTTATAGCCTGCAATTTATGAAATGAGTATTTTAGGCTAGTAATTTTAAATTTTTGTCAATAATTTGGTGCTTTTCTCTGACCATTTTACCTCATTTAAGAGAAATAGGTCATAAATAGTAGAATGGGTACCTTTTTGGCCAATAAAACTGCAAAGTGACCTTGACCTTTGACCTCTATGACCTTAAAATCTCCATTTCACTGACCTTGACCTTGCAGCATCCTGGCTGAAGTAGTTTTATTCTCCCCCTAGGCCTTCGGTGAAATGTAAGTAGTCCAAATGCCATGCCGGTGAGCATAGTCCCTCTGCATGGAAGAAAGCTTTGCTCTTCCCCACCTCTGACTGTTACATAATATTAGCTTTTTTCATCTAAATTAGCAGAAATTGCTCTTTTTTTGTACAAATGAGTTTTTAAGTGATTAGAAGTTGATTTTATGTGTAAAGAAAGGATTCTATGCCCCATAGCTAGGAGCATGTAATTTTTGCCTTGTCAATGGGGGTGGGTGGGGTAACTCCACATTAGACTAATGATGGTAAAGCACATGCATCTTCTATGTATAGTTTATTGTAAGGTGGTGTTATAAGCTTATATGAGAGAAGTTTGAGGCATTTCTGATATATAATAACAGAGATATAAGAAAATTAATCTGTTCACTTTCCCTTTTTCATTATTTTGCTATACAATGATTTTTCTAGTAACATATGTAGGGGGTAGGGCTGTTTACAGGGTTCCCAAGAATAACTTTGGGGTATATAATGCAAACAAACAATATAAATGTGCTTTAAAATGTTTAATGGTTTGAATTAAATGGTTTTGTTGGTCTTTTATCTAGAATGGGTTATGTCTTTAGGCCACAGACCTGTAAATGTAAAAAGGGCACTGATTGGCTCAAAAGGTGGGTGGAAGCTCAGCACAATATTTTTAAGTTGTAAGGTGTTTCATGATTGGTCAATAATAAAACTAGGAAATATATTGTATTTATTAGACGGGTATATCTTTGCTGTACTTTTTGAAACAGCTTCTCATTGCTTTTGTTGATTAAGTTTACTGGTGTGGCTTAGAAAAAAGGACCTTGCATTTTGGTATTTTTTTCAATGAAAATTTCCTCTCATGTAGGGTGCCCACCTTCAGGGGCCAAAAAGTGGTAAAACATGGTGGTCACCATGGTATCTCATATTTGTTTATTGGTTGAACTTGGTCCAATCTGTAATTCTACGGCAGCCTCATTGTGCTTGAAGTGTTGTGTGGACCACAGCTTACTCAAAAGCTATAATGGAGGTCTATGGAAAAACATTTACAGGTCTGGGCCCTTATGAAATGATAATTGCTAGGTTGTACATTGGTCGTTCCTGGTAAAGTGAATTACTCTATACTTTTTGAGACCAATTCTATGCACGCAGTGCCCTCTCATCTCATGCCTATGGAATTACGGAACAAGTGAATGACTGTGCCAGGATTGTTCCACCGGGACACGTTTTATAATTAATTCTAACAGTCTGGCATATTTGTATACCTATAACAGAATGGACCATGACGCGAGAAAGCCAGTCTTCGGGGTTTGTGAAAATCAAAGGCGCAGACCAGCCTGCGCATCCGCGCAGACTGATCAGCGCCTTTTTTAGCACTTTTTGGAATGTACCATATCTAAACTTGCTACAGGTGAAATTTCAATTTTCTAGCTAGTCTCTGTAGCTGAGGAGACTGATTTTAGTCTCGCTTTGTCGGAAACCCAGAATACAGGTTATGGATCGTTAGCGTCTGGAACCGGTTACCGATTAATCTACGTTCACCACGGGTCGTGCACATTACAATCAGAATTGTACAAAAATAGTAATCCGTTTATCGTCGAAAAGGAAAGACATTTTGGCGTTTTCTTTAAAAAGCCTACCAAAACAATAATTAATTGTTTTTATTGTCGAATATTTTAAGGAGATGCCCTGTTAAGGCTAGCCTATGCCCGGAATTACAATGCCTCCTTAAATTTAAGGAAGACATAAGTTAAGCATTGATTTTTCAAGATGCGAAAAATAACGTTTAAAACTGATTAAAATCAAAATAGTTTCCTTTTCTGCAGATCACAATGGTAGCTTTGGCCACAAATACTGCATCGATCCAGGCAATTTATTTAGCATCAAATATAGCATGTTGAAATATCAATACTTAACTTAAGTCTTCCTTAACTTTAAGGAGGCATTGTAATTCCGGGCCCTGGATTCCAGCCTGATCATTTTCCTTTTTTTTTATTTTTTCGTTTCTCGGTCAAAAATGACATTCAATATCTACCCAAGTTAATACCTTTGATGTGTTTTTTTATTATCTTAATTTTTAGATTATTACAATAAGATGATATTTTTGCAATATGTATTGGCGACTGGACCCAGGCTATGTTAAGGCGTGGAATCTCCCTAAAAGTCATTTGTGAAAAGGTCAAATTTTCTAACTGATTCTTGCAATACGTTCCTTGACTATGAATGGAAAAACATGTACATATAAATTGTTTAAAAACATATTCATTGATGTTCAAACCGATGGCAAAGGGGAGATAGAACAACTCTAAAAATGTATTTTTATACTATACTATGCACAATAAGTTAAGCAATTTCTTATGCTTTGCATCTTTATGTGCTCAACTTTGTGCAATATCAAACAAGTTCAATTGCAATGACGAGAACAGTATATTAGGCAAATAAAACACGAATTTACAGACGCCATCCTTTAATTAGGCATTTAGGGAGAGCAAGAGTTGCAGGAGGGGTCAGTAAGCAAAAATCATATCCGTTGTAAGTAAATGATAAGCATGTGAATTTTCGTTTGGTGGTCTATCAACTTCCTCATGCATCATACGCATATAAAAACTATTGGTTATGCGACAGGTTTGATAGAGATTTCATGCTGAAAAAAAAAACAGCTGCCATCAATGACGTCAAAACGTAGTCATCATTTGATTAAACTTCTTAAGTTAATTGGCGTTTCAATTCAACAGAGACTCAGTTTACAAAGATGTTAAAGGCTTACAATGCAACTCATCATATGGTTGATTAAAACGTAAAGTTATTGGAAAATGGTGTGACACATTTGCAAGATAACGGTGACATTAGATTTTATCTTTCGGCTCGCGCTCTTTAGACATGAAGATGTTTCATTCAACATTATTTGTCTGAATGTGTTGGAAGGCATTGTATAGTTTTACTTGTCAATGTGGTTCAAGATTAACGTCAAATTGTGAGAAATTGGTCCTTTATTTCTCCGAGAAAAGCCAGAAAATTCCAGCATGTGCTATGCTTTTTTGTTTTTCAGTGACCAAACAATCGCTTGAAAATGTTTTTTTGCTTCCTCCAATGATCAGAAATACCCACGTTACCCGCTAGTCTTAAAATTGATGTCACTTTAGCACGGCCGCTGAGTTTGGTATATCCGTATTTTTTTAAATGGAAATTCTTGTCAGGTGATCGGCACGTGTATCTTCATGACAGCAAATGAAGCTTGAGATCTGATGTGGATGGGATCATCCATACAAAACAATTGCTAAACTTATTGTGCATAGTATATATACTGATAGGAACTAGAAACTTAAGTTTTTTAAATGGAAAGGTAGAGTTTATGGAAACTTTAACACCGTGAATTTGACCCCCCCCCCTTACGTATCACTGACGTTGACGTTCAGGCTGTTGATGCTATCATCAATTCTGTGATTAAATTTGTTAAATGAATGTTGAGGACATCAGATTTCATAAAAAATGATGAAATTGATTTATTGTTTTTCATCAAGACATGTTAGAAAAACTTAAGTTTCTAGTTTATCTCAGTATATATCATTTGAAGGGCTAAAATGTAATGATTTTGTAATTCACGCTTGTGTTTCACCATCAAAGATTGTAAAATAGATTTATCTAAAGATATTATGATTAGTCCCAGTATGCCTTCACGCTGTTTAAGCATGCAAAATGCAGTAAATAATAGAAAAACGGGGACGCTTCATTTTTCGTATAAAAGTTTGTTCCCCACCATGACCCAGCAGCTCCTTTAAAAAGTAAACGTCTATGATGAATTTACACAATAAATGTTAGTGGGAAGCTGGGTCAAGGTAGGGAGCATACTTTTATACGAAAAACACAGAAGCATCCCAAATCGGAAGTATGAACTGCAATTTGCGCGCTTGAATAGTGCGCAGGCATACTGATCAGACAGATCGAATCAGATATTGCTAGATAAACTTTGATGGTAAACCACAGTTGTAGAATTTATAAAAAAAATACTTTTTTCCAAAATGCAATTTTAGTAGTAGTTACGAGGGGTGTTCCAAAAAATAATGTCACTTGCATCGGTGCTAAAATAGCGGAAGTGCTTTTGTTCATTTTCATTTGCTCTGCCCTTCTAAATACTCTCCGCCAGCCAGAACACACCTATTTAGCCGGTCAATCCATTTTTGAAAGCATTTTCATACTATTCAATGGGGACACCCATCAGACACTGATAAACAGCAGATCCAAGGCCATTTCTCGAATTGCATCTCCTTCCAGATAAATGGTATTTAAGATTTTGAAAGAGAAAATAGTCGCAGGGGGCCAAGTCTGGCGAATACGAAGGGTGCGGAAGGACCGTTACCTTCTCTGACTCCAAAAAGTCAGTCACAATACGTGCCTTGTGAGAGGGTGCATTATCATGCAAAATTCGGACATACTTAAGTCCTGTTTTGGGGCGACTTTTGTAGTAGTTCTTCAATTTTCTCAGAACAACGTTTTTATAGAACTTGCCTGTGACCGTTCTGCCTTTTGGCACCGGGATTTGAATAGCTGGAAAAAAAGCAAAAACTTCTTTACCGTTCGTATTCGTTTGGTAATACTTGGGCGTCTGGCGATGATTTTTAGTAGCCCATATTTGGTTGGCAACCTTCCGCTTTGGTTCAAAATAATACACCCGGGTCTCATCACCAGTGACTTTATTATCAAAAGCCTTTTCACTATACTTTGGGTACATCTTGAGAGTTTTTTTTTTGCCATTGTTACACGCGTCTTCTTTTGCTCATCGGTGAACAAATGGGGTATCCATCTTGCATTTATCTTTCTAACTTTTAGGTGTTTCTTCAAAATTGCATGAACTCTTGCTAACGACAAGTTTGTCCTTCGAGCCAATTGTCATACGGTGAATCGAGCATCAGTTTTGATGATATTTCGGTTTTTCTATGTCACCTTTGGTCGTAGTTGTTGCAGGACGACCTAGGCGAGCAGCATCTTTCAGTTGCTGCTGCCCAGCACTAAATTTAGCCAGTCCTGTGAGACATTTGGCCCTCCCCATAAATGTCACACACCTCGCGGTGAGTATTTACAGCGATTATGCCGAGTAATGAGCTACCTTTTATATAGGCCCTCATTTCAAGAACATTTTCGGCTCGTTTTCCTATCATTTTGTGTATATAGTCTAACGAATAGGCTATGAAACGATATTTATCAGTCACCCCTAATATTACTGAATTGTTTCAACATAACCTAATAAACGTTTCCTATCTCACGGCATGTTACCTTTATCAGGTCATGATGACGTTGCACTTTTTGAATGACGTCGGTAATGACGCTGAATCAACGAAAAAATCAAAAATTACGTAATAGTCGCTACTTTGAAGAGTGTTCAACAATGGGTAAACTGATAAATAGAATACCAGCCTCGCGATGTCAACAAGCGTTCTCAAATCCTTGCCTGGTAAACTTGATATCAAAAGACACTCACCTAGTATTCTCTTTACACTGTACCGAGGTCAGTGAACATGTGGACGAGATATTTACCTGTGTCACGAGCCAGTGATCACTCAATCAACACGAGGTGGTTTTGTGCATAAATTGCACGATTACCGCGAAATAAAGCACAGATGACATTATTTTTGGAACACCCCTCGTATGTTAAGCCGTATTTATCTCCTATTTGGCCTGGGTTTGAACATCATTTAATACGTTTTTGAATAATTTATATATATGTGCATTCAAAGTCACGAAAAAAAATGCAAAATTCACAGTTTAAAGATTTGCCTTTTTCCCAAATGATTTTTACGGAGGTTTCCCTAACAGTCATTTGTGAAACAGTCAAATTTTCAAACTGTGTTTTTACAATAATTTTCGTGACTATGAATGGGCATACATATAAATTATTCCAAAACATAAGAAAGCCGACATTTACCATTACAACTGTCCGTCCATTACAAATGTAGAGGGAAATGATTTTTCCAAACACAAAAGTATTTCTGCTGTACTTTCTGCCGTGATTAAACAAAAGTTAGACTGGCTCCAGTCCTTAAAACAATTTACCACCAATGTGTCATATTATATACTTATCATCAATGTGTCATATCATATACTTGTATCTAGTCTAACTCTGACGGCTCTGTTTTAAAACAGAGCCATCAGAGTTAGACTAGCTACAAGTATATGATATAACACATTAATGATAAATTGTTTTCGACAAGTATATGATATGACACATTGATGATAAATTGTTTTAAGGACTGGAGCCAGTCTAAACAAAAGTATGCCTAATAAAATATTGAAAACAGTAATTGCGATTCTCTTACCAGCCTTTGTGAATAGAATGCTCACAGGTGAAAAACGTATCTGAATTAATCCATCTTGCACATACCCATACCGTTCATTACATTTTCATGCATACATCTCTACCCGAAATATTTACTTTGATATTCAGTAAGAATCAAACTGTGGGTGTGTGAAGGAAAACTTATTCAGCATTAATACGGATTAAGTGATGGAAACCAACTTTGTTACAACGTTCTTACCCGTGACGGTAGCCCTTGGCATTTTACCGTTACAATGTACTTCTGGTTGCCATAGAACCCATATTGTGAGTCAGAAATTTTGGCCATTTCAAAATATGTTCCTGAAGTGTCCTATTTCCATTTGCCACATAAAAATGGGTTTCAAGATGTTTATTTATACGGGAAAATAGTGCTTGCCCAATGTGAAAAGCCTTTTTGCGGATAATTCGAGGGCTGAACCAACTACCTTTTCCACAGGAAAAACATTTTCTTTGAAACTTTTATGTGTCCTTTTTTATGGGCAATCCTGCATTAAGACTGATCGAGGTCCTTTGTCTATACAATTAAGAGCCAAATACAATATATATATTTTGCATAAGAAAACTGAGAGCGCAACAAACTTTCTGAAATAACCACACATTATATATTTGGTCGTTCAGAAAAGAAACATACATGTTTCTCATTATGAGCCAAATAAATGAGCACTCTATATTTAAAGTTTGTTCAATTAATTCAGTAAGTTTTTCTTTGATTAGATGATGGGGTAATGTGATGATGATGATTTTACAGTTATATTAAATGTCTGCGTAGTGCGGCCCCCTGCCTCTGGCATATAGAGCGCGCACAAACCCCCAGTTTTATGCATCCACTAAGGGTTCAAAGAAGGAATTGTGGCTGTAGCCCGCCATTATCCTACACCTGTCCATATTAAATACAAGTGTGGGGTTTTATTAGTTTGAATTTTGATAATATTCTAAAGCAGGCATCAGTCTTGTAGAGATCCACATGACAATTCCGCTGCACAGTACCACCCCTACTGTTCCTGAATATATATGTTATTCCATCTGGAAGGGCAAGGAAGTTTGTAATTGTTTGTTTATGTTTGCCGGTCTTGATGTGGCAATGTAGTAAAGAGAGTAGAAAACACCTTTAGATTTTGATTTATTAAGAACCTCAACTGAATGTTTAAAAAGGCCAAAATAGATTTTACCATTACTCCCATTTACATCATCACACTACTTTTTAACATGTTTAAATCGTAGTGAGGCAAGAAGTTAAAAGCTTAAACAGGTTAGTAATAGTTAGACTGGCTCCAGTCCTAAAAATAATTTTTCATCAATGTGCCAAATCATATACTTGTAGCCACTCTAACTCTGATGGCTCTGTTTTCAAAACGGATACATGGACCAGAGGGCATAACTTCAAGATTGCAAAACAACAAAACAGAACAGTGCAAAAAGATAATGTTTTCACAACGTGTAATCAACCCATGGAATGCATTACCAAAGACATGTGTTAACAATGACTCTCTAAACAAGTTCAAGTCTTCTCTTAACGACGCGTGGAAAGACCACCCAGAAAAGTTTAAATTGCGCACAACCTACAAGTTTTGCATATACAAGGATGTATATAATGAAGATTGTTCAGTAACTGTGATGGACCATTACAAGGGTATTGCTTAGAAGAAGGTCTTGGGAACCGTAAGTTAACCATAAGTTAAGATATTGAATTTCTTAACTTCAACCATTGATATATACTTAAGGAATCTTCCAAAGCTTACAGTAAGCACTTTACTATAAAAGCTTAGTTGTGTTGTACATGTTCAATATTCTGTTGGTAAACAACATTTCAATAGCATTTACATCATGTGTGAAAATTTCAGAACGATACCTTGGGTATTAAGGAAAATACAGCTTATCTAATTTGAAAGGGTCAAAATCGAAAGTCACAGAAATTTGAATTTAGGCTCAAGTCTGCGTTTTAATTTCATTTGTCCTGCTGATCAATGAAAAAAAAACAACGTCATTTATTATAAGTAATGCATGACATTCGCAGTTGGTCAGACTCAATGACGACCCTGGTATAAAACTTTCATCGGTAGGTCAGCACCAGGCCTCGAGGTTATAAAACTTGAGTACAAGCTCAGACTCAAAATAAAGCGCAATGATTGGCTGCTTGCGGACACGTGTCCGCAAACAGCCAATCATTGCGCTTTATTTTGAGTCTGAGAATGAACTCAAGCTTTATAACCTCGAGGCCTGATGTTTGTCTTTGGCTGGGTCCACTGTGGCTCACTGGAGATTTTCTCTATTTCTGACTGTCTATGAGTAGAGAGCCCTTTTCTTTGTTTCATCAAAGTATGTTTATTTTGATTGTATCCAGTGATGATACATTGGATAAGCAAGGATAAGTCCTCTTATTAGCCAGCTATTTGAGAGAATAAGGAGGCATAAATTGAAGTTGTCACTTAAGAAAAGTCAGTTCATGAAAGCAGAATCTGACCACTTTTGGTTTTATTGTGTCACCCGAAGGCGTACGTCCAGACACCTTGAAAGTAGAGAGTATTTGTACTCTTGCCCCACCTACAAATGTTAAGGAATGTTGGAGTTTTGTTGTAATGTGCTTATATTACCGTAGGTTTGTTCAAAATTTTGCTAAGATAAGCGAACCTATAGTTGCGCTCACAAAGAAACATGCTAGATTCAAATGGACGGAACAATGTCAGGAGGCATTCGATTTAATGAAAGAAAGTCTCACTGTCATTCCCTTACTTTCCTATCCAGACCCCAATAAAAGGTTCATTTTTTTACACTGATGCTTCAGACACTTGTATCGGTGCAGTTATCTGTCAGGAATATGCTGAGGGGGAAGAAACATTTGAAAAGCCAGTGTATTTTATTTCATACAAATTAAAGAAAAGTCAGATCAATTATAGCACTGTTGAAAAATAATGTTTCGCGATAATGTATTTCCTCAAACGTTAAACCATTGGGTGAGCTGCTCTCAAATCATATGTAAAACTGACTATATGCCCTTGAAGTAGTCACTTCAAAAATAGGAAAATAGCATCTTGGCAAATGACCATTGCCGAGTATGATAATGACATAGAGTACCTGTCGGGAAAACAGAACTTAATCGCGGATCTTATGAGCCTCCGACCCAATAATCATGAACCTAATGAAGGGGAGGTTCCGCGGCAGGTATTAATAGACTTTTCGCTTACTGTAAAGGCGGCAACTTTAATATTCATATCTGGGCGTGGTTTGGCTATTCCATCTGCTAAGGAAGGGAAATCAGGTTTTATTTATAATTTGGTAAAGAGTTAATAAGTTATTTGGGCCGCGCAAACATGCGTGCATTTCATGACATTCCTAACCGTATACACACTGAGCTCACGTTTATTAACCCTAAAAGTGCATAATCACAAAATGTATGTTTTTGTCATCCATATTTGAAGCCTCATAGACAAACAGTGTGGACACAGATCAGACTGCTCCTACAATGTTTGCCTCTGTGCTTATGTTAAATAGACATTTTAAGATGCAGTTATTTTGCTGGCGTTTTAAGGACTAAATAATGTGTTTTACGTCTATACTGAGATAATGGCGCAAATGATACAGTTACTTTTGATTAAAACCACGCCTCATTTTCAGCTTTTACCTATGTCTATGGTTGACCAGTCCTAATTACGCATTCATGAGGTGCCGCCTTTACAGTAAGCAAAGAGTCAAAGAATAACTTCTCATAAGGTAAATGTCATAGATTCTTCAAAATTTGACCCTATTTAGTATGTGAATCTAGAGCTACCTCTCTTGGATCTGGATGACAAGCCCAAATTAATTGACCTTGACACATATGATGAGCTGCAGAAAGGTGATAGCATAGTTCAGTTAAATAAAATTCTAGATACCGGCAAGCTTTCAAAATTTTTGGAAGGTCACTTATTGTGATTGACAATGTCTTATTTTTTGTATCAGATGTTGATGGATCTCCACGTTTGCGGTTGTGTTTACCAGATCATCTTACTAATGTAATGATCAAGGGGTTTCATGATTTTGGCAACATGGGATTGGATAAGACGTATGATATCTCAAGGTACGCTATTTCTTTCCAAACATGTCTAAGAGGATCAATGAATATGTTTCTAAGTGTGTTACTTGTCAAGAACGTAACATGAAACCAGTCAAACCACCAATGGGTGAAATGGATATTCCGGCATTTGCGGGTTGCAAATGGGCCGCTGATATTTCTGGACCCTATAATGAAACTTTGTCAGGTAACAAATATATCCTGACATTCATTTGTCTTTATTCATCATACATAGTGTGTTTTGCTATACCTGATAAGTGTAGTGATACCATTTGTTCTATATTGATCGAGGAAATGTTTCCTACATTTGGCTCCATGGTATCTTTGCTCACTGATAATGGTAAGGAATTTGTATCTGGGAAAATGGCCGACACCTTAGCAGCTCTTAATATCAAGCATATAACGACTTCTATTTATTCGCCAATGTCTAACGGGGCCTGTGAAAGATCTCATCGAACATTACTGGATGTATTGTCAAAAAAACTTCAGGGTAATCCAGAGTCCTGGGACTTGTATCTGTCACAAGCATGCGCGGCTATGAACTTTTCGGTCAATGAATCCAGTAAATTGTCTCCATTTTTCCTAATGTACAATCGTGACCCAATCTTACCTGTTACCAATATTTTAAAATGTAGACAGAGATATGCAGGAGAAGATGCGTGTAAGTTAGCATTAGAGAAACAGCATGAAACATTTATGTTAGTACACAAAAACTTGAGACAAGCGAAAAAGCGCAATGCCAGGTATGCAAATGAGAATGCCAAGAATGTTAAACTAGAGGTAGGAGATTCTGTTTATTTGAAACAGCATGCCAGGAAGTCCAAGTTTGACAGGAAATGGCAGCCATTCTACAGAATAGTAAGTCAGAAGTCGCCGTATACCTTTGTCATCCGTAATCAGTTAGATGGTTCAATTAAGGAATCTCACGTCAGACATTTGCGATTGGCTAACATTGATGACTGGGAGATAACCAGGGAAGACAAGGAACGTCAAATGCGGAAGGCCAGAATGGTAGCCTCCCCTGATAACAGTGATTCTGAACCTGAGGCAGAACCACCATTAGCCAAGCTGACTAAGATGAAGAGAAGACACAGATCAGGCAGTTCCAGTGAAGAAGACATACCATTGCTAGAGCTTCAAAACCGGATCAAGGCCAGGAATAGGCAGTTGAAGCGTGAGTATGCAAATAGGGATGTCTCATCGAGCACAGACAGTTCTAGTGAATCAGACCTGAAGACTAGACGCTCAGTCCACAATGATGACTCATCATTGGAGGGTAAGGATAACCAAGATCAAACACCCATGCACTATGACTCGGAGACGGATGAATACTACACTGATGTAGGTTCCACCGTTCCCAAACAGCACTCAATATTAAGCATATAACTACTTCTATATATTTGCCGATGTCCAATTGGGCCTGTGAAAGATCTCATCAAACATTACTGGATGTATTGTCAAAAAAAAACTTCAGGGTAATCCAGAGTCCTGGGACTTGTATCTGTCACAAGCCTGCGCGGCTATGAACTTTTTGGTCAATGAATCCAATAAATTGTCTCCATTTTTTCTAATGTACAATCGTGACCCAATCTTACCTGTTACCAATATTTTAAAGTGTAGACAGAGATATGCAGGAGAAGATGCGTGTAAGTTAGCATTAGAGAAACAGCATGAAAAATTTATGTTAGTACACAAAAATTTGAGACAAGCAAAAAAGCGCAATGCCAGGTATGCAAATGAGAATGCAAAGGATGTTAAACTAGATGTTGTAGATTCAGTCTATTTGAGACAGCATGTCAGGAAGTCCAAACTTGACAGGAAATTGCAGCCATTCTACAGAACAGTATATCAGAAGTCGCCACATACCTTTGTTATCTGTAATCAGTTAGATGGTTCAATTAAAGAGACACACGTCAGACATTTACGATTGGCTAACATTGATGACTGGGAGATAACCAGGGAAGACCAGGAACGTCAAATGCAGAGGACCAGAATGCTAGTCTCTCCTGATAACAGCGATTCTGAATCCGATGCAGAACCACGATTAGCCAAGCTGACTAAGATGAAGAGAAGACATAGATCAGGTAGTTCAAGTGAAGAAGACATACCATTGCTAGAGCTTCAACCGGATCAAGGCCAGGAATAGGCAGCTGAAGCGTGAGTATGGGAACAGAGATGTCTCATCGAGCACAGACAGTTCTAGTGAATCAGACTCAAAGGCTAGATGCTGACCATAGTGATGACCTATCATTAGAGGGTAAGAATAACCCAGGTCATACACCCATGCACTATGACTCAGAGACGGATGAATACTACACTGATGTAGGTTCTGCCATTCCCAAACAGGAAAGTATGGAAGTATATCAAGTAAATAGTGTAGCTAACAATCAGAAGGAGCAGGTTAAGCAGCTTTTGAGAACAGTGGTAGGGCTTCTGAAGTAGTTATCTTGTAAATAGTAGTTAAACAGTGAAATTGTGTAACATTCATTTTGTTACGTGTATATAGCTTTTGAAGAGGCAGTTCTATATTTTGGCACTCAGTAGTGTGCTGTTATAACAGGCATATTTATTGACTTAGTAGTCGGATATTTTCCCGGTGCTAATGTTTTGGCATTTTGGCAATTTTTTATGGTCAAGCTACTTGAATAGGTCAATGAGGTAATTGAAAAAGAGACTTGTAAGTTGTTAAAGAACAAGCATAATGACATATTTTGTGTTAGACAGTAGTTGACGACTACTTACTGTAAGGTCTCGCCTAAGGACATGGGTTTTGGATAAAAGTAAAGGTTGGTGTTAACCACCGCCCACTTAGGTCCTAATGAGTTATTATATATTGTATTGCAGGTTGAGCAAGATGTTAAGGACTAATATTTTGCTGCTTTTCTTTGTAACAAGTGCAGGTGCATTAATGCACGAAAATGTATTTTTCCATAAAATGAGGGGGTTTCTCAATGTCAAGATCAAAATGGCTAATATCTTTTGTAATTGACCTTAGTACATATTAGCTTTTCCTTGAAAAGGGACATAAACAAGGTGACCATTATGACTGATAAGGTGTTGAATGCAACAGGTACACCTGGACATTCAATCCTGAGAAATGATTATAAAATTGTTCTGGATGGTATGAGAGGAGAGATCTCGGTTGTTAAGGGGGTCCATGATGATATTTTGGAAAGCTTTAGCGATTATAGATTATTGAAAGAGACAGACGGACAGAGAAGATGTAAGAGTAAGATATTCTCAATTATCGGAGATATAATGGGGGAACTTTTTAATGTCATGACCCGTGACGATATTTGTGGCATTCAAAAGAATGTGCACAAATTGGCTGCTTATCAGGACACTTTGATGCATGTAGTAGAAGAGTCGATTTCTACTCAATGTATCCAGAATGGAGATAAAGGAAAATAGGCAAAGACTTAATGATTTATTATTGCTAATCGGGTCAGTTGAAGATAAATTTATTGATATTTCGGACCAACTAGAAATAGAAATTAGGGACGTTAACACAGCCTTGATATTGTTTTCTAGGCTTAACACAATAATAGAGGAACTAAAACTTGCCTTGTCAAGGTCCATGTATTTTTATGTACATTTTCAAATGCAGATTCAGGCGGTTGCAATGCAGAAACTGTCACCAACGACAACTCTTGCAGAGCATTTACGCAATATGCTGCTTGAAATCAAGGACAAGTTGCCGCAAACAGTAGGGTTGCGGCATGATCCACGTGTGCATTTATTTGACTACTATAAACTTTTATCCTGTATACCAATTTTTGATGGTAGGCATATTATTATTTCAATCAAGATTCCTCTAGTGGAATATTCACAACAATTTGATATTTTCCCTGCTTACTCCTTACCTGTACCATTATCAGGCAGGACAATGGTCGATAATGATGATAATTTTTTTTTAGCATACTATAAGCTAAATCTAATGATTTAACAATCAATTCAGATAGGTCACAATATATCTTATTGACAAAAAATCAAGTTAAGGAATGTATTCAATCCGGCTTACAAATATGCAATGTAAAAGTCCTATAATAAAAGCTAATGTTGGACTCAATTGTCTTTTGAGTAATTTTAATCAAGATAAGGTTCATGTTAAGGAATATTGTAATGTATGGATACATCAGACGACCTTACCAACCGCATTTTATTTGTCTAATGATGTTTATCTAGTAATTCTAGATAAACAGACTGTATTTCATTTGTCTTGTAAAAAAGCAGATAGTGGAAGACAGCAAATTAATCCACAAAAAAATTTGTTTTTTTTGACACTTTACAAGACTTGTCAGGAAATGTCAATTTGTTTTTCATTGTTTGGGTATTTTGAGGGTCGTTCAGAAGAAACCATTGAAAATTTTGCAAGTAACATGTTGAAAGAATATAATATCTCTGATGTAAGAGTTTGGGATGACATAAATTGAATTGTTCCTTTTGACAATAAAACAATTAAAATTCCACCGAAATTGGCAAATTTAGAAGATTTTCCATTAGGCAATTTAGTTGCAGATTTGCACAATAAATGGCAGATGAAACCTATGATAACCACGCATTTCCCAATGCGGGGTTATTTGATAATTATCATGTCAGTATTAACTATTCTTTGTATTTCGGCCATTCGATTATGGAAGTATAAGCTCAAAATTTTACAAAACATGCCCTGCCTTGTCACAAGAAAGCCCAAAATAAGGACAGGTATTAAGGTGAAGCCAAACATGACAACTGAAGAGGATGATGACAATGAGGCGGAAATAGCCCCATCTTTACTGACGGACATAGAGTGACCGACGACAACTAACACAATCATCAAAGAGAAGTTTGTGGTGTTGGACAAGAAATAGACGACAACATTTTTTATAATTATTGAATAGACCTCCACTTCGTTTCAGATTATGGAGTGTGACAATGGATACGTCCTCTGCAGGGACAGTTTTTATAACCTTTTGGAACTAGAAGATGAGGAAGCAGAGCATGAATATTGGCTGAGAATGAACATCCCAAATTTTGTAGACAACAATTATCTACTCCTAATGAGTGTCACAGAACAGGTGGTTGTAGATATAGCCATAGACAAGATAACTTCAAGGCACAATAAAGAAAGGGAAAACTGGAACGTAGAGACCCTACTCAAGATGTGTTTTGAGGCCAGAGATTTAGTTATACAATGTACGCCTTTCTTGAAGACTCAAAGAACCTTCCCAGGGCATGTCTACATATGCTATCATTTAGGAATACAATTGTATTCAGATGTGGAATACAGATACCTTTCCTATATAGACCCGAAATATATCGAGACTCGTGTTAGGTGGTCTATGGCATTCCAAGCTATTTATTGGAACCATTAAGCATCTCAATCCTATGGTATCATTCTGCAATATAGAATTGTCTTTCAGGCCTGAGCAACCGGTTGAAGGATCCCATGCGTTAGGAGGGATAGTCAGGTCAGGTCCGTCGAATGGCAATTCTTATGATACCATTGGACTATATTGAGAAATGGAAGAGGACCATTTCAATAACCCTAGATGAATTCTGAATTTTGTGTTTCAGAAGTCATGGCAAACACAACTGTACTGGAAGGTATAGCTACTAAGCCAGCACGTGCTATGGAACTATTGGAAGAACTATACCAACTTTACAACATTGATTTTATACAACCACTTCGCCCATGTATTTTGGGAATTCATCTCGTTGCTGAATTTATTGAAAAAAGTTAAACCAAGAAGTAGAGGAATCCAATCGCTTATCGAGCCACTAAAACTACATCTACCGAGGACCTCCAGAACAGTGAAACAACAAATGAAGAGACCCCACTGTGAACTCATATTGCATCAGTGTATATGTGTGTATATGTGACTTACATGTTGCATGCCTTCCTGATTGCTTATTTTTTTTTAGATAATCGCATGAGGCATAAATCTTATGCCTCATGCGATTGTCTTGTAGGTTCAGGAGGAATGTAACACTTTTGTGGGTAGGTACCTTTTATCCATGTATTGGCATATGTGGGCTAATTTTTATATTTATGAAACATTCAAGTGACACTTTCAATTAAAGTCTGTATATCAGGGAAAACTACTCCAAATATCACAAACTTTTGATAAATATAGATTAAGTACATCCATTAACCTTAGTATGCCCTGATACGAACACTTAATATGGAAAGCACCAGAGATTTAATAAATATAATGACCAGGTGGCCTTGATCAACCTTGCAAGGTCAAACAATATTTTAAGACACTGCAGATTCAGATCAGCTGGCTTCTGGTGAGGTTGTCTGATCAGGTCTGCACTGTTTATATTTCAAATCGAAGCATATACCGCTATTTGGTGTTAAAAGTACAACAATCCGTTAGAATTTGAATTTAGTTGAGGTTATTTGGCATTGCAAGGGTTGAACTGCGTTTGTATATGTTCTTGCTTCCGTTGTCAGAGTGACCGGAAGGAACAGACATCATTTGGACCAATGGAATGGTTCCTTTAGTTAATGTCACAACCCGAACCAAGTGGATTTGTTGAAATTAATTATCAGTAATATTGCATGCTGGGAAGGTGAGAACTACAAAAGTGAGAGTCTCGCTTCTCCTGGGCAGTTTTTCGGCTTGACTTAGAGAGTGAATTTGGCAAAGGGTTTCGGCATGAGGTTCAAAAATTATTATTTAATTAGATAAATTATCACACCAGTTTAGGACTAGTAGAATAAGATTGTCTAAATTCAGGTTTTTATTTATTGACTTAAGGTCACTGCCCACACCTGGGCGATTTTTTTTCCAAAAAATAGATTTTTTTCATTTTTTGATATTCTGTAGTACATCATATTATAAGAAAAATAACGCATTTTAAAGAAATTTTACCGTCCAGTTCAAAAGTTACAGCTCTTCATTATATGGCCTATGTTGGCTTTTTTACGCAGCTTTTTGGAAACTCATTAAGACAAGTAAAATATTCTGTAACTCAATTTTGTATCTGAAAATCGTAATTTCGAACAAGCATGCGAAGCCATTAATAATTAAGAACATTTTCTCAAACCATTCTTTTGCAGCTATACAAGTATTTTTCTTCATATCACGCTTTCAAACCAGCATTCACCGACATTCGTGCATTCGTTTTCAGCAATTACTGACTGATAATTCAATATTCAAACATACTTTAAAAAAATAAATTTTTCTCAATTTTTTTTAGGAAAGTGATCATTATATAAGATGCATTATGACAGAATTTAAAAAAAAATACACCGTCTAATTAGTGAGATATTACATAATAAGTATCCCTACCCCCTAAACTACAAAATAATGAACTAAGCAGGCTTTTCTTATTTCTAAGCATGTTAATACCTTACAAACCAAACACTATTGATTGAAATACCTCACTGTGAACTGACAAATGAAACTATATGTATTTCAAATACTTGGAACATTTATATGCATATATGAGAAGACTTTTCAATACCAAAAACGATACCTAAATACCCCACCCACGGTAAAAAGAATCCTGTCTTCATTTTGTCTGAACACCTAGTCGATATATATTTTGACCAAATTTGCATAGATACATCATTAGGATAGAGATGTAATGTTTTGGGGACATATACCGTTTTTCAAGGTCACTGGGTAACTCTGCATGTCTAAATGAGGTGAAAAATGTGCTGTTTTAATATACATCGCTTCAATTGATCGATGCATATACTACATGTACTCATCCAAAAATTTGAAATGCTTTTAAATCATTATTGCGGTCTCGGGCGCCATACTAATGTTCGATCGCGACGCAAGGCCAGACCTTAACACTTGACCAGAGGAGGTTTATTTCTATTAGATCTATTTATCCCTTGACGGACATCTTTCGGTTGAAACATGTCAAATGTAGAGTAAACTTGGAGATTAGCAAATATTTTAGCGTAATATTGTAAATATTTTATTGCTCATTTTTTTTATATTTGCTGTGGGTGCTCAAAAGAACCGTCTCACTGAGTACCTATAACTTACCTATGCTTTGGTTGGACCCGCATTTTTATGAAAAAAGGTTCTTTTTATGCCCGCGCCCCTCCCGCTACTAAAGGGGGTATTCATTGGCGCGGAGGGGGAGCGGGTATTATTTTTGGTACGGATCCCGTAGGCGTTGGTCATGGGCGGAATTGGCCACGAGTAGTCTAGAGGGGCTAGACATTTTCTATGTGCATATCACATGAAACAGGTTTGTGGATTGGGCCCGCATTTACATGAATATAAATGCATATATGAGCATCGATGCGACAAAACCTGTCTTCAGGATTTCCGATAAGATCATACCAAAACCAGCCTTCTCAGCCACAGAGACTAGATAGAATATTGATGTCTCGCTTGGAGCAAGTTTAAATGCGATACTATTCAATTTGTAAATAGCAAAGGCGCTGATCAGACTGCGCGGATGCGCAAGCTGGTCTGTGCCTTTGTTGTTTGCAGACTGCAGACCCTGATGGCAGAATTCCTCGCGTACCTTTAGTAAATTTAGAGTAGGCCTAACTATAATCTAGACTCACGACTATACTTGAGTCAACCTTAACCCAAGATAGCCCTTGTAGCTAAATATTGGAACGCATTAATTTGACATAAGACAAATTGTTTAGGACGCAAACTAAAGCGAGGGACTCTCAACGTCAACGTCAAGATCAATACTTGTCGTTTACGCATAATGACGTCATAAGAGCAAGTGACGTCATTAGCGCACGTCAGGTTCAAAGTAGACGCTAGAGAACGTGACGAGATAGTATGTCTTGGTGAAAGTTTAATGCAGGTAAAATAAAACCAGAAAGTCATGTATATATCTATATACAAGTAGTTATATCATTATTGTTGTTGTGGACTGTCAAAAAACCGCGAACAGTCGACTGACATTACCCTGGTATAATGCGTGTTCCATTACACTGACGGATTTTTTTCTTCTCACAGAGCTGAGCGTCCATCGTTTAGTATCCGTAAAGAATGCCAACTTTTGTTGTTCATGATACTTAAAATTGTGTTTGCATTTTTAATGTGATATCAATCACTTTCAGATTACCAACGTGCAGTGTAACGGGCATTACTGTCTGTAGAAAACATATCATAGTTGCGTAAAATCACACTTTGTCGTAATCGAACGCTACCAAGTATTACCTCCCTTGATGATTTAGAGTTACGGTTATTGCTATGGGCAGTGACCTTAAAAGAACACAACAGGGAGGAAACAGTATAGACATTGATCAGTAATTACCATAGTATTACACACCCACGGCCCCTGGATGGGGTCAAAAGGTACAAATAATTTTTTTTTCTGAAGAAAGTAATGTTGAATATACCAAACCCCTAACCTTTTGCATAGGTTGGGTAAAAAGGTCAGACATGAAAATTGCGCAGATAAGTTTATTTTGAATGAACTAAGTGGATTAATAGGCAGGCTATGATCTGAGGACTTGGAGGTGTTGGAGAAATGGGATTGATATTTTGTGGTTAAAATCAAATCCTTGTGACAAGGATTCAGGTGAGCAATCCAGGGACCAATGGCCCTCTTGTTTGTGGTGCCGCTTCAACTCTTTTCTTGCTAACGGAGACTTTCGCCGTCTGCTGATCATCCTTGCAAACAGTTTGGACCCTGATCAGGAACAACAGAACGTTGGACCTGACTTGGATCCAAACCGTTTGACACTTTCATAGTCTTCCCAAAATAATGTTTTGAACATGTAGATTCTGAAAAACAACTCAGCAGACTATGATTGATATGTGGAAGAAGTGGAAACAGCCATGGAGGAAATGAACATCATGCTAAAGAATGTAACGAGAGATTTCCAACAATTTGACATTTTGACAAGTGTAGACTCGGACGAGCCTCTGCAGCCTCCTTCTAAGCTTAGAAACTCCAAATGGTGTTCAGTCAGTAGCTTAATAATCATAGAATACTTAAGCGACTAGCAAATGCTCTGATCAGACTGCGCGTATGCACAGGCTGATCTGATGCTTTGCTGGTCGCACTAACAACATTGTTGGAAATCTCATGCACTGGCTCATTTGATAAAAGAGGGAAAATGGTGTGAAAGATGGAATGTGTCAATACTGAATTAAACGATGGAAGCAATTGTTGTTCCCTTTGATGATAAAGATGTGGATGAACCATTTATTGAATATATGGGAGAAGTATTACTGAACGTGGCTAAAACAAAGAAAGTGTTACGAATTGCTTTTGATAACAAGCTTTGCCTGTTCAATGACCATATCCGAGAAAAAACAAACACAGTTTTGGAGCACTTAGAAGCCTAGACTCATTAATGCAGGGGTATAGATGTGCAGCCACTCAGTGTACTTGATGCTGTACAGATCACTTGTGCTTCCTGTGGTAGTGTATAGAAGGATGCAGGGAATTTGGAAACATACAAAGAAGTGCCATGCTAAAGGTTTCACGGTGTCTTAGTTTAACAAGTACAGACACTTTAGAGATCCTGACCAACACTTCACCAACTCATCTACAACTGAAACTAAGGCAGGCCCAAGAGTTAGTCAGAATTAGTGAGAAATATGACATAGATCCATTGAAAGAGGAGTTTAATTGATGGTGTGCAGGAGACATCATGGTGGAAAGGAACCCTACAGTATTCCATCTATTGGTGAATTAATTTAGAGAAATAAACCAGGGCAAAGTTGAACTAGACAATATTGAAAAGGAATTTAAATACACAAAAGAACATATGGGTCATATAAAGGCAGTGGTACAAGAAGATTTCCAGAACTCGAAGAGCAGACAGGATAAGAATGTTAGAGAGTTATTAAATCAGACAGGTGAAAAAGATGTCTTGGTGTTTACAGGTTTGAAGAACCCAGGGCAAACAGAAAGATACCAGCCAGTGCCAGTTCTTCTTAAAAGAGTGTAAGTCCAATAGATAACAATTGTACAGCAGAACTGGTTGGCATACATATAGCTATGGAATTCTTACTGAACTAGACCATCCAGATCTAAAAGAAAGATGCGTTCATTTCTTGACTGATTGTCGACCAGCAATTATAACTGCTTTTGAAAATCAAAGATTGAAATAGTGACAAAGATTAAAGTATATTGTAGCAACCTATATTCCAAATGCAATGCAATCAATGCATGCTGGGTCACAAAGAGGTTAGGGGCAACGAACAAGCAGATATGCATAAAGGCAAAGGAGGCAGCAGCAGATGTTAGAAAAGGAGGACATTCCTACAGCAATGGACAAGAAAGAGGCAGTGAATGAGTTTAAGAGACAGGTGAATAAAAAATAACAGAGAAAATATTATATAAGAGAAAAACAGAAAGTATGCAGATTTTTTACAGAGGTAGGTAAGAGGAATTGTTTTCGAGTTGGAGATTGGCTTTCATTCTCTATAGTTAACTAGTTATCGCCAGGCCATACTCAACTAAACAATCATAGTGTGAAAATTGATCAAACAGTATCACAAATGTGTGACCTATGTAAAGTTCAGGAGGGAAACAGAACATTATCTGTTTCACTGTGGTGTACAATGAAACTTGTGTAAAACGGCCACTCAAAAATAGACTAAACAAAGATCTCAACGACATAAGGTAGCTTGATGAAGGTCGAAAGTATTGCAGAATGCTCCCCTCAGAGCATTCTGCAATACTTTTGACCTACATCAAGCGATAACTAGTCTTGAAAAACAATTTTGTCTTTCTGAGAGTTGCCATTTTACACAGGTTTTACTGTATACACTATAAGGAGGAAAGAGATGACCTTAAGAGGACAGTGGAAGACATATTGAACAGAGAAGGGTTGCTTGCAGAAAGTGACATCAGTCTGAAAGTATTAAATGGGTACATAATGTATTAATTGGGAAGGTCAAATGACTGACTAGATGCTCTTACACAGCACGTTAAGAGCACCAATTGTTTTCTTTAAGTTAATTGATTGTCAACGCATGTGCATGGATAATATGATGAGCTTAAGAGAGTTCATAAGCAGCGTGATTATGCTTAATGGAATGACAGCAAAAATGACGACAAAAAAGCATGAAAAATTACCAAGCATACAACGAATTGAATATATATTTAATGATATGTTATATGTATGCATCGCTTGGGGTCGCAAAGAATGTCTTTTTCTCATTTTGTCCTAGGTAGGATTGTTGGAATCCATGATTTGATATTATAACAATTCACACTTTTTGCGACATCCATAAGAGTTGTCGTCTGCTTTCTGCTTTTGTAATTTGGTTACCTATGTTGCAAACAATATATCACCTAGATTAGACTGTAGTCTGATAAAAAAAGGGGAGCTCAGTGGTAGAGTGCTTGTCTCAATAACGAGGGGTTGTGGGTTCGAGCCTTACCGGCCCCACTGCATTGTGTCTTTGAGCAAGACATATAAATCCCTTCTTAGTACAGGTTCAACTCAGTAAGACTCATCCTGACATAACTGAAAACTTGTTGACTGGGACATAAAGAATCAAATCAAACAAACAAATAAAAGCAGTCTGATAAAGGTTCATGTTGTTAGTGTCCACTGTAAAAGTATTCTGGAGTGCATTAAAAAATATTACATTGACATTTTCATAGCAAAACTGTTGGCAGGATATGGGTAAACCCATACAGGGTGAACCCTTTTTACCCTTTATATACTGTACTAGTGCCTCCTAAATGGGTACTTTGGCAAACAGTGAAGACCCAGATGAAATGCCACAAAATGTGATGTTTCATCAGGATCTACACTGTTAAGACAAAGACAATCGTCAGACAAACAAATACATCTTTATTTTGAGATAATAACTGGCCATGTGGTCAAAATGGCGGAATAATGTTTGTTTTGAAATGGCAGAGGGACATTTATTAGAGACATGGATTATTCATAGATTTTTCCTACAAATGTGAGGCAATTCGACTAAAAGAGCGCACGCGAATTGCCTCCATCTGTCTGTAACATGACATTTTCTTTGCTTCACCTTATATTTTTGATGATTACATCCAACTTCTTTATGACGTACGGCTGGGAATTAAGGGAGGGGATCGGTAGACACTGGAGACCTGAGGGGGTATGATGGCTTGTACATACACATTAATTGACATGACTGCATTTGCCTTATTTATTATATGTTTATGCACAATTACATGACACATAAGTTTATAAACAAAGTAAGTTTGCAGTCGGCAATATGACACTACATTTGATATTTCTCTTAACACTAAAATGTCACTTAATTCACACTTTTTCAATGCTTTCTTGGATGTTCGAAAAGCACGCCCAAAACACAAGAATTTTTTCTGCTGTGTCAACTGAGATCAACTTTATCTAGTTTAAGGTCAAGAACAAATGCCCAGTTCTCATCTAAATGCTTTCTCACATTGCTTATCACAGTGTTCACTCTATGGCTTGTAATATTGCTATTATGCTCCAGCGATATTCATTCAAACCCAGGCTCATCTTCTATTGATACACATCACTATTTCTTTCACTGCAGATTCTACCATGGGCCTCGAAACACTCGTTTGAATGCATGTACAACCTACCAGAATCCTTCCCTAAGTCTCCTTCTCTTTGGCAGCTCAACACTATCACTTGAAGCAAATATTGCAATCTTGAAACAAGTTCACAAGTAAACGTTTTACCTTATCAAGCATCACATTACTTTATGGCGATATATAAATATATATCAGGTTTTCAGCCTTCCGATCGGTTTGTGGTGTCTACTCTTATCCCCCATCCCATACCCCTGCTCCAACCCAATGTTACGTGCCAGGCGTAACTAGAAACAAATTCAGGAAACCAAAATTTTGCTACTAGGAAAGTCAGCGAAAAGCACTTTTAAAATTTAACAAAATTTATTAAAAACAAAATTATCATTTACAGTAAGCAATGGAAAATAGTTATACAATCAAAGAAAGTCTAATTTACAATACCTTGTATGTCCAAACTGTCCATCAGAATATTTATCAACACAAGTCTTTCAGCAGTTTCTGATCCCAGAGTTTGAAGATGAATCCAAATGAACACGAAGTCTGAATCCAAAACTGAATAATCCAAAGTAATCCAGAATGAATAAGTTAAACAATAAGTATTCCAATATAGAATTCCAGCACAAAAGGTTTAGACTTTTAAAAGGTGAAATTACTTCAAAGATGCCCTTATCAAAAATTTACTCTTATATATACTGTTTAAGAAAGTTCTAGAACGGTCAAGAAAGAATTATTATATCATATGCTATATTTATTTATTCTGGAAAATTCCACAAACTTCCACTGAATTCCAGAACCTACTCAAAGTTTCTATTTGCATGGAAAAGAAAATTCTAGTGAGTTCTGGTCTTTTCCGGTAACTTCTAGATGATTAGTCATCATTCATCAAAATTCACTCTTTGTTAAGTTAACTGTAAGTGTAGATTCACTAAGTGTGTCGTAGAAATTTCTAATAGTTTGTAAGTGCTGTTCCCATTCTTCACTGAAGATGATAGCGTCGTCGATATAGGCTTTACAGCCAACCAGATTAAATATCAAGCTGTTAACCAAGTGTTGAAATGTTGCTGGGGAGTTCTTCATTCCAAACGGCATAACTTTATACTGATACAATCCGTCTGGAGTAACAAATGCTGAGATCTCCTTAGCTCTGTTTGTCAGAGGTATTTGCCAAAATTCTTTAAGCAGATCAAATTTTGTAACATATTTGGCTTGTCCAATGTTATCGATGCAGTCATCGATTCGAGGAATTGGAAACGTATCCGTTTTGGTGACAGAATTTACTTTACGGTAGTCTGTACACATGCGAAATGTCCCATCAGGTTTTGGTACAAGAATACAAGGAGAACTCCATTCACTTTGACTAGGTTCTATAAAGTCATTATCCAGCAAATATTGAACTTCATCTCTGAGAATTTGTTGTTTTACAGGGTTCATTCTGTATGGATGTTGTTTCACAGGTTTTGAACCATCAATAAGTTCGACATCATGATAAATTTTGTCAGTTTTGGATGGAATGTCCAGAAATAAGTGTTCATATTCAAGAATTAACTGCTTCAGTTCAAGTCTCTTGTCTGAACTAAGATGAGACAATTTCTGGTCAAGATCCTTTAAAATATCAGAGTTCTTGAGTTTTGACGGCGCGGGATCAGATTTCACAAAGCTCATATCTTCAGATTCCATTTGATTTTGATCAAGAGGGACAGTATTAACTAGATTCACTGATGAAATAACAGAACTATCCCTATAAATGTACTTTTTAAGCATGTTGATATGACATAACTGTTTTTGTTTGCGCCTCCCAGGAGTGTTGACAATGTAATTAACATCACTTATCTTTCTGTCTACAGTATAAGGACCATAATATCTAGCTTGCAATGGCTTACCAGGAATGGGCAAAAGAGCAAGTACCTTGTCTCCAGGTTCAAAATTTCTATCCTGAGCACTTTCATCATAACGTAGTTTCATTTTGCTTTGAGCTGATTTGAGATTGGACCGAGCAGCGTTACAGGCTTTTGATAGTCTATTTTTGAAATCAGACACATGCTGAAGTAAGTTCAAAGAGCTGGCATCATCTGAGAGAAATTTTTCCTTCAGAAGTTTCAAGGGTCCGCGCACAGTATGTCCAAATACAAGTTCAAATGGGCTGAACCCAAGAGACTCTTGAACAGATTCTCTTACAGCAAATAAAAGCAAATGTATACCTTCATCCCAATCTTTTTTTCTGTCAAAGCAGTAAGATCTGATCATGTTTTTCATAGTTTGATGAAATCTTTCTAAGGCACCCTTGCTTTCAGGATGATAGGCCGATGACTTGTATTGTTTGATACCAAGTTCATGCATGACTTGTTGAAAAATTCCTGACATAAAATTTGAACCTTGATCAGATTGTATAGACCTTGGAAGTCCCACAAATGTGAAAAACTTCACAAGTGCCTTAACAATTGTCTTAGTCTTGATATTTCTGAGTGGAATGGCTTCAGGGAAGCGTGTTGAAGCACACATAATAGTCAAAAGATATTGACAACCTGCCTTTGTTTTGGGTAGGGGACCTACACAGTCAATAATGATTCTGCTAAAAGGTAAATCAAAGGCAGGAATGGGCCGTAAAGAAGCTTTTGGAATGATCTGATTGGGTTTTCCTACCATTTGACAAGTGTGACAAGATTTGCAGTGCTGAGAAACATCAGATTTTAATCCTGGCCAAAAGAAATGATTAAGAATCTTGTGATAGGTCTTATTTATACCTAAATGGCCTGACATGGGAGTTTCATGGGCCAAATTTAATATTTCAGGACGATAAGCCCTGGGGACCACAATCTGGTGGTTAACTGTCCACTCATCATCTGCTGGGACATCAGGAGGACGCCATTTTCTCATCAAAATGTCATTCTTTACATAATAACAAACAGGGACTTGTGACATTTCATTTTCATCTAAGCTTTATCAAATAAAGGTAATATCTCAGGATCACTGTGTTGTTCCTTACAAAGCTGTGACCTTGACAGCTGGTCATTTGAAATTGAAGGTGAAAGGTCAGTGTTTGACCTTGAAGTGTCAAAGTCAGTCTGAATGTCAGACTGGCTGGGAGAAAGAGAATTTGAAATCTCATCATTAAAGGACTGACCTATTAAAGTGTCAGCTAAATTAATATCCTGCATCTCATAATTCTGATTGGCTTTCTTTGCCATTGCCCTAGTGACGGCACAAGAAGGGTAAAGGTCAGGAATTTCCTGCTCAATAGGATCAGGCGGTTGATCAACACAAGGTGTGCTGGTCAAAAGTGGGTCTACTACAACCTTATCTCCAGCCAAATCGTTGCCTAACAGCAAGTGAACACCTTTAAAAGGTAAAGAAGGTCTAATACCTACAGCCACGAGACCAGTAACTAAGTCTGAGGACAAATAAATGTTATGGAGCGGTACATTAATAAATCCACACTCTACACCCTGGATAAGGACACTTGTCCCAGAAGAAGTCTTCTCAGAAAAAGGCAGGGTATCTGCTAAGATAAGAGATTGAGAAGCACCAGTATCTCGTAAGATTTTAATAGGGGTAGACTGGGCAAAGTCACTATTTGGTGACACGGAACCATCTGATAAGAATAGTTCATAAATCTCCATAACGACATCAGTCTCAGATGTTTTGGCCAAAATAGGATTCTCATCCAGAACAGAAGACTGAGGTTTAAGCCTTAAAGAGGTGAGACCTGTGGGTTTAGGACTCTCCTGTCTTTCTTTTTTCTCTTTCTTTTCAAAGCTTACATTCAGAAATAATATGGCCTGATTGTTTACAATAATTGCAAATTGGCTGGGATAAAGAACTTTGACCTTTGTTTTCACCAGAAAATCTAGGTTTTGGAATAAATGAATGACTGGAATTATCGGATGGATTACTGGGGTTGGATTTTGGACCTGACTGCGGGGAATATGGTTTTGACTGAGGGATAAATGGTCTTGATTGAGGTGTAAATTTTAATTGAGGGTTGAATGGTTTCCTAGGAAATGGCATGTTAACAAAAGAAGTTTTA
Organism: Loripinus fragilis; assembly: GCA_964019695.1. NCBI lineage: Eukaryota > Metazoa > Mollusca > Bivalvia > Lucinida > Lucinidae > Loripinus > Loripinus fragilis. The sequence continues at coordinate 15,088,473 of OZ026520.1, forward strand.
TGAGTCAAAGAATAGTCATCAGCTAGTCTAGCTGCTACTTCCAAATTTTCAACTTCTTTTTCATTTAAGAAAGCCCTGACGTCAGAATTTATACACCATTTGAATTCTTCAACAAGCATGAGCTGTCTTAGTTTTTCATGATCAGAACCTACTTTCTTTGAAGAGCACCACCTATCAAATAATTGTTCTTTCGTTCTAGCAAATTCCACATGAATCTGGTTAGGTTCTTTCCTACAATCTCTAAATTTCTGCCTGTAAGCTTCAGGGACCAACTCATAAGCCTTAAGAATAAGTTCTTTTACTTTGTCATAATCTGAGCTTTGTTCTAGTGAAAGCTGAGTGTAAATTTCTCGAGCTTTGCCTATTACAACGCTCTGCAAAAGTAAGGTCCAGTGCTCTCTTGGCCATTTCAGGTTTTCTGCCACCTTCTCAAAATGTAAAAAATATTTGTCAACTTCTTTTTCTTGAAATGGATGAACGAGTCGGATGTGTTTTGTCACATCAAAAGATTTGCCAGAGTCTAAAGGCAAAAGTTTTGATTTAGATCTTCCTTGTAACTCAAGCTCTTTCATCTTTAACTCAAATTGTAGTTTTTCTTTTTCAATTTCAATGCGTTCTTGTCTTTCTCTTTCTTTTTCTTCAATTTCTAGCCTTAATTTTTCATGTTCTATTTTTTCTCTTTCCATTTCTCTTTGTTTTTCCTTCTCTCATTCTTCCATTTCTATTTTTTGTCTTAATAACCTATCTTCTTGTTCCATTGTTTCCATTCTTATTCTGTCCTCATGTTCTTACCTTAACTTTTCCATCTCAACTTGCCTTTTAATTTCTATTTCTCTCAGCTGCAAATCAGTCTTGGTAACCAGAATCCAAGATGTGGCTGAGGAATCAAATATTTCCTCGTCTACAAAGAGCTGAATCAGAATATTCTTAGTTTCATGTTTTAACATGGTCTTTTTGATATTGGGTAGGCCATAATGGTCAGCAATGTCCAAAAGATCAGACTTTTTTGCCAAGTCTAACAGCTCCTGAGAAGGTGACGCAGTAAAATCGCTAATATTGAATGACATATTTGCTTTCTGCTGGCTCCAGCTAGTAAAACAGCAAACAGTAATTTTTTTTAAAATTTCAAACTTATTTGGTGCAAAATAATTTTAATCCCGGACTCTGAGCCCCCAATTTCTGTTACGTGCCAGGCGTAACTAGAAACAAATTCAGGAAACCAAAATTTTGCTACTAGGAAAGTCAGCAAAAAGCACTTTTAAAATTTAACAAAATTTATTAAAAACAAAATGATCATTTACAGTAAGCAATGGAAAATAGTTATACAATCAAAGAAAGTCTAATTTACAATACCTTGTATGTCCAAACTGTCCATCAGAATATTTATCAACACAAGTCTTTCAGCAGTTTCTGATCCCAGATTTTGAAGATAAATCCAAATGAACACGAAGTCTGAATCCAAAACTGAATAATCCAAAGTAATCCAGAATGAATAAGTTAAACAATAAGTATTCCAATATAGAATTCCAGCACAAAAGGTTTAGACTTTTAAAAGGTGAAATTACTTCAAAGATGCCCTTATCAAAAATTTACTCTTATATATACTGTTTAAGAAAGTTCAAGAATGGTCAAGAAAGAATTATTATATCATATGCTATATTTATTTATTCTGGAAAATTCCACAAACTTCCACTGAATTCCAGAACCTACTCAAAGTTTCTATTTGCATGGAAAAGAAAATTCTAGTAAGTTCTGGTCTTTTCCGGTAACTTCTAGATGATTAGTCATCATTCTAGAAAAATCTTATAACCAAATAAATACTTTGTTTACAACAAATTATTTACCATCAGTGTCTCCAATATCTGGGTCAACAGAAACTAAGTAAACAAAATATGAAATAGATAAACAACATACATGTTACACCAAATACTACTCCTAGCCTCTTAGTTATCTTTTTTTTTATTATTTTTTTTTATTATTGTATGTATTTATTATGTTTTCACCAAGCTGTATGTTTTATGCTTTTTTCCTTTTCTGTAGCTTCTCAAATGATTATCCATTGCTTATATTCTACTTCCGCTGAAGCATAACAGATACATTATGATTTGGAGAAGAACTGTATAAGCTTTGCTTTCGTTCCAATCCGTTATACTATTTACAGATGTATGTATGCATACTGTAATTATTCATATGTGTGTTCTTTCAAATAAAATATGTTTAAACTAACCTGTGACCCATCGAATTATACAATGGATCATCCCAAATGTATTGAAGCAAACCAGAAGGAAGAATATAATTAGTGCATAAAGGGTTAAGTGTTTGCTAAATCTAATATAGTGTAACAAAACTTCCTCGGACTTGGTGATAAATAAAGTTTCTGCTTTCGTCGCACAAAGCTTGCTTTGCTAGTGGTTCTTACCAATAATCTAACAGTGGGTGGCATTTTATCTTCTTCCATTTGCTCTTTCAGAATAACCACTATAGGTTTATTTTCATGCAATGCCAGTCTTAACTCACAAAGACATCGTTTACATTCGCAAGAGGCACGGCTTACCAGAAAAGTTATAACACGAGATTGCCTTATACATCTGTCTGATTCATTTATCAAAGGGAATCCAATTTTATATCCGCTAAAGCTGTCACAAAATAAGTTAGCATCCATACCAGTTATATTCATGAAAGTATCAGTGAAGACTGGAGAAACATGTTTCTCCATAAACTCTATGTCCTTGGTGCAGAAGAGACAGAAAATGATATGTTTATGGTTTACATCATTCTGGAGAGTTACTATAAACTTGTCTCTCTTCCTTAATCTTTCTCTCCTCTTTAGATACGCTAGAAACAATAAACCTGTAGTGGCTATCACAGATAACAAGCAAAGAGATAGAACTACAGCTGTTATAATGCTTTTGGTTCTATAGCAGTCTTGATGGCTTTTTAACACAGTTTTGTCATTAATGGGTTGTCGCTGAGTGTCAACAATACAATCTAGATTCTGGTCAGGTGACATTTTGGGTATAAAATAGCGGTGTAGCCACGTGATCAACTGGCTTCCTTCACAATTACAGGCGCACGTATTGTTTCTAAGATTTACATGAAAACTATCAGGTGCATCACTGAACCTCCTCTGTATATATAAGGAAATTGCTTTGAAGTTGCTCTTGTTAATTATTGTAAGACTGTTATGTTTCAAATTCAGATGCTTTAATTTATTTAGTTGTTTTAAGGAAAGTGTCAACGTCTAAAGTCTGTTTGTGGAAAGATCGAGAATTTCTAGATTTTTGTTATTTATAAATAGGTACTTAGGCAAACACGTAATCATATTATTAGATAAATTTACTTTTCGAAGCCGTGTTAACAGTTTAAAAAGTTGCTCAAAGTCTGGAAAAGTTTCCATTATATATAAACTGTTTGCATGGAAGTCAATGACTTCTGGTGAAAATGCTGTTAAAAAACTGGGTGAGATATATTCTAGACCGTTACCAGACATATCTAGTAATTTAATAGCTAAACCACTGCATTTGATACATGAGACATTAATCCATTTAAAGTTATTCTCTCGAAAGAACAAATTTGATAAATTTCTGATATTTGGGTCGATGCACGTAAATGTTGCACTATTTATCCGGAATTCGAAGTTAGGAACACCGAATTTCATCTGGTTCCAGTAAATGCTTTCTAAAGATGGGCAGCATTTACCAATATCAAAATTCAGGTCAGTGCTGTAATCAATATTCTTCAAGAAATCTATCCCGACGCGTCTTAGCTGTATACCACTTATGTCTATAGGTTTAAGGTTTGTATAAAAGTTATCAAATATCGTATCAATAACACCAAAAGTATTTGATGCATTTAAAACTTCTAGTGATCTGGAGGGTTGTTGGGTTTCAATTTTGGAAAACGACATACCAGATACGTTTAGCGATCTTATAGGTCTTTTTGCTATGTTGTCCATAATGGATGCATTTACGTATATAGGCGAAGGTGTATTCCCCATCACATTAGTCAAGTATAGATTTTCAATATTTGATACTGAGCCATTCAGCAGAAATACTTTACCCAATTCATTTATATTCAAGCGATAGCAATTACTTAGATCTAACGTCTTTAACGCCAGAAGCCCTTCGAATATCTTCTTATCAACAGCTGTCAGGTATTTACCATGAATTCCTAAAGTCTGCAGACTTGATAAATTTCTAAATAGTGGTTTATTAACCGGATTAAAGAATTTATCTCCTATATCAGTTTCAATATCGAGAAGAGTCACATTCTTCCAGTATTCAAGGGGAAAGTTTAATCTGTTGCGACTGATATCAATTCCTTTAATATAAACACGTCTACATCCATTAGGAAGTCTTTGTGGTATTTCAGAGCAGGTAATAGAATCGTCTTCCTTTATACAGTCACCATGGCACTGTGCACACAAACACGCCCAGTAAAGCAGGACTTTTACATATTTAGGAGACTGCATCTTCCGCTGCATAACTTGTGCATCTACTGAAAGAAAAGGAACAGCATACGATACTCCATACTTATCTCATCACATATGCTCTAAGTCACGCATTTTTATCAATAAGTGCTGATTCAAAATGGACCTCGACACGAGAAACCTGTCTTTGGGGGGGGGGGGTGCGAACAACAAAGGGGCAGACCAGCCTGTGCATCCGCGCAGACTGATCAGCGCCTTTGTTATTCGCTTTTTAGAAAGTATCATATCTAAACCCTGCTACAAGCGAAATTTCAAGTTTCTGCCTAGTCTATGTAGCGGAGGGTACTTCTTTGAGTCTCGCTTTGTCCGAAACCCAGATTACAGGTTTTGTAGCGTCGAGGCCAATTATAAAGGCGCTGTAAGTTCAGAAATTATCGCAAGGGTCTCATGAAAATAAACCCTCGTGAAATTGCGAAATCACTCTATCATTTTCTGATGTAGTTAAATCATGTCCTAGGGAGTGCAGTGGCTCTGTGGTAGAGTGCTTGACTCAAGACTGAGGGGATGTGGGTTCGAGCCTCACCGGAGTCACTGCATTATGTCCTTGAGCAACACACATTAATCCTTGCTTAGAACTGGTTCAACCCAGGAAGACCCATCCCGACATAACTGAAAAAAATGTTGACTGGGACGTAAAGAATCAAATCGATAAATCATATCCTATAGGGACGTGTTTTTTTAACTTCGCAAATATGTCTTTTAACGCTAAACGTGAAATTAACCCTTAATGTGCCAATCACAACAAAAGTCGTCTGCTTTTCTCGTCTGCTGAAATGTTTAAGAAGCCTCTATGGCAAACAGGGTGGACCCAGATCAGACTGCTCCTATAGGAGCAGTCTGTTCTGGGTCCACGCTGTTTGCTTCTATACTTAATTCGTCAGTAATGTTAGGCAATTATTTGCAGCAGACGACTTCAGCAGACGACATTTCAGATGCATTTTTTTCTTGGCGCTTTAAGGGTTAAAATTCTTGTGAAATTTTTGAATTCAGTAATCTGGATTTTAGGTAAGATGAGATCAGATAAGCTATTTTATGAGTGGGCAAGACATTATAACATAAGCTCTTTATGAGATTTTGAACCGACTATGAAAGCAACATTTGGATATGAAAATCATGTGAAATTACACCCGTAGGACTAAAACCCTACATATTACATGTACCGATAATGAGTCAATATGTGCGACCGAAAAAAAAGATTTGAAAAATATGCCTTCAAATTATGACTGTTGCGTGTAAGAACGTTCCATCATATTTGTACAAAGATTGCACATATGGCCTTTGAGTCAAAGGTCAATATCACACATAACACATAAAACTAGGCTGTTCGCATCAAAGACCAACTCTTCGTATTCTTCTACTCCTAGGTCATGTCATTATACTAATTAGCTATTATATACTAATTGGTTATCATTATAGTTTATGTGTTTTATCACGAGCATTGATCTTTTCCGTGTAATCTAGCTGCACACCCTAGGCAATCAATGTGCCAAGAATGAATACCTTCAATCAAAAATGAAGCAGGGTTCCAGTTACGAGCCATATCTATAGAATATTTGGTAATTCTATCCTGACCTTGGACTCCAAAGGTATATTATTGTTTATAATCTATTTCGTTATAATCTATTCACCATAAGCAATCAGTTTGGTTAGTATGAATACCATCCATCAGAAAATGAAAGAGGAACATTTGCGTAGCTCCCATTACACAGTTATGCAGTAGTAACATTAAAGGGAGGAACCCCTAATGTGGTGATAGCGATTTTCTATACCATAAGGAACTGCTCTTAATGGAAAGAATTCGCTCTCTCTGGGAGCAAATCTTTCCTTTTAAGAGAATTTCCCATTTTTAAAAGGGACGCAATTGAAGAAAATCATTCCTTGATCAAGTAGTCTCCCTTTGATGTGCGTAACTCTTTCAGCGTTCTGGCAACGCCATTGAGGAATTGGTGCATTATGAAGCAGAGGACAAATTCTTTAAAAAAAAATCGACCTAAACCTTTTGACCTAAAGGTCGTTGCAGTGATCTAGAACTTCCATTGTACTTTAGGTAATCATTGTGCCAAATACAAGGGCGTTACCAGAACACCTAGCTATATACGCACATCAAAGGGAGACACCTGAAATGAGCAGTCATGTCTTCAATTGCGTCCCTTCCCAAAAAGATGACTTCACTTAAAGGAAAGAATTTGCTCCCAGAGGGAGCAAATTCTTTCCTATAAGAGAAGACCCTTATTGTATGGGAAAACAGTATCTCCACCTTTTGTGATATCCATTCCATGTGCACCATCTTTCATTTCGCTCATGCGTATTGTGTGTAAAGGCAGCTACGTCAATGAGATATAAACACTCTCGATCGAAAAAATTAAGGAGGATGTCACATTACGAGCACTGTAGACAGGTTAAAAGTATAGGCGATCTTGACCGTTCCCTCCAAGATTATATTGGAAGATTGAAACCTTTATTGTTGTCTAACCTTGAAATTCGACTCCAAGGTCACATTAGTACATTGTTTCAATGTACTTATGTAACATTGGAGTCGAATTTATGTTGTTATCAACACACTCTAAACAGTCAGAGTGCTAAATATGATCACCCTATAATTTACGAGTGATGTCCCTTAGAGTCAGAACTTTTTATATTTTAGGGAGACTTTTGATAAATGGTGTATCAAATATGACAAATTGTGTATTATGCGCGCTATCGGATAAATAAGATACTTGGACACACAGGGCTGCTGTAAGTGACGTGAGAGCTTGAAGAATTTCTAGCGATAAGGCGGGCTATTTCCCTGAATAAGACGTTCGTTTTATTTTGTTGAAATAACGACTGGAGACACTAGGCACAATCAACAAGTACATATAGACGTCTATGTTCCCTTGCCCGCTAGTTCGTATATTTAAAACGGGTTTTCCTAAATGCATGATATATATCTAATTAGTTTTGATTGAGAGTTTATTTTGATCATCAACTGTGCTCGCTATTCAGTAACATGTGTGTGAAATCGACCGTTAAACTAAGGTAAACAATCGCCCTACATTTATCACGATATAGTATATTATATATATTTATACAGTTGATGTACAATAAAAACGATCATCTTACAAAGTGGTCTATTTTTGTCAGACGATTGATAATTTCTTTCGCTTATACAACCCCTTTACCTCCCTAGACCCAAGACGCCCTTTACGCATGTTGTATATTTATATAATGACGTTCAATTGTCCAAAGAGCATCTTGGAGCTTCTTGGAATCTAATCCTGGGCCTCAAACTGGATCTACCCGTGGTAATAGGTTCTCCCAGAGGTCATGTTCGTGGTTGCAATGGCCGTGGAAGTGGTCGTGGAAGTCGACAAGATCCTATCGATGATGCTTTTGCGGATACACGATCCGGCTGGTCTGAGCAACCAAGTAGACCCGCCATATACCTTACGTCGAGCATCCAGGTCACAAAACCAACCGTCAGTTAGCTCTCAACCGTCAGTGAGCTCTTGGCTTACAGGCTCCCAAACTCAGATTCAACTAGGCGAATTGAGTAGAAACGATCTCACAAATACAAATGCGCAGAGCGATATGAATCTGATGATAATTTCAGCGAAATTAATACCACGTGAATACTGTTATATATACCTTAAGATGTCAAGCAAATGAACAAAAATTTCGACCACTTGGAAACATCGGTTCGCCAACTAAAACGTGACAACAAAATTTTAAAAGATCAAAATGCTCACCTTGTGAAACAGGTCAACGAATTAAGATTATCTGTATCAAAATTAGAATCGCAAAATAAAGAACAGGAGATGAAAACAGAGCATTAAGAAGTGCAGTCCCGACGTGACAATCTACGGTTTATGGGTTCGATGATAAAAGTGATAATTCTTGGGAAGAATCGGCGACCAGAGTGCGAAATAACATCGATGAACATCTTAACATTGATGAAACTTCCATCCATATCGAAAGAGCACATCGTATCCGGGGTGAAAACTCTCCACGACCCATTATAGTGAAGTTCTCGCGAAAATGTTCTCGAAACTTATCATGAAAAACGCAAAAGCATTGTGAACCAGGCTCCAGATAACCCTATAAATGAAGACGATGTATGGAAGACAATTCGTGTTAGTGAATACTTTTCTGAGCACGTTATTAGAGTGGGGTCTCTTAAAGCCGAGAATTGAAGAAGGAAGACATTCGTATTTGAGGTACCATCGACTAATGGTTGATGGTCAAGAATATAATAGCAACCAACCAACGAGTTGTTGCCGCCTTGGCGGCAACAACGAGAGTTGGGTGCTGTTACGATAAGAGGCTCTGTGCTGTTCTATTCATCTGCAGTATGAAGGCTAAACTGGTTCCAAGTTGTTCAAAGTAACAACTGGTCAGGCATAATGGTACGTAGGCGGTGATTGGTCTGCCAATCATATGTTGTGTTACAAATGGCCAAGTTGACAAGACAACCACAGAACAATGACGGACGTACATCGAGGATCTACTTTGATAATGTGACGTTGACGTCACGAAAACCATGCCAACACAATAATAGATTTGAATGCAGCGAAACAAACACAATTAACGTCATCAAAATGAAAATGATATAGTAATATTTTATTGAAAAAACCTAAGCTTTTTTTCTGTAGCCTGTATGGACTTTGTTGACAACGCCGATAAAATCTCGATAGATCCGTGACAATCCGTGAGACGGTCAGATTTCTGCCCGTTTGATTTATTGATTACCTGTCCCTACAATTAGCTAGTGTAGGGGAGAGAACCAGTCTATATGAAGGCCTGATTTTTTCGAAATCGCCCAGTTCCGGTATCTATACGGAGTCGATTCGATCAAAGTAAGAACCTTATTCTACTGTTGAAAAATGTGTCGTGATCATCATTAACATTTTGAAAATACAAAAAGTAAAATTGAATCACGAAGATGCCAGTTTTGTTGATATAGCCATAAGACTGAGGGAATTTTTTCGATCACCAGGAGCTTTCAACGTTAACGATAGCTCATTCAAGCAAGTGGCTATGTGATCCCCATGACGTGACGTCACAATTCTTATAACGTTATGTCACGAAGTGATTAACGTCTTGTGCCAAACGCCAACTGCCGCGTGCATCGTCGCGCCTTTGAAAGAGGCAGTCCCAAATTACAAATCCTCTGGTATCCAACAGGAACTTCGTTCAAGGGTCTAGCGCCTTTAAAATGTCTTTATTATTTTATTTCCTTATACTCAGAGTGAGGTTTAAAGTCGGCTTTTAAGCTAGTGAATTTTCTCACCATTCCAGTGGCGTACCTGAGGCATCTTATAGAATACGCGTCAGGGGGCAACGCCCTGGATTAGGAGCATTCACAGGGCTAAAAATAGCTCCCAAGACACGTTATTTACTCATTGCCTGCTGGTAACCTTTGCAAACAGATTGGACCCAGATCAGGCCGACAAAACGTCGCGCATGATCTGGACCCATTCTGTTTGACACTCAGATGGTATTCCTGAAAGAGTTATTCGGAAAAGTTGATTTTGGAAATATCAGCAGCATGAATAATTCTCAGGGGGCAAAGAGTTAATGCTATTAGTAGTAGATTCTATTTTTTTTCTTCAAAAAATCAAAGTAAGTAGCTTAACCCTTAAAGCGCCAAGCAAAAAATGCGTCTGAAAATGTCGTCTGCTGAAGTCGTCTGCTGCAAATAATTGCCTAGCATTACTGACGAATTAAGTATACAAGCAAACAGCGAGGAACCAGAACAGACTGCTCCCATAGTAGCAGTCTGATCTGGGTCCACGCTGTTTGCTTAAGAGGCTTCTTAAACATTTTAGCAGGCGAGAAAAGCAGACGACTTTTGTTGCGATTGGCGCTTTAAGGGTTAAGAATCTATTCTGACGGCACTGAGTTGTACCCATATGCGTTTTGCGTACACTTAGGTACGCCCCTGACTTCTTTTGTGGATCATTTTTATTTCTGTTCGTCTTTGACATATTGCCTTGTCTGTGGCTCGCAGCCTTGTGGTCACCTGCTGGGATAGGACTGACCTCTAGGCGCTTCTGTATGTGACTTTTTCTTGTGCTTTTGTCACTTTCCCATAAGGTGTCCTGGGTCAGGTGTGGTACTTGATTGTATCGATTCCTGATCTTTGCCTTCTTCCTTACTTTTTTTACTCACACGAGTACCGACACGCAAGAAATACCGTATACTGTGCTATCCTCTCAGAACAAATAATGGTTGGTTGCCAATTGGGTGTGCCTATTTCATATTATATGACTATGATAATGCACGACCAGCGCTTGTCAGGAAATAGGACATAGGTTATTGAGTTTACACAAAACTTTGTCACGTCACAAATTAACATTTATAGCAAACCAACCAACGAGGATTGGTTGCTGTTAGGATTAGAAGCTCTGTTCTGTTCTATTCATCTGCAATACGAAGGCCTGATTTCCATTATGTCAACCGAGTTCCCGTATCTATACGGAGTCGATTTGATCGAACTAAGAACCATATTCTACTGTTGAAAAATGTGCCGTGATCATCATTAACATTGAAAAAATAAAAAAAAGTAAAAGTGAATCGCGAAGATGCCAGTTTAGTTGATATTTCAGTTATATTTTAGTCATAAGACTGAGGGATGTTTTCGATCACTAGGAGCTTGAACGGTAATAATAACTCTTTCAAGCAAGCGGCTGGGGCAACATAAATGAATAATTTTCGAAAAAGTCTGCTTCCCAAAAGCCATAAGTAGGTAAAAAGTGAATTTTGCATACATGACTATGGCATTAGCTAGTAGTTAAGTTGTGCTATTTATATTGCCATGCTACTGCAGAAGTTTTGACACAACATTCATAATAGTGCTTCTTTTCATTGTTGTGGTTATACCTGGCCAATAGTCAGGCTTATGTTGGCTTCGAGAGTCATGCGAGCGTTTGTAGGATTATTGGTCCTCTGGTTTATTATTGCAGTTGAGCGGAAGTTGAATAAGAGAACAAGAATCCAAACTGGAGATTAAAGATTAAATTAATATTGACACACCTATATAGAGTGAAGCCTTGAATTTAATTCTCAACTCAATGTTGATTCAATATTGATTGTTAAAGTTGAGTCTACCAAAGTATGAAGCCTATTTTAAGAATAAGGCTTGATTCAATATAGACAAACCTAGAACGAATCAAGTCTTGATTTCATTCCTCACATCAAGGTTGATTCAATATTGACTTGCAAAGTTGAATGAAAGTCGAAAACAACCCGTAATTCAAGGTTCGAGATTAAAGTTGAATTCAACATACACATTCTTTGATAGAGTCTTTTTCCATTTTCTGGTGTAAAATCAAGGTAAAATCAATATTGATCCTCAATCTTGAATCACTATAAGTTAGACATAAAATGCCCGCTGGGAAGCGTTATGTATGGTAAAAACAGAAGTATATTTGACCTTGATCTATGTCTGCGTTGTAATCTACACATGTAGGCGATTATTATAATCACTCTAGGTAAGACTGAAAGAGAAATTCGCGTTACAAACCATAGAAAGGTTTAAAGTATGTGTAACCTTTCACATTAGTGATTTAACCCTTCGTTGTGGTCTTAACATACCATTAACAAGCATTGTGCTCTAAATGAACATCCACGATCTAATACGAGGGGCGTTCGAAAAATAATGCAAATTACAATATTTCTCAGTAGCTGTTGCTATTTCCACTATTTTTTTTTCTTGGTCATCCCTTCCAAATATTTCCCACCTACGTGAATACACCGTTTCAGACGGTCGATCCACTTTTTGAAGCAGTTTTCCTACTCCTCAACAGGTAACCATAGGCATATTTTATACTAGTAAACAGCAGATCCGAGTGAGATTCTAGAATGATATCTCCGAAAACTCAGCCTTATATTTGAGAAAAATTACATGCAAAATCCTCTTGAACGTTCATGTTCGTTTGGCAATAATAGGGCGTCTCACGTTTCTTGTGGCCCAAACTCTGTTTGAACACATCAGCTTAGGCTCGTACAAGTAAATCCAGGTCTCATCACAAGTAACTAGGCCATCAAAGGCCCTTTTCTTATATCCTGGGTACATTTTGAGCAGTTTTTGGCCACTGCAACCCGGTCCTCTTTTGCTCATTTATCAGCAAATGAGGTATACATCGTGGATTAATTTTCTTAAGTTTCAGATGCTTCTTCAAAATGTCATGAACTTGTGATAACAACATGTTTGTAAACCGGGCTAAATCTGGCATCTTTTTAGCATATTGCGGATTTTTTAAAAATATCTTACGGTGCTGCAGCCCACTCTTTAATTTAGCCACCCACCTGTAAACCGTGCTGAAAGACATTTGGTCCTCCTTATAAATATCGCACACCTTTCTATGAATATCTGTAGCTCTCAAGCCACGTTGCGGCTTTATACTACCTTTTATATAGGCTCTAATTTCAAGCACATGTTCAGCTCTTTCCGTAGGCTTTCGAATAACATGTACTGTACCGAGGTCAGTGAAGTTATGAGAGATATTTCGCTATGTTACGCATAAGTGGTCATTTTATCGACACGTGATGGCTTTTATCCCGGTTTGAACGCATCTGAACTCGCATTATTTTTCGATCGCCCCTCGTATGAAAGAGGAATTCGAGTTACGGTCAGCAAGACATATTTGAGGGTCTAGATGGGGTCTAATGATTAGTGAATAATGGCCTTATTTTATAATGAATAGTGAATAATGAGCAAAAAAATAATAATGAATAGTGAATAATGAGGGCCTAAAAATAATGAATAATCCTATTATTTTTAATGAATAGAAGAAAAAATGAATGAATAGTGAATAATCAGATTTTAATGAATAATGAATAATGCAAAAAAAAATATCAAAAAAATATCAATGCATTTGTTAAAGCCTATACATGTACCTTTGTACTTATAAAACATTGACTCAGTTTGTTCTTTAAAATTGCTCCCACCCTTTGTAATTGATTGATTCTACAATTTATAAAACCCAGTCAACTTAAAGACATAATTTAGCGAAAATCCATACAAAATGGCATCTGAAATAGAAATGTTCCCAAAAACTCAAGAAAAAGACACAGGAAGTAATCATGTGGTTCCTGTTATGCTCACATTCTATGATTCTGATCTCAAAACTGTGAACGAAAGAAGTAGGTCTAGACTCCAGAGTGTGCATAAATTCCAAAGAAAACGAAAATGTAATGAGTTTTCACAGTAATATTATTATCTTTTTGGGAATAAAGGAGCAGGCCCAAATCTGGCCCATTCACTAGGGGTTCCAGGTTTTTAACTCAAGATATTCAGATGACAAATCTACAACGTAAAAGGCAAAAATTATATGATACAAAACTGGTTCAGTAAAACTCGGAAAGAGCTTCATTGATAGGAACTTGTTGGGAATTAAATTGTGAGATACTGCGGAATGCGGGTCATTTTGGTGCTGGGTTGATTTGTCTTTGGTTGTTTCATCCAAATTTAGGGGGTTGGTCGTTTCGGACTTGATAGGTGGGTCATTTCGGCCAATTTTCAGAGTGAGTCGTTTCGGTCTTTGGTTGTTTTGGCCAAAGTCTGAAAGTGATAATTATATGTGTATGCATTATTATATGTGTATGAATGGACAGATGGGCAGGTGTTAAGCTTTGTGAAAAAATCAGGCTGAAATGGTAAAAGGGCCCTTTCACGACTCAGGCTGAAACAACCCATGTCAAAATGCCGGGGGCGGGGCCAAAACGACCTGTTACCATTACAGTGTGACTCGGGGAAATCAAAAGAATTTATAGAGAAAACAACTCAAAAGCATATAGATTTTGGAACAATTCAACAACATCTTCTGAGACAATTCCCCAACAACAATTTTTAGATTTAGAATAAAAATCATTAAAGTGTCTGTGAATTAAATTGTCTCATAAAAATGATGAGGTGTCTGTTAGTTGACTCAAAATTTATCAGTGAATTGTCTCATAAAGTTTTGGTGAGTTGCCTCATAATCTATTGATAAATTGTCTCAAAAAATTTGTCTATCTTATCTATCTCATAATCTGTACTCAGTCCGTTTTTGTTCAGCTGCAAAAATGTCTTTTTTTAGTAAGTGATGGGGGGGGGGGGCAGGCTTACAAAGGGGACCTCCTTTTTTGATTTGGTCCTATACTTTTTCTTAAAAATGCCCTACTATCCCTCCTTTTTCACTCCAAAATGTCATTTACTTGTAGGAATCCAGAATTGTTTCCTCGCTCGCTCCGCTAGCTCGGATTTAATAAATTAACTAAAGATTCTTTTTAAGGGAGCACGCTGCAAAACATCAATTTTTTAGTTTTAACCCCAAAGGGCTCTCTGTTTAGCTTGTACTATTGTCACAGCTATTATCCTGCTTATTTAGTGTGGAATTTGTTTCTAACTACTCATTGTGATAAATTTTGTACTTGGAAAAGCCCTACTATCCCTCCTTTTTTACACCAATAATCCCTACTTTTTCACTACTTTTCCCAAATTTTTATGGCTACTTTTCCCTACTTTTTTGTTGAAAGGCACTTAAAACCCTTGGGGCTAAAAAGTAGGGGAGTCATGTGCATTTCCATGTAGCTAGTAGGGGGGTCGCCATTAACTTTAAATTCCCAGCAGGTGGGTCATGTTTTAATTGTCCCTATAAAATCATTAAAAATTTTCCTCGCTCGCTCGCTCGGTTTTTATAAATTAAACTCTTATCAGGCCACTTAATTTCTCAGTTTTCAAAAATTATTCTGTTTTGGTGGTTTTAATGTTACAACTTTTATCATGAAAATGAAAATGTCCTACTATCATTGCTTTTTCACTCCTAAATGTCATTTACCCTATAAAATACAGTTTTTCCTCGCTCGCTTTGCTCACTCAAACCTTAAAACATATAAACTATATTTTTAAGCATTATTTTGACCAATGCTGCGTCCGTAGAAATATTGGTATTTTTAAGTTTATTTTAATGAATGATTTTAATGAATAATTGGTCTTATTTTAATGAATAGCCCAAAATTTTAATGAGATGAATAATGGGCTAAATTTTTAATGAATAGTGAATACCAGACCCCCCATCCAGACCCTCATATTTTGTCCACCATGGTTGCTGTTATAAGTATTATTGTTTGATAGCAGCTAAAAGCAACCAGCACAGAGCAAAATAACGACAAGAAACTCATTTAAAGAATGACAAAATAATTAAATGAGCCGCGGCTTGAGATTGCCAACAATTTGACATCTTGACAAGTGTAGACTCGGACGAGCCTCTGCAGCCTCCTTTTTAGCCTACAAACTCCAAATGGTGTTCAGTCAGTAGTTTAACAATCATATAACGTTCAAACGACTAGCAAAGGCTCTGATCAAACTGCGCGTATGCGCAGGCTGATCTGAGGCTTTGCTGGTCGCACATACCACATTGTTGGAAATCTCATGCACTGGCTCAAATAATTTAACTACTCGTAAATAAATAAATAAATAGATAACCTGCTCTAATGATCTTCCTATTATGTCAGTAGCTAAAACGCACAATGGAACGCCAAAGCTGTCTGGTGATATGAAATTCAGTTGTGATGTCCTGCCCTAATCATATGTCATATGTATACTGTTCGCCACATCAAAATTTGGCAATATTAAACAACTGACATATTGGCTTGGTCAATTTTGGCGGTTTCTCAATAAAGTGTCCTTTAAAGTTAACATCAATTCTAATCGGGACTCCTTTAAAGGAAAGAATATGCTTCCATTGGGGAACATATTATTTCCTTTAAAAGTAGCCCATTTTAAAACGTGGTGTTCTCAACGTTGAAAATTACCCTAGATACCGTCTAAAGTTGTTTGTATTGTGTAACTGAATTCGAAGCTGTATTTCGCGATCTCATATTTTGGCGATTTTTGTTTTTATCGCCAGTAGCGCCAAATAAAAATACCTGCAAAATAGTACTAATTGGTTATCATTATAGATTGTACAAATGACATTATGTAATGTATAAATAGAGAATACTAGGTGAGTGTCTTTTGATATCAAGTTTACCAGGCAAGGCTTTGAGAACGCTTGTTGACATTGTGAGGCTTGCCGAGATATAGCGAATACTAGGTGAGTTTCTTTTGATATCAAGTTTACCAGGCAAGGCTTTGAGAACGCTTGTTGACATCGCGAGGCTTGCCGAGATATAGCGAATACTAGGTGAGTTTCTTTTAATATCAAGTTTACCAGGCAAGGCTTTGAGAACGCTTGTTGACATCGCGAGGCTTGCCGAGATATAGCGAATACTAGGTGAGTTTCTTTTGATATCAAGTTTACCAGGCAAGGCTTTGAGAACGCTTGTTGACATTGCGAGGCTTGCCGAGATATAGCGAATACTAGGTGAGTTTCTTTTGATATCAAGTTTACCAGGCAAGGCTTTGAGAACGCTTGTTGACATTGCGAGGCTTGCCGAGATATAGCAAATACTAGGTGAGTTTCTTTTGATATCAAGTTTACCAGGCAAGGCTTTGAGAACGCTTGTTGACATTGCGAGGCTTGCCGAGATATAGCGAATACTAGGTGAGTTTCTTTTGATATCAAGTTTACCAGGCAAGGCTTTGAGAACGCTTGTTGACATCGCGAGGCTTGCCGAGATATAGCGAATACTAGGTGAGTTTCTTTTGATATCAAGTTTACCAGGCAAGGCTTTGAGAACGCTTGTTGACATCGCGAGGCTTGCCGAGATATAGCGAATACTAGGTGAGTTTCTTTTGATATCAAGTTTACCAGGCAAGGCTTTGAGAACGCTTGTTGACATCGCGAGGCTTGCCGAGATATAGCGAATACTAGGTGAGTTTCTTTTGATATCAAGTTTACCAGGCAAGGCTTTGAGAACGCTTGTTGACATTGCGAGGCTTGCCGAGATATAGCGAATACTAGGTGAGTTTCTTTTGATATCAAGTTTACCAGGCAAGGCTTTGAGAACGCTTGTTGACATTGCGAGGCTTGCCGAGATATAGCGAATACTAGGTGAGTTTCTTTTGATATCAAGTTTACCAGGCAAGGCTTTGAGAACGCTTGTTGACATTGCGAGGCTTGCCGAGATATAGCGAATACTAGGTGAGTTTCTTTTGATATCAAGTTTACCAGGCAAGGCTTTGAGAACGCTTGTTGACATTGCGAGGCTTGCCGAGATATAGCGAATACTAGGTGAGTTTCTTTTGATATCAAGTTTACCAGGCAAGGCTTTGAGAACGCTTGTTGACATTGCGAGGCTTGCCGAGATATAGCGAATACTAGGTGAGTTTCTTTTGATATCAAGTTTACCAGGCAAGGCTTTGAGAACGCTTGTTGACATTGCGAGGCTTGCCGAGATATAGCGAATACTAGGTGAGTTTCTTTTGATATCAAGTTTACCAGGCAAGGCTTTGAGAACGCTTGTTGACATCGCGAGGCTTGCCAAGATATAGCGAATACTAGGTGAGTTTCTTTTGATATCAAGTTTACCAGGCAAGGCTTTGAGAACGCTTGTTGACATCGCGAGGCTTGCCGAGATATAGCCAATACTAGGTGAGTTTCTTTTGATATCAAGTTTACCAGGTAAGGCTTTGAGAACGCTTGTTGACATCGCGAGGCTTGCCGAGATATAGCGAATACTAGGTGAGTTTCTTTTGATATCAAGTTTACCAGGCAAGGCTTTGAGAACGCTTGTTGACATCGCGAGGCTTGCCGAGATATAGCGAATACTAGGTGAGTTTCTTTTGATATCAAGTTTACCAGGCAAGGCTTTGAGAACGCTTGTTGACATCGCGAGGCTTGCCGAGATATAGCCAATACTAGGTGAGTTTCTTTTGATATCAAGTTTACCAGGCAAGGCTTTGAGAACGCTTGTTGACATCGCGAGGCTTGCCGAGATATAGCGAATACTAGGTGAGTTTCTTTTGATATCAAGTTTACCAGGCAAGGCTTTGAGAACGCTTGTTGACATCGCGAGGCTTGCCGAGATATAGCGAATACTAGGTGAGTTTCTTTTGATATCAAGATTACCAGGCAAGGCTTTGAGAACGCTTGTTGACATCGCGAGGCTTGCCGAGCGATTCAACATGCGTTCTCAAAGCCGAGCCTGGTAAACTTGATATCAAAATACGCGAACCTGGTATTCTATTTATCAGTTTACCCATTGTTTCACTCTTCAAACTAGCGATTATGACGTAATTTTTAATTTTTGTGTTGATTCAGCGTCATTAGCGACGTCATTAAAAAAGTGCAACGTCATCATGACCTGATAAAGGTAACATGCCGTGAGATAGGAAACGTTTATTAGGTTATGTTGAAACAATTCAGTTAATATTAGGGGTAACTGATAAACTCTATTATCATGAGCGTTCATCTTTATACAGTGCAACAATGTCTGATAATCTTGCACCATTTGATGACAACATCTAATTATATGATATGTGTTTCTTATTATATGACGTTTATGTGAAAACCTCATTATATGCTACTTATTTGTATTGTATAAGCTGGTTGGAATACGGTAATATACTAGACGACTTTGAAAACGCATTACTATATTTTTGCACTTTTCTTGCAAACCGTATATGCGATTGAAAAGTTACTCGCATGTTATAATGTGCAACCAAGAATTGGTATGCATCAGTCGTTAATTTGACTGCACTATCACGCGACGCTACTGATGACGTCACATGGGTACATACAGCATCCAGCACCTTTCTGCACAGTCAGTTGAAGCTTTTTGATTATATTTGTGTTAAAACTGTGGTGTGTATGATACCATATCAGCAACAGAGTTTATAGACTTTTTCTAATTAAAAGTAATTGATTACTTCAATATTTTGAAAATAAACGTCAAATTTGAACATCAATTTACAGCTCCTTTTTAGAAACATCTCTATAAGTCACCTTTATGCACGCTTTAATTACTGATATTGACTACATACATTGACAATCATGCGGGAAAGACGTTTTGATGTAAATCGTGGCAGGAGATATGCTGTAATGTAATCGAGAACGTCTTTAAATTTACGTTAACGTCACATGCACAATACAAAAGAAACGTGATACGTACACATTATTATGATAGTAACTTGATCTGGCGTACTGTATCACGTCGAGTGGATTAGCGCATATCGTCGGATCACACGAGACGCGAAGCGTCGAGGGTGATCCGATGATATGGGTTAATCGACGAGACGTGATACTGTACGCCAGATCAAGTTACTATCATAATAATATGTTTATTATATACCTTTTTCTGACATTTTTTCTGATTTTATACATTGTTATGGCCTTTAATCTAGAAAAATTGCAGGAACGTTTGCCTTCACGTTTCGTTTCTTGACGTTACATCATCATGTGTTCCATCTCTGGTTCCATGCTTGAAATTTACTTTGTAACGTCGCCGCAAAAACAGACAACCGACGTTAGCCTCGTTTTAGGAGGCTTTCCACTAAATATTTCTCCATTGCCGACAGTGCAAAATAGCAGTAAAGTAATCCATTCTCAAAATCTATTCACACATACAATTTTGACAAAAGTCTTTTGTTTGAAAATCCTGCCATAGCTTATTTGATTTATGATGAAAAACATGGGTTTCCCATCTCAAAAATTAGTCATGTGTAAATAAGTTGGGGAACCCCCTAGTCCGCAGCAAATAAACAGTTGATTTTTATCAGAGGGGGTACTCTGAAAATCGAAACATTATTCTCCTGCTTAGGGCATAAAATGTTCAAACTCTCTTGATTTTTGATTTATTTTATTTGGCCTCTTATCACCTTCCAATGAAGCAAAAGGAATATGACCAATGAAATGATCCACAGTGTTTTTTTTCTGATGACTACTTCCTCTCCAAAAAGGGCGTGGCCATACTTCATGAATATTTACTAGATTGCTACCTTTAAAGGATAGTGATAAGGATTCAGAAAACCTCAGTTCGTTGATCCGGCCTTCTGTATCAGATGGCCAGAAAACAGACAGTACAAAAGTTGTATCATTTATGGGTATATAATAAAAGCGTAATTTATGCATAATCTGTCATTTGTGTATGCCCTTAGCCTCTTCCAACATAACCGGACCTAAAAATCGAAACTTTGAAAGGCCCAAGATGTTGAATTTTATTACTAGACTCAGAGTGGATGGAGTATGTCGGTATCTCTAAACATGTTAAAGAGGTGTAAATTTGAGAATGCCGAACTGTCAATTCATTTCGAATCGTTCAATGATGAATGTGCAATCGTGAAAGATGTTTGGACACTCTGCCTGTCGGCCTCGTACGGCAAATGTAAATGCATGAAAAAATATGTGTGACCCCTATATTTGTTTTGGTTGTTTTGTTTCTTTAATCCATTCAGTGTTTTTTTCTTTTTCACTTTTAGTCATCAACGTATTTCACAGTGGGCCGCACGGACCTCCCTCGCGAAGCAATTGTACCCCTTTTCGAAAAGGGTCCGTACTAGAATTTCTAACTTCTAACTTTCTACCCCATTCTTATATTTGGCCTGGATCATTTTTTTGGTTCAAAATCGTGAATCTCAATATTTTTGGGGTTTTTCAGAAAAATAAATATTTTTGGGGGTATGAAGATTTTATGGATATTGTATGGATATTTTTTGTGGGTCATCACAAAATGGACTGGTTTTAGGCGTCATTTCTATGCATTTTAGGGTCTTTTCTTATGGTCAATGTACAGAAAGGGGATATTGTTTTGGGTTGCTAAAATTTCAAATATTTGTTTGGGTAGTCCTGATATTCCAGATAATTTTTTGGGAGTAAACAGTAGATGCTGGGTCCAAGCCTACGTATGAGGAAAACATTGAGAGTACGCCCACCTCCCCCCTCTGGATCCGCCCCGGATGATGTTCATATAGTTGAGTTTACACATTACATAATTTAAATAATTGACAACTAGTATTATCTCGGCTGTTTCTAACTTTCGATTGCACCGGGCCGCGTAGCGCAGTCGGTAATGTGTCTGGCAACAGATGCGAGTCTAACTGCTGATCCAGGGGTCGCGAGTTCGATCCCGGCCCGGTCCCATACTTTCGTGGAGATTGATCGTGAAATAATTTCTACGGTCATTCTCCTCCCTTCCGCTGAATCATTCAAGAAGGGTTGTTGTCAGTTACAAGCGAAAGTATGTGCACGAAGTACTGGTTAACCGCTTGTTCAAGCTTGCCCAGGAAAAAGTGTGGTTAGGTGAACTGACCGTCATGCCATGATCATAGCTGTTGACTTGGAACGTAAAGCAACAAAACAAACTAACTTTCGATTGCCGCCTATCCGGTGTGATTATAGGCAAAACAAAGGTATTTAACGCATCACACAACTGGAATTCATGCCACCATTCAGCTTTGGCGTTCCATACTTTGAGCTAGACGTGTATTTTTATTTTGCACACCACAACAAAAGATTATTCATGGGCTTTGTTTTAATGCATTGATATTAATTTCGATAGTGCAAAAGCAGATATGTTGTACTTATTAGACGAAGTCTAATAAGGATCATTGACACTTGCTATGGGTAAATGCCTATGGTTTTCAGTAAAAATAATAGTTCGTCAATCGTCCCTTTCTTCACCTTGAAGCTACCCTGACCTGATTACTTTATGGCCGTGAAATCCGTTTTCGATATTAAATGCTTCGAAGATGTAAAATTTGGGGTAGAACAATCAGTTTTACGTTAAGATATATAGAAATCCGAAAACATTTTTTAAAATATCATCCCCCCCCCCCTCCGTGTGCCAGCAAAAGCTTTTGCATTTATATGTGTTACCATATTTTACACATTGTATGGAAGTGGCTTGCTGGCACAAGGGGGGGGGGGGGGCGGGAAGATGTTCAGCAGCCCAAAAACCCAGGGCCTGAGCCCATAAAATGCCTTTACTACCAAATAAGAAATTAATGACAGTAATTAAGTTCTCTAGAACCAACCTCCTAAATTGCTTTGTATTGTGTGCTAATTTAATATAAAGTAATTCAAGGTTAAAAGTAGAATTAGCAAGGTTTTATGCATTTTTTCATAAGAAAAAATCTCACTGTTATTAAATGACACATGCTTTTGCAAACGTCCTGTACTTATCTATTTGCATGCTAGGGAATTGTTCATGTTTTTATTTTCGTCCGCTGACTTTCTTCAAAATTAAGTTTTTAAAAATAAACCACCCAGGACCACCATCAGAGTGTCAAACAGTTTGGATCCAGATCAAGACCGACGTTGTGTCGGTCTTCATCTGGGTTCAAACTGTTTGCAAAAGGCTATTGGCAGAAGACAAAATTATCCACTGGCATGCAAAGAGTTATAACAGGTAAATACTTTAGTGTTCAATATATTGTCTCCTATAGAGATATTCATGCATATGTATACCATAAATATTGGACACTTTAAATACATTCAACATTATATGCCCTTTAAACAAGTCAAAAGTAATATTCAAAGGATCTAGTTAGAATCAGTTTTACTTTCCAGTGCTAAATGGAACACTTTCATTCCTTCAAATATATTTATTTCTTTTGTTGAGCTTTCAGTTTTGCATTATTTACGGTACATGTAGTCAGAAATGTACAAGTAACTTCTAAATTATCTCCCCCAAAAACATTTTATTACACAACGTATTTTGTTTCAAAGCAATTTCATCAATTATCGTGATTCGTTAATACTCTGCATATGGTATGTTTAGTAGATATCACCATGCCTACAAATTAAATCAAGAAAACGTGCAGAAATCACTTGTTAAAGCACTTTTTATTTTCATGAAATTTCAGACCCCCTCCCCTTTCTACCCGCCATAACTCTCGAATGCGTAGAAATTTTGAAAATATTTTGCTAGCTGGCTCTTGCCATTCGATGCACCTATTGCACTGATACTACATGCACCACACTAGAAGCTCAAAAGCAGCGTTCTGGGAATCAGAAAAATAGGCGTATAAGGCCAAAACCGTCAATGATCCTTTCATTGTTGGCCTAAACAGCTGACTTGATATCTGTATGGAAGAAAGTACATGCCATATCTTTCGCAGAGATTTAGTAGTATGTCATGTTTTTGTGTTTTTGCACTTTTTCATTAGTTCTAAATACAATTTTTACGTTGACGCTGAAGGAATAATAGTTTAAACGCGAGAAATGTAAAGAAATATCTGCGTCGATGGTTTAAAAAAATAATGTATGGCACGATACCTCTTCCGTAGGAAATAATTGCCGATATTTGTACATGAGCGGATCCAGATTGTTTTGTCGGAGGGGTTCCAACTATGGCAACGTTTTCTTGTCGTTATTTTTTGTTTATGAGAGGAGAAGGGGAGAAAGAATCCTATAGCACTATATTTTAAAACAGAACCATCAGCGTTAGACTTGCTGCAAGTATATGATATGACACATTGATGAAAAATTGTTTTAAAGACTGGAGCCAGTCTAAGTAATAGAAATGAACTAGAATTTGTAATAGAAGTCTTTTATAAAGTGTAGGTATCCAGTATAACGTATGAAGCTTGTCTTGATTCTCATCAACAACCCTAACAAACTTAGCAGCCATATGACATCGATGCCTGTCAACGACATGCCTCTCATCAAGCAAATTATGCTAATAGGTTTTAGCGCTGTCCAGTTCTTGCTTTATAGTGTTGATTTTGAGTAGAGCAATCAGTTTACATAAAAATGAGCCAGTGCATGAGATTTCCAACAATGTGGTATGTGCGACCAGCAAAGCCTCAGACCAGCCTGCGCATACGCGCAGTCTGATCAGAGCCTTAGCTAGTCGCTTGAGTATTTTATGATTGTTAAGCTACTGAATGAACACCATTTGGAGTTTCTAAGCTTAAAAGGAGACTGCAGAGGCTCGTCCGAGTCTACATATGTCAAAATACCACATTACTGGAAATCACATGCACTGGCTCAAATGTATAGAAATCAGAAAACATTTTATTCAATAGCCTTCTCCTGTGCGACAGCAAAAGCTTTTGCCTGTATATGCTTGACCATATTCTACACATTTGCTAGGGCAAGGGGGGCAGGGAGACGATATTCTGCAGCTCAAAATTAATGACAGAAATGAGTTCTCTAGCACGAACCTCCTAAATTGCTTTGTATTCTGTGCTAGTTTTATATACGCGAGTCATCCAATAAGTTCTGACAATGGTCTCATATCTCAGAAACCGTTATTGAAATCAGAATTATATTACCCATTGCATGTGGCTATGGGTGTTGCCTATGCATGTTTGAAATATGGAGTTTTTATCACAACCTGGTCTGATGCTATACGCATTTGTACACAACACTGTGAGATTGTCAGAACTTATTGGATGACCCTCGTAAAGTAAATAAAGATTAGAAGCACCTTTAACATATTTGTTTTATAAGAAAGAAGTAACAGTTATTTTATGGTACAATGTTTTGCAACTAAACTGTACAGTTCAATGCATTGTGTCATATATATACCAAAAATATTCGGCTACTGTAAATGCATTTTGACATGTCATGTGTTAAATTTAACGGATTTAACGGATCTAGTCAGAACACGTTCTATTTCCCAAGGCTTAATAGTGCACTTTGATTCATTTAAAAATATTTATTAACTGGGCTTTCAATTTTTCTGATTTTACAGAAATAGCCTTTTGTACATACATGTAGTGGGGAACCAGCTTGAATAAACAAACAGTTTTATCAGAGTGTTAAAAATGACAATAATTAGCGAATTAAGTGATACTATGAAGTGAAATTCTGTATACTTGAGGAGGATTATACGGATTATTAGTATATTCTGTCTCAACAGTGAGTCTTCAATATTATTATCACATTTTTGAACAAACAGATACATCCAAATATAACAAAAGGAAACTATTATATAAGGCCAGACTAACACGCCCTGAGGCCCTATGTCACATTTTATGGAACTGATTGCAAGTTTCTAAGACGGGTCACGCTGGATTGTTAGCGAGACAAGGGAGCTAACTCGATAACGACTATAAGTATAAACAGAGAAGAGTTATCATATTTACTGTAAAAATGGCATCAAATCCAGAATTAATGAAAGTGGAAGAGTCCATTAAACAGAAATACCTTGTGATAGTAGAAAACTTGTCTTACACTGAACAAAGAAACTTCAAGAAAACAGACTACAAAAAGCTGGTTCTCAATGAGATGATAGAGATGCTGCCAACGTTTGACCGGGCTCAATTAAAAGAAACTTCACATTACATATCAAATGCACTAAATAACAGAGTCCAAGAAAAACTAAGCCATAAAAAAGAGAGTCTTCAAATGTAACTAAGCAAAGTTCGAATACATTATCTGAATCTTTATTAAATGAACTAGATGCGACGTTGTGTATAGGACGCTCCCAATTAGTTTCAGGGAATGTTGATGATCAAAGTGACAAAGATGATGACAACGAGTGTTATGAGTTTACAAAGTCGATCACAGATGAAAGTACGTGTATACTTAATGACAGTATAACTAAGCTGAAACAAACAGTGACCATTGAACCAAAATCTGATCAAAAACAAACTAAAACCAACATTAGCCAAAAGTGCTGTGATACTTGTACTGTAAAAGCTAAGCCCAGAAAGTCACATCCAATGACTAGATGTTCATTCTGCATGCTTTGGTATCATGATCAATGTGTAGGCCTAGACAAGGATGAGCCAGTTGGAGTATGGTTGTGCTCATCTTGTCGCCAAGTGCCACAAGGTCTTCAAGATAACATCTCAGAGATCAAAACGGACGTAGAGGAGTTGAAAAAAGCCACAAAATCTATAACTACAGCAATTTATAAACTCTCAGAACAGGTTACATCATGTGTTGAAAATATCAACGACAAGTTGACCGCATTATGCAAGCGAATAGACTGCAATGATAGGAAAACATCTGAAACTCTAGATTCTATCATTGACGCATCAGACAGTCTGAAAACAAATTTTGACCAAAAGACCTGCCAGATATTAAACAAAACTACAACCATAATAGATAAAGTGAAAGTACATTGTGACTCCCTCAACTATAGCCATGTACAACCAAATGAGAAAACAACTGAGAAAAATAAGATTAATGGCAAATCAATCACTGTACATGTAAACTCGAATGATAAGCGTAGTGTTCAAATCGCCCAGAAACAACCACATAATTAAACCCAAATTACCAGAAAAAATGATCATACAAAGAGAATAAATACAAATAATAAACCCCCTAACAGAAACAACTGTTTACATGTACCTGCAGGCCAGAAAGCTGACGCGCAGGAACATGAGACAGTTGACTTAACGGGTTCTCCTCAGCCAAAAAAGGTAATAAACCAGTCCACTTTATTGGTAGGCAGTTCTATATTCAAAAACATACGAGTAAATGAACTGAAAAAGAAAACCGGCAATAAGGTCGTTTCCAGGTGCAACAGTTAAGACACTACAACACAAGCTAAACCAATTTAACATAGAAAAGTGTGAGACTATCATAATTCACGTAGGTGGCAATGATGCTGACCAGGGTATAGATTTGGACGTTTTCAGTGACAATTATTCTTCATTACTCAATGATTTAATTTCAGATTGCCGCCAAATCATAGTGTCGGGCCTGTTGCCAAGAGAAAGTGCAAATCTTGATCCTTATAATGAATGCCTTAAAACTCTATGCGAGGCTCGTATGGTAGACTTTGTGGACCATTATAAAGGATTCTTGTTTGCTTCAGGTGACCTAGCAGACTCTTACTTCCATAGGGATAAGGTCCATCCAAATTCCTTTGGAATTAAGAAGCTGTTGAGAAACATAGATGTGTTTCATAGGGTAACAGGCTCTGGTGCTAATATTTAATATTCTGCTCCAGGAAAGAGAAGATACTCGTACCCAACTCACTCTAATAACTCCTCTTATGATAGAAGCTACCACAACAGACAAAAATACTGCCATATCTGTTCCAGAAAGGGTCATGATACAATAGACTGCTGGTACAATGGCAGAAGCACTGGCTCGACTGGATTCATACAACGATAGGGTAATGTTGGGTGCATAGAACGAGGTCTCATATGCCAAATTACAACATACAATTATGCTGTAAGAACAGACAATCGTTTCTCTAATCTTACCATAGAGTCTGATGTTGCACATTGTGTCAGTGAATCCAGTCGGGATAGTGTTTCTGACAAAAACCTAAGTTCAGAACAAAGTATCCAATACAATGGTCAAACCAATGATTCAGATCAAAGAAGTCCATCTCATAGCAACGAGACAGCCAACTTCAATAGCACCTCTGATCTGTCCTCTGAAATAGAATACAACTTAAATTCAAACTTAACTTTTGAATCTAAAGGTCTTCATTTCTGTAATTTAAATGTTCATCATAGTGTTCCTAAAATAGATGAACTGCGCATTTCCATGGCGCATGACAACTGCCCGGATATTTTTGGTTTGTGTGAGACCTTCTTGACAGATTCTATTTCTGATGATCAAATTGCTATTGATGGCTATGATATCCTACGTAAAGACAGATCAGAAACACAGAAAAAAGCAGGAGGAGGTGTAGTACTATATTATCGAAAAGCTATAAATTGTAAACGTAGACATGAAATTGAAAGTTCAAAATTAGAAACACTTTGGGCTGAAATAACTTTACCAAATGCTAAGCCGTTTCTAGTATGTACTATTCATCGCCCTCCAAGCGCAACTTCTGAGTGGATAGATCTATTTGAGGAAGAGTTATCTATAGCGCAGACAACAGACCTAGAAATAATCTTAATGGGCGACTTCAACTTAGATTTTAATATGAATTTGAATAAGAAATGGTGTAATTTAATAGAATTGTTTGATTTATCGCAATTAGTGACCCAACCCACCCGGGTCACAGAATCTAGCTCCACCATTATTGACCACATTTACACTACCCATCCTGAAAATATCATTGAAAGCTTTGTACCTTCCTATTCTATAAGTGACCATTTTCCTATATGTTTTACGAGAAAAATTAACAATAAAATCCGTAAAACTGATCATATAACATCCCAATACAGATGCTTTAAAAAATTTAACGAAGAATCTTTTATAACAGATCTACCACGTGATTTAAACCACTTCACTTTAGACCGATCTGATATAAACGATGACATTTCTGTTTGGTACAGTATCATTCAAAAACACCTAGATCAGCATGCGCCATATAAAACCAATAGAGTTAAAACAAATAAACTTCCAGAGTGGTATAACGAAGATATTGCACTTGCGCGTCGAAAGCGAGACAATTTTAAACGCAGAAAACTATGGTCTGATTATAAGATATTCAGAAATAAAACTAAAGATTTAATAAGAAAAGCAAAGCGAAAACATTTTTCAAATACGGTCATTAATTCAAAAGATACAAAAACAATATGGCAGCACTTTAGAAAGGTTAATAATAAAGACACAAAGGTAAAGTAATAAGGTTGCAAAGATCAGGAATCGATACAATCAAGTACCACACCTGACCCAGGATACCAATGGGAAAGTGACAAACTCACAGAAGACACCACAAACTAGAGCCAAGAGGTCAGCCCTTTCCCAGCAGGTGACCACAAAGCACATATAAACAGACGCGCACAAAACATAGCAAACACAAGACAGAACAAAAACATAAAAGATCCACAAAAGAAGTACCGCCTTGGAAAGGTCAGTAAAATATTTTACTGGAGGGCTTAAACCGGTTTAACGGCGCCAACCTCACCCTTAATTCAGATGTGGATCAAGACACATAAATATTTGGTTTGCATGAAAGACCCCTAACTTATCCATGCATCATCTCCTAAAACATATAAATCAAGATATAACAAGGAGATAAAGCAAGGATAAGGACTCAACAGTAAATTAAACTGAATACCAGAGCAAAAGAAATCCAACAGGTAAACCCCGGAGGGCCCGACAAACAGCCAAAGCATCAGGCCCCTACCATCTCATCAATAGATAAGTCTTTAAGTCGGAACCACCATAGAGTCTGAAGTCCGACCCACCGGCGTGCAATTAAAGAGGAAACTAAAGTTGCCAACCGTGATTGGGTTGACTACCAAGCATGAGTCTGTTGCAATACATTAATGTTATAGCCAATCTTTTTATAATGGGAAATTATTTTAATGAACTGCGCTGAAAAATTATTAGAGCCAACAAAGGTAAATTCAGGTTTACCAGAAGAAACAGTAGTTGACAACAAGCGGTATACTCAATCTGAAGATATTGCTAATAAATTAAACGAATATTTTTCTACGATTTCTGACATTTTCAAAGATACTGATAGCGACCATTTAGATACTGATTTAACTGAGCTAAAGCCTTTCGTTGACAGTAAAGTACCAAATGACACATTTTTCAGAATTCCTAATATCACTTCAGAACAAGTTTTTAGTATAATCTCTGCCCTAGATCCATCCAAAGCAATCGGATTAGATGGTATTGGACCCAGAATAATTAAAACTATAGGGCACATACTATCCCCAAGCATAGCGGCTCTGATAAACAAGAGCATACTTACCGGAAAATTTCCTGACCAACTCAAACTTGCAAAGGTCTTCCCCATACATAAGAATGGCAGTAAATCTGACCCAGCCAATTATAGACCGATATCCATATTGCCAACCATCTCAAAGATCTTTGAAAGGCATGCTAATAAACATTTGATGGCATATCTAAATAAATACAGTCTTATACATGAAACCCAATCGGGGTGTCGCCAAAAGCATAGCTGCCAAACAGCACTTGTAAAACTAATAGACCAGTGGATGGCTTGTATTGACAAAGGGGATATTATTGGATCATTGTTTTTAGATTTCAGGAAGGCATTCGACTTAGTAAATCATAATATTTTAATCAAAAAGCTATCAGTTTATAAAATTTGTAATCAATCTCTCCAGTGGTTCATATCTTATCTGGAGTCCCGTCAGCAAACCATTGCTAGTGGCCAAGGAATGTCAATTCGCTCCTTGATACGATCAGGTGTCCCTCAAGGCTCGATCTTAGGGCCAATACTATTCCTATTGTTTATTAATGACTTGCCACTGTTGCTGAAAAACTGCCATGTTGACTTCTTTGCTGACGATGCGACCGCTCGTACTAGTAACAAAGATATTGAAATTATAAATGCTGAACTACAATCTGATTTTTCGATTGCAGTATCTTGGAGTAAGCAGAACAAATTGCCAATAAATTACGATAAGACCACATATATGGTACTAGGTGCAAAGAAGCGCATTAAAGACGAATACCACCTCGTTCTAAAAGCTGGCGATCACACCATTGACAAAGTAACAAAACAAAGACTTCTAGGCATTATCATTGACGACCATCTTACATGGACAGCACACATAGACTACCGCTGCTCAACGCTATCTGCTAAAATCTCGCTACTTCGACAATTATCCGCATACGTGCCCCAAGAGATTCAAAAGCTCTACTATCAAAGTTATATTTTGCCTCTTCTTGACTACGGTTGCAATACATGGGGAACGACATCTAGCGCTAATATCGAACGCCAAATTGCAAAAACGCGCTGCACGAATAATATTAAAAGACGATTTTTTGACACCATCAAAACTCATGTTTGAAACATTGGGATGGCTGTCTGTACCAAAACGGATATTTTATAACAAGGCGATACTTACTTATAAAGCCCTAAATAATCTGACCCCCGCATACATAAGCAATTTGTTGACGCCTATATCTAACACTCATTCGTTTTCCCTTAGGTCACAAGAAATCGGAGCCTTGTGTATACCGAGGTCACGTTCTGCGCTATATGATCGCTCTTTCTCACACTCTGCATCAAAATTATGGAATTCCCTGCCACAAAACATACGTACAATTAATACCTTAGCTAGTTTTAAAACTGACTTGAGAAATTATATTTGAACATACTGTCGTGCCGGCCGGGAGTGACAGTGGCGTAATGCTTTGTTTCACTTGCTAAGTGGAACACTAACGTGTGCACTTCGCTTGGGCGTGCGCGAATCGATATAGATCGCTTGTGTATTGATCCTATCCCGTGGATAGGATTAGTACACGGGCGATATATCGATTCTAAGTCCCTGATAATTTTGTGAGCAAGGCATGGCGTCACTGTCACTCTTGGCTGGCCGGACATTACATCAACTGATTTTTAAAAATGTATGTCTAAATAATAATTCGCTATATATCGACTTTGTCCTCTGGCGGATCGAGATCAGGATGAAAAACCAGTTGCACAGCCCGGTAGTACGGGCAGTGAACCCGTGGTTTGAAGAAGGTAGCAATATAGCCTGCTCGGCTGAATAGAATCACTCGGTTTTTAATCCGACTAGGGTCGAAATCAGGCTATTGTTTAGTTCCATAAGCACTACCTCAAAGTCCAGTTCGGTCTAAGACACACAGTCATAGAGAAAGTTCTGTTTTCGAATGTATAGTGTCAAATGCTACCTGCGCTTGCTCGTGCGCTCAAAAGATTAAACACGACTGTCACATCTTTTGTTAAAAATTGAATAGGTGCACTTACCTCGAGCTCGTGCAAGTAGTATGTCGCACGGGTTTATTAAGCGGCTAGCAATAGGCTAGACGGCCTAACCGTAAATTAAGCCATGCAGGTCAAGATAATTTGGATTTACCAAATTATATACATGTACTCTCAGTACAACAATAGACATTTTAGGCAAGTAAAGCAGACAATGTGATAAACTATTTTTTAACGGGATCGATGTGCAATTGTTTTAATATCCAAGTTAATTTAAATTTACATTCTAAAGATTTTAGGCATAGCATCTTCAGTCTCTTACTGAACACGTTAGTTACATGTTTTATCGCATCCTTTACCATTTTAAATCACAAATGCTCATGTACATAATGTATATTGTTTTTATATATGTATAACTGTTTATATGTTTTGTTTTATAGAGGGCCACTTGGTAGACCGGCTAATTTAGCTAAAAGTGAAACCCTCTTGAAATATTGTATAAATAAAAAATGAATAAAATAAATAAAATAAACTATAGGTATAGTCCTAAAGCGCTATTTTGACTATGTTGACATTCTGTATTTACAATAATATTTACCAATAACAAAGCTACTGATCTACCAAACGCTTTGAAGCGTGACTCTATTTACAATATCGATGTGTTGTTCTAGAAAAAAGGGTTTCAGGCATTTATTTATATTTATTTTAATGCTTTTGCATACACATATATTCCATCCAGACTGGCTCATTTTACGCATTCTGCATCAATCGTTTGAAATAGAAAGACCCAAAGGTCATTGGTCAGAGGTCGTGGTACATCTATACTTTTAACTCACTTTTTTTAGAAAAATGCATGCATTTCATTACATCTAAATTGTTATATGCACAACCCAATCTCAAGGAGAATTCGTAGAGTAGGGGATAGATCGCTTGCCCACTGCCATGGCGGTTGCGAGTTCGAACCCCATCACTGTACTGTGTGTGTGTGTGTGTGTGTGTGTGTGTGTGTGTGTGTGTGTGTTTTATTTTATTAATTAATTAATTTATTTATAGATATACATGTAATTCATAATCATTTCCAAACCGATTTAGTTGCTGAATATCGCTTTAATGATATATGATATAAACAATGCATACACATTCAGTGGCATCTTGCATAATGCGTTTTCTTGTTCGATAATGTCCCATTGATGGACACTTTGTATAAATGTTAAAACTGTTTCCGATAATGCTTAAAGGATACATGTGAAAATATGATGAAATAAAAATGAAAAAAGAAGAAATGAAGGCATTGGTGAGATTCGAACCTGCGCATAATAGAAAATAAAAGGATTTCTGCTACCAGCGACTCTACCTACTGAGCTAAACAAGCTGATATCAGACAGTTTTCAAAACTACTTCTGACTACTGAATATGAGAGCGTAATATTTTGATTTCAGTGTTTACAAACAAGCAAATGTAAACATGGTCATAATAGCGCTGTAGGACAAAAAGAGTATCTCCCCAATATGTTTTGTTTTAATGCAAAACAGTAAAACACATGCGAGCTTAACATGTTTGTGCTTCAACAACAGCAGAATCTTAGGCGAAGATTTGGTACCAGTAAAATGCATTTAAGCCCCCAGTTGCTCTGGCTGCTGTCCCGCTGCTGTCCCTTCTAAGGCGGTGATTCTGTTGTTGTTGATTCGTCGTTGATTGTTACTCCCATTGTTGTATTCTGTAAGTGTTCTTTGTTTTGTTTAAGAAATAGATTCGCGCTCGCAGTGATTTGTTGCTTAATATATCACTGGCTGGAGGTCAGTCGTTAAAGTGAATAAATCATGAGCGCGAAGCGCGAATGATTTATCCACTTACGACTGACCGACAGACAGTGATATATTAAGCAACAAATCACCGTCAGTGCGAATTTATTTCGATTCTAACACACAAAAAGATTAAAAATACGAACGAATCCTTCATAGTCTATAACGATTCCGCCATCTTTAAAAGACTGTCAGAGTTTCCCGCAACTCTTGTTCAGACTGAAACGCGTATTTTTACGTACATTTTGAACGTCAAGTAGTTGTGAAAACGACGTTACGCCGTCTATTGTGATAGATGACGTCATGAAAAAAAATCAAACTGGCGACTGAATGACGTCACGTTGGTCCGTGCAGTGATTTATCAACCAATAAATCACTGAGTTTAACCATTGGCTATATAGGCGAGGTGTGTTAGAATGTGCGTTACTTTGTGTCCATTCTAGTTTTGAAGTCATCTCGATTAAACACAAAAATAGTAAGTGAGTATGATCAGGAAATACCACAATCACAAACTGCAGACAAACCCATGGCACCGCGAGGAAAAGCCACACAACAATCACGAGGCACCAGGAAGACAAACTAAACACAGCAACCAGCTCTCTCTTCCCAATCAAGATGATTTCAAAACTAGATGGACATTAAGTTACGTACAACAAAACATAGTACAATTACAGACTCCCATAATGGGAGTTACAATAAACAACAAGTCGACAAAACAAGCCGTCTTAGAACGGACAGCAGCCTTAGCCACCTGTGGGGTGGGGGGGGGCTTAAATGCAATTACTGGTACCAAATTTGCGCCCTAGATTCTGCTGTTGTTGAAGTACAAGAAATGTTCAGCTCGCATGGAAGCCTTCTAAATATTGCAATGTATCATCATGGAAAAACACTCTAAACAAATGAAAACACTATGATGACACAAAGAAAAGGGCTCACGACTCACAGATATTCAGAGCTAAAGAAAACCTCAAGTTGAGCCACGGTGGGTCCGACTACAGATAAGCATCAGGCACCAACCTACCGATTAAAGCTTTACAACAAGTTCACTCACTAAGGTACAATAATTGGAAATAAATGGACTATGCCTGATACAGAGTCAGATATTGGTACACAATGATCATTGGCGTAGCTCCATTTAGGTATTTACGTACGTGCGTAATAAAAATAGTAACATTCAAGGGAGGTCACCTAATGTGGTAAAAGTGATTTTCCATTCCATCAGAAACTGCCTCTTCTTTCCTTTAAGAGTTCCCATTTTGAAAAGGGGAACAAGAGAATCACTGCTTGATCAGGTAGTCTCCCCTGGATGTGTGTAACTTTTTCAGCGTTCTGGCTACGCTCTTGAGGATATAATGATCATGATAAAATATGACACAGGACTGCAGGTATTCTCAGAGGATGTGAACTAAGCGCCCAAACTAAAACATTACTCTGTACTGATTGTATCCCCTGTTCCTCAGGAAATATGCACAAACTTAGAACCTTTAATGGATATCCAGATCTTGTCAGAATGAATCTATTTGGGAAAAATTATCAAAATATTTAAAAGACCCCTGATTTGTTTGTCTGACAATACACGGAAAGCATTGCAGTCCAGACCAAAGGTTGTACGCGTTATGGCGTGACGACGTTATGGTGTTCGAAAGTCTAACGATGACGCCATTTTGTTTGAAGAAAACAAGTGTAAGAAAAGTGGTGGTTTACGGTTTTAGCGGTGTTTTCAGTGGGTTTTTGTTTGAAATCAGGTAAATATGCAATAATAACGATAACACATGTTTGTTACATTTCATTACACTTGCTGGGTCTCTTGGGAGATGTTTAACTACTTGGCCTAATGGCCTTGTGTTCAAGCACCTTCCTCAGGACCGGCAAATGATAATGCATGAAAAAACATGTGTAATTCCTTTATCAGTTCTAGCGTTGTCGTTTATTTCAGGAATCACTATTTGCAATCTTCCGAGCACTTGCAGTGTGTATAAGCCCCGTGCGCAGGCCAAGATTTATCCTTCTGCGGCTCATTTCTTTTCCACAGTTTTGAATAAGCAGGTGAACATAGTAATCGTCGAGTTGCGAGTTGCATAGACCACATGCTACCCATGTATAGAGTAGGGTGTAAAGCCGGCTCCTCCGTCGTCAGAACAGTTTCCTCCGCCGTGGGAACGCTGTCTAAACGGGTTACTTTTTGTAACATTATGTGCGGTTCCGTTAAAGTTTAACAAGTATTATGTTATTAAAAAGCTGGCCGATATTTTCGTTCTTTCGTTACTGGCCTCGCTCATACATGTACTTGAGCATTACGCCACTTATTCATTTTATTATGCAATATACAGGATTGTATTGACCACTTTTCCACCAAGGAGATAGCTATTGAACACCGTTCCCCAGAAGGAGAAAGCTGTACAAAAGTTTAGCAAGTATTATATTATTAAAAAGCTGGCAGACATTATTATGTGCATGGGTCAGTGTTCCACCAAGGAGATATCTGTATACAGGGCAGCTTTTAGAACATTTTCCCAGATAATGGACAGTAAAGACAACTGTTTCCACGACGGAGATAGCAGTTAACAGGGCAGTATTTACCTACTTTCCCTATATGGAGAAAACTTTATACAGGCTAATAGATTTATACAGGCCACTGTTCCCACCACGGAGGTAGATTTATACAGGGTAGTAACGGCCATTGTTATATACCTTATGAGTGTTTACTATAGAAACTTGACGTGTTTCAATCGCTGACAGTTGTACTTTTCATCTTAATTTAAGGTGTCGCAATGCGACAAATCACTGTCCGCGGGCTTCATTCCCATTAATACATGGCAGCAGAGGGCTGCAACGCCATTAAAGCCCGCTCAAGGACATCGTCTGCAAGTTAAGATATATCTTCGCTTATGTTTTATGGAGAACTGACCAAGCTATTTCAATTAGCATAAAATACGCTCCCTTATCATATCGGACAGGCGGCAATCGAAAACGCTCTGAACCATCGATGACCGTGGATCACAGACCGCTGGAAACAGTGTTTTCGATTGCCATTTGTCGCCGGTCGGGCGACAAACGGCAGTCGAAAGCCCTGTCTCTAGCGATCTTGGATCCACGTTCGTCGATAGCATTAACGTTTTCGATTGCCTCCTAACTGAAGTGTTTATTCAATATATGCCTAATGAATACGTAGCCAAAACAATCTGAAACAAGGGCTTCTAGGAATAATTTACAATCGGGCGACAAACGGCAATCAAAAACTCTGTTTATAAAGATCTTAGATCTACATTCGTCGATAGTATTATCGTTTTCGATTGCCCCCTATGTGAAGTGTTTATTGAATATAGGCCTACTGAATACATAGCCAAACCAATCCGAAACAAGGGCTACTAGGAATAATTTAAATTTTTCATGATCCTGTTATAAAAAAAATATGCTTCCATACATGTACCGGATATGCGGCAATTGAAAATTCTTGGCGAACAATCGATGAACGCGAGTCAGATCTCGCTACAATCAGTGTTTTCGATTGCCAATTTTCGCCAGTCGGGCGACTAATGGCAATCAAAAACTCTGTGTGTGTTTTTACTATTTTTGGTCTACGTTCGTCGATAATATTGACGTTTTAGATTGCAGCCTATCTGTTGTGTGTGAATTCGTTGTACGCTTCATGATGTTACGGTGGACAGTTTTTGCATACAATTGAATAAAATAATTTTGGACTGCTTGTGCTTGAAAGGAAGGTATATAAGAGGGACTGGATGGGGTATAATGAGTAGTGAATAATGGCCCTTTTTATAATGAATGGTGAATAATGAGCGAGCAAAAAATAATAATTCATAGTGAATATTAATGAATAATCCTATTTTTTAATGAATTGGAGAAAGAATTAATGAATAGTGAATAATCAGATTCCTTTGCCATCTTTGTCAGTTGTAATGAATAATTGGTCTCATTCTAATGAATAACCCAAAATTTTAATGAGATGGAAAATGGGCTAATTTTTTAATGAATAGTGTATACCAGACCCCCCCATCCAGACCCCCATATAATTATGACGATATAACATTCCTTTCCGTATATTAGCGTTTGCCAAGCCCTCGTGTAATAATGTGTTGCAGCCCTCACCGCTTCGCGGTTCGGGCTGCAACACATTATAACACTCGAGCATGGCAAACGTTAATGTACGGAAAAGAATGTTTTATCCCTTTACTGTTCCCACCACGGAGATAGCTTTATACAGGGCAGTAACTGTCACTGTTCCCACCACGGAGATAGCTTTATACATGGTAGTAACGGCCACTGTTCCCACCACGGAGATAGCTTTATACAGGGTAGTGACGGCCACTG
Organism: Loripinus fragilis; assembly: GCA_964019695.1. Taxonomy (NCBI): domain Eukaryota; kingdom Metazoa; phylum Mollusca; class Bivalvia; order Lucinida; family Lucinidae; genus Loripinus; species Loripinus fragilis. The sequence continues at coordinate 15,126,459 of OZ026520.1, forward strand.
TTCCCACCACGGATATAGAATTATACAGGGCAGTAACGGCCACTGTTCCCACCACGGGGATAGATTTATACAGGGTGGTAACTGTCACTGTTCCCACCATGGAGATAGATTTATACAGGGCAGTAACGGCCACTGTTCCCACCACAGAGATAGATTTATACAGGGCAGTACTGACCACTGTTCCCACCACGGACATAGATTTATACAGGGTAGTAACTGTCACTTTTCCCACCACGGAGATAGCTTTATACAGGGTAGTAACTGTCACTGTTCCCAACACGGAGATAGCTTTATACAGGGTAGTAACTGTCACTGTTCCCACCACGGAGACAGTTTAATACAGGGTAGTAACTGTCACTGTTCCCACCATGGAGATAGATTTATACATGGTAGTAACTGTCACTGTTCCCACCACGGAGATAGCTTTGTACAGGGTAGTAACTGTCACTGTTCCCACCACGGAGATAGCTTTATACAGGGTAGTAACTGTCACTGTTCCCACGACGGAGATTGATTTATACAGGGTAGTAACTGTCACTGTTTCCACCACGGAGATAGCTTTATACCGGGTAATAACTGTCACTGTTCCCACCACGGAGATAGTTTTATACAGGGAAGTAACTGTCACTGTTCCCACCATGGAGATAGCTTTATACAGGGTAGTAACTGTCACTGTTCCCACCACGAAGATAGCTTTATACAGGGCAGTACTGCACTGTTTCCACCATGAAGATAGATTTAAACATGGTAGTAACTGTCACTGTTCCCACCACGGAGATAGCTTTATACAGGGTAGTAACTGTCACTGTTCCCACCACGGAGATAGATTTATACAGGGCAGCACTGGCCACTGTTCCCACCACGGAGATAGCTTTATACATGGTAGTAACTGTCACTGTTCCCACCACGGAGATAAATTTATACAGGGCAGTAACTGTCACTGTTCCCACCATGGAGATAGATTTATACAGGGCAGTACTTGTCACTGTTCCCACCACGGAGACAGTTTAATACAGGGTAGTAACTGTCACTGTTCCTTCCATGGAGATAGATTTATACAGGGTAGTTACTGTCATTGTTCCCACCACGGAGATAGCATTGTACAGGGTAGTAACTGTCACTGTTCCCACCACGGAGATAGCTTTATACAGGGTAGTAACTGTCACTGTTCCCACGACGGAGATAGATTTATACAGGGTAGTAACTGTCACTGTTCCCACCACGGAGATAGCTTTATACAGGTTGTAACTGTCACTGTTCCCACCATTGAGAAAGCTTTATACAGGATAGTAACTGTCACTGTTACCACCATGGAGATAGCTTTATACAGGGCAGTACTGACCACTGTTTCCACCATGGAGATAGATTTATACATGGTAGTAACTGTCACTGTTCCAACCACGGAGATAGCTTTATACAGGGTAGTAACTGTCACTGTTCCCACCACGGAGATAGATTTATACAGGGCAGCACTGGCCAATGTTCCCACCATGGAGATAGCTTTATACATGGTAGTAACTGTCACTGTTCCCACAGCAGAGATAAATTTATACAGGGTAGTAACTGTCACTGTTCCCACCACGGAAATAGATTTATACAGGGCAGTAACTGTCACTGTTCCCACCACGGAGATAGCTTTATACAGGGTAGTATCTGTCACTGTTCCCACCACGGAGATAGATTTATACAGGGCAGTAACTGTCACTGTTCCAACCACGGAGATAGCTTTAAACAGGGCAATAACTGTCACTGTTTCCACCACGGATTGAGATTTATATAGGGCAGCACTGTCACTGTTCCCACCACGGATATAGCTTTATACAGGGTAGTATCTGTCACAGTTCCTACCACGGAGATAGATTTATACAGGGCAGTAACTGTCACTGTTCCAACCACGGACTTCGCTTAATACAGGGCAGTAACTGTCACTGTTCCCACCACGGAGATAGATTTATACAGGGTAGTAACGGCCACTGTTCCCACCACGTAGATAGCTTTATACAGGGTAGTAACTGTCACTGTTCCCACCACGGAGATAGCTTTATACAGAGTAGTAACTGTCACTGTTCCCACCACGGAGATAGCTTTATACAGGGTAGTAACTGTTACTGTTCCAACCACAGAGATAGCTTTATACTGGGTAGTAACGGCCACTGTTCCCACCAGGGAGGTAGATTTATACAGGGTAGTAACGGCCACTGCTCCCACGACGGAGATAGATTTATACAGGGTAGTAACGGCCACTGTTCCCACCACGGAGATAGCTTTATACAGGGTAGTAACTGTCACTGTTCCCGCCACGGATATAGACTTATACAGGGCAGTAACGGCCACTGTTCCCACAACGGAGATAGCTTTATACAGGGTAGTAACTGTCACTGTTCCCACCACGGAGATAGCTTTATACAGAGTAGTAACTGTCACTGTTCCCACCACGGAGATAGCTTTATACAGGGTAGTAACTGTTACTGTTCCCAGCCCAGAGATAGCTTTATACAGGGTAGTAACGGCCACTGTTCCCACCAGGGAGGTAGATTTATACAGGGTAGTAACGGCCACTGTTCCCACGACGGAGATAGATTTATACAGGGTAGTAACGCCCACTGTTCCCACCACGGAGATAGCTTTACACAGGGTAGGAACTGTCACTGTTCCCACCACGGAGAAAGTTTTATACAGGGTAGTAACTGTCACTGTTCCCACCACGGAGATAGATTTATACAGGGTAGTAACGGCCACTGTTCCCACGACGGAAATAGATTTATACAGGGAAGTAACTGTCACTGTTCCCACCACGGAGATAGCTTTATACAGGGTAGTAACTGTCACTGTTCCCACCACGGAGATAGCTTTATATAGGATAGTAACTGTCACTGTTCCCACCACGGAGATAGATTTATACATGGTAGTAACGACCACTGTTCCCATGACGGAGATATATTTATACAGGGTAGTAACAGCCACTGTTCTCACCACGGAGATAGATTTATACAGGGTAGTAACTGTACTTGTTCCCATCACGGAGATAGCTTTATACAGGGTAGTAACTGTCACTGTTCCCACCAAGGAGATAGCTTTATACATGGAAGTAACTGTCAATGTTCCCACCACGGAGATAGCTTTATACATGGTAGTAACTGTTACTGTTCCCACCACTGAGATAGATTTATACAGGGAAGTAACGGCCACTGTTCCCACCACAGAGATAGATTTATACAGGGTAGTAACTGTCACTTCCCACCACGGAGATAGCTTTGTACAGGGTAGTAACTGTCACTGTTCCGACCACGCAGATAGCTTTATACAGGGTAGTATCTGTCACTGTTCCCACCACGGAGATAGATTTATACAAGGCAGTAACTGTTACTGTTCCCACCACGGAGATAGATTTATACAGGGTAGTAACGGCCACTGTTCCCACCAGGGTGGTAGATTTATACATGGTAGTAACGGCCAATGGGTCCACCACAGAGATAGCTTTATACAGGGTAGTAACTGTCACTGTTTCCACCACGGAGATAGCTTTATATAGGGTAGTAACTGTCACTGTTCCCACCACGGAGATAGATTTATACATGGTAGTAACGGCCACTGTTCCCATGACGGAGATATATTTATACAGGGTAGTAACGGCCACTGTTCTCACCACGGAGATAGATTTATTCAGGGTAGTAACTGTCACTGATCCCACCACCGAGATAGATTTATACAGGGTAGTAACTGTCAGTGTTCCCACGACGGAGATAGATTTATACAGGGTAGTAATTGTCACTGTTCCCACGACGGAGATAGATTTATACATGGTAGTAACTGTCACTGTTCCCACGACGGAGATAGATTTATACAGGGTAGTAACTGTCACTGTTCCCACCACGGAGATAGATTTATACAGGGTAGTAACTGTCACTGTTCCCATGACGGAGATAGCCATATACAGGGTAGTAACGGCCACTGTTCCCACCATGGAGATAGATTTATACAGGGTTGTAAATTCCAATGTTCCCACCACGGAGATAAATATATACTGGGTAGTACTGCCAATGTTCCCACCACGGAGATAGATTTATACAGGGTAGTAACTGCCAATGTTCCCACCACGGAGTTAGCTTTATACAGGGTAGTTACTGTCAATGTTCCTACCACGGAGATAGATTTATACAGGGTAGTAACTGTCACTGTTCCCACCACGGAGATAGATTTATACAGGGTAGTAACTGTCACTGTTCCCACCACGGAGATAGCCATATACAGGGTAGTAACGGCCACTGTTCCCACCACGAAGATAGCTTTATACAGGGCAGTACTGCACTGTTTCCACCATGAAGATAGATTTAAACATGGTAGTAACTGTCACTGTTCCCACCACGGAGATAGCTTTATACAGGGTAGTAACTGTCACTGTTCCCACCACGGAGATAGATTTATACAGGGCAGCACTGGCCACTGTTCCCACCACGGAGATAGCTTTATACATGGTAGTAACTGTCACTGTTCCCACCACGGAGATAAATTTATACAGGGCAGTAACTGTCACTGTTCCCACCATGGAGATAGATTTATACAGGGCAGTACTTGTCACTGTTCCCACCACGGAGACAGTTTAATACAGGGTAGTAACTGTCACTGTTCCCTCCATGGAGATAGATTTATACAGGGTAGTTACTGTCATTGTTCCCACCACGGAGATAGCATTGTACAGGGTAGTAACTGTCACTGTTCCCACCACGGAGATAGCTTTATACAGGGTAGTAACTGTCACTGTTCCCACGACGGAGATAGATTTATACAGGGTAGTAACTGTCACTGTTCCCACCACGGAGATAGCTTTATACAGGTTGTAACTGTCACTGTTCCCACCATTGAGAAAGCTTTATACAGGATAGTAACTGTCACTGTTACCACCATGGAGATAGCTTTATACAGGGCAGTACTGACCACTGTTTCCACCATGGAGATAGATTTATACATGGTAGTAACTGTCACTGTTCCAACCACGGAGATAGCTTTATACAGGGTAGTAACTGTCACTGTTCCCACCACGGAGATAGATTTATACAGGGCAGCACTGGCCAATGTTCCCACCATGGAGATAGCTTTATACATGGTAGTAACTGTCACTGTTCCCACCGCAGAGATAAATTTATACAGGGTAGTAACTGTCACTGTTCCCACCACGGAAATAGATTTATACAGGGCAGTAACTGTCACTGTTCCCACCACGGAGATAGCTTTATACAGGGTAGTATCTGTCACTGTTCCCACCACGGAGATAGATTTATACAGGGCAGTAACTGTCACTGTTCCAACCACGGAGATAGCTTTAAACAGGGCAATAACTGTCACTGTTTCCACCACGGATTGAGATTTATATAGGGCAGTAACTGTCACTGTTCCCACCACGGATATAGCTTTGTACAGGGTAGTATCTGTCACAGTTCCTACCACGGAGATAGATTTATACAGGGCAGTAACTGTCACTGTTCCAACCACGGACTTCGCTTAATACAGGGCAGTAACTGTCACTGTTCCCACCACGGAGATAGATTTATACAGGGTAGTAACGGCCACTGTTCCCACCACGTAGATAGCTTTATACAGGGTAGTAACTGTCACTGTTCCCACCACGGAGATAGCTTTATACAGAGTAGTAACTGTCACTGTTCCCACCACGGAGATAGCTTTATACAGGGTAGTAACTGTTACTGTTCCCACCACAGAGATAGCTTTATACTGGGTAGTAACGGCCACTGTTCCCACCAGGGAGGTAGATTTATACAGGGTAGTAACGGCCACTGTTCCCACGACGGAGATAGATTTATACAGGGTAGTAACGGCCACTGTTCCCACCACGGAGATAGCTTTATACAGGGTAGTAACTGTCACTGTTCCCGCCACGGATATAGACTTATACAGGGCAGTAACGGCCACTGTTCCCACAACGGAGATAGCTTTATACAGGGTAGTAACTGTCACTGTTCCCACCACGGAGATAGCTTTATACAGAGTAGTAACTGTCACTGTTCCCACCACGGAGATAGCTTTATACAGGGTAGTAACTGTTACTGTTCCCAGCCCAGAGATAGCTTTATACAGGGTAGTAACGGCCACTGTTCCCACCAGGGAGGTAGATTTATACAGGGTAGTAACGGCCACTGTTCCCACGACGGAGATAGATTTATACAGGGTAGTAACGCCCACTGTTCCCACCACGGAGATAGCTTTACACAGGGTAGAAACTGTCACTGTTCCCACCACGGAGAAAGTTTTATACAGGATAGTAACTGTCACTGTTCCCACCACGGAGATAGATTTATACAGGGTAGTAACGGCCACTGTTCCCACGACGGAAATAGATTTATACAGGGAAGTAACTGTCACTGTTCCCACCACGGAGATAGCTTTATACAGGGTAGTAACTGTCACTGTTCCCACCACGGAGATAGCTTTATATAGGGTAGTAACTGTCACTGTTCCCACCACGGAGATAGATTTATACATGGTAGTAACGACCACTGTTCCCATGACGGAGATATATTTATACAGGGTAGTAACAGCCACTGTTCTCACCACGGAGATAGATTTATACAGGGTAGTAACTGTACTTGTTCCCATCACGGAGATAGCTTTATACAGGGTAGTAACTGTCACTGTTCCCACCAAGGAGATAGCTTTATACATGGAAGTAACTGTCACTCTTCCCACCACAGAGATAGCTTTATACATGGTAGTAACTGTTACTGTTCCCACCACTGAGATAGATTTATACAGGGAAGTAACGGCCACTGTTCCCACCACAGAGATAGATTTATACAGGGTAGTAACTGTCACTTCCCACCACGGAGATAGCTTTGTACAGGGTAGTAACTGTCACTGTTCCGACCACGCAGATAGCTTTATACAGGGTAGTATCTGTCACTGTTCCCACCACGGAGATAGATTTATACAAGGCAGTAACTGTTACTGTTCCCACCACGGAGATAGATTTATACAGGGTAGTAACGGCCACTGTTCCCACCAGGGTGGTAGATTTATACATGGTAGTAACGGCCAATGGGTCCACCACAGAGATAGCTTTATACAGGGTAGTAACTGTCACTGTTTCCACCACGGAGATAGCTTTATATAGGGTAGTAACTGTCACTGTTCCCACCACGGAGATAGATTTATACATGGTAGTAACGGCCACTGTTCCCATGACAGAGATATATTTATACAGGGTAGTAACGGCCACTGTTCTCACCACGGAGATAGATTTATTCAGGGTAGTAACTGTCACTGATCCCACCACCGAGATAGATTTATACAGGGTAGTAACTGTCAGTGTTCCCACGACGGAGATAGATTTATACAGGGTAGTAATTGTCACTGTTCCCACGACGGAGATAGATTTATACATGGTAGTAACTGTCACTGTTCCCACGACGGAGATAGATTTATACAGGGTAGTAACTGTCACTGTTCCCACCACGGAGATAGATTTATACAGGGTAGTAACTGTCACTGTTCCCACCACGGAGATAGCCATATACAGGGTAGTAACGGCCACTGTTCCCACCATGGAGATAGATTTATACAGGGTTGTAAATTCCAATGTTCCCACCACGGAGATAAATATATACTGGGTAGTACTGCCAATGTTCCCACCACGGAGATAGATTTATACAGGGTAGTAACTGCCTATGTTCCCACCACGGAGTTAGCTTTATACAGGGTAGTTACTGTCAATGTTCCTACCACGGAGATAGATTTATACAGGGTAGTAACTGTCACTGTTCCCACCACGGAGATAGATTTATACAGGGTAGTAACTGTCACTGTTCCCACCACGGAGATAGCCATATACAGGGTAGTAACGGCCACTGTTCCCACCACGAAGATAGCTTTATACAGGGCAGTACTGCACTGTTTCCACCATGAAGATAGATTTAAACATGGTAGTAACTGTCACTGTTCCCACCACGGAGATAGCTTTATACAGGGTAGTAACTGTCACTGTTCCCACCACGGAGATAGATTTATACAGGGCAGCACTGGCCACTGTTTCCACCACGGAGATAGCTTTATACATGGTAGTAACTGTCACTGTTCCCACCACGGAGATAAATTTATACAGGGCAGTAACTGTCACTGTTCCCACCATGGAGATAGATTTATACAGGGCAGTACTTGTCACTGTTCCCACCACGGAGACAGTTTAATACAGGGTAGTAACTGTCACTGTTCCCTCCATGGAGATAGATTTATACAGGGTAGTTACTGTCATTGTTCCCACCACGGAGATAGCATTGTACAGGGTAGTAACTGTCACTGTTCCCACCACGGAGATAGCTTTATACAGGGTAGTAACTGTCACTGTTCCCACGACGGAGATAGATTTATACAGGGTAGTAACTGTCACTGTTCCCACCACGGAGATAGCTTTATACAGGTTGTAACTGTCACTGTTCCCACCATTGAGAAAGCTTTATACAGGATAGTAACTGTCACTGTTACCACCATGGAGATAGCTTTATACAGGGCAGTACTGACCACTGTTTCCACCATGGAGATAGATTTATACATGGTAGTAACTGTCACTGTTCCAACCACGGAGATAGCTTTATACAGGGTAGTAACTGTCACTGTTCCCACCACGGAGATAGATTTATACAGGGCAGCACTGGCCAATGTTCCCACCATGGAGATAGCTTTATACATGGTAGTAACTGTCACTGTTCCCACCGCAGAGATAAATTTATACAGGGTAGTAACTGTCACTGTTCCCACCACGGAAATAGATTTATACAGGGCAGTAACTGTCACTGTTCCCACCACGGAGATAGCTTTATACAGGGTAGTATCTGTCACTGTTCCCACCACGGAGATAGATTTATACAGGGCAGTAACTGTCACTGTTCCAACCACGGAGATAGCTTTAAACAGGGCAATAACTGTCACTGTTTCTACCACGGATTGAGATTTATATAGGGCAGTAACTGTCACTGTTCCCACCACGGATATAGCTTTATACAGGGTAGTATCTGTCACAGTTCCTACCACGGAGATAGATTTATACAGGGCAGTAACTGTCACTGTTCCAACCACGGATTTCGCTTAATACAGGGCAGTAACTGTCACTGTTCCCACCACGGAGATAGATTTATACAGGGTAGTAACGGCCACTGTTCCCACCACGTAGATGGCTTTATACAGGGTAGTAACTGTCACTGTTCCCACCACGGAGATAGCTTTATACAGAGTAGTAACTGTCACTGTTCCCACCACGGAGATAGCTTTATACAGGGTAGTAACTGTTACTGTTCCCACCACAGAGATAGCTTTATACTGGGTAGTAACGGCCACTGTTCCCACCAGGGAGGTAGATTTATACAGGGTAGTAACGGCCACTGTTCCCACGACGGAGATAGATTTATACAGGGTAGTAACGGCCACTGTTCCCACCACGGAGATAGCTTTATACAGGGTAGTAACTGTCACTGTTCCCGCCACGGATATAGACTTATACAGGGCAGTAACGGCCACTGTTCCCACAACGGAGATAGCTTTATACAGGGTAGTAACTGTCACTGTTCCCACCACGGAGATAGCTTTTTACAGAGTAGTAACTGTCACTGTTATCACCACGGAGATAGCTTTATACAGGGTAGTAACTGTTACTGTTCCCAGCCCAGAGATAGCTTTATACAGGGTAGTAACGGCCACTGTTCCCACCAGGGAGGTAGATTTATACAGGGTAGTAACGGCCACTGTTCCCACGACGGAGATAGATTTATACAGGGTAGTAACGCCCACTGTTCCCACCACGGAGATAGCTTTACACAGGGTAGAAACTGTCACTGTTCCCACCACGGAGAAAGTTTTATACAGGGTAGTAACTGTCACTGTTCCCACCATGGAGATAGATTTATACAGGGTAGTAACGGCCACTGTTCCCACGACGGAGATAGATTTATACAGGGAAGTAACTGTCACTGTTCCCACCACGGAGATAGCTTTATACAGGGTAGTAACTGTCACTGTTCCCACCACGGAGATAGCTTTATATAGGGTAGTAACTGTCACTGTTCCCACCACGGAGATAGATTTATACATGGTAGTAACGACCACTGTTCCCATGACGGAGATAGATTTATACAGGGTAGTAACAGCCACTGTTCTCACCACGGAGATAGATTTATACAGGGTAGTAACTGTACTTGTTCCCATCACGGAGATAGCTTTATACAGGGTAGTAACTGTCACTGTTCCCACCAAGGAGATAGCTGTATACATGGAAGTAACTGTCACTGTTCCCACCATGGAGATAGCTTTATACATGGTAGTAACTGTTACTGTTCCCACCACTGAGATAGATTTATACAGGGAAGTAACGGCCACTGTTCCCACCACAGAGATAGATTTATACAGGGTAGTAACTGTCACTTCCAACCACGGAGATAGCTTTGTACAGGGTAGTAACTGTCACTGTTCCGACCACGCAGATAGCTTTATACAGGGTAGTATCTGTCATTGTTCCCACCACGGAGATAGATTTATACAAGGCAGTAACTGTTACTGTTCCCACCACGGAGATAGATTTATACAGGGTAGTAACGGCCACTGTTCCCACCAGGGTGGTAGATTTATACATGGTAGTAACGGCCAATGGGTCCACCACAGAGATAGCTTTATACAGGGTAGTAACTGTCACTGTTCCCACCACGGAGATAGCTTTATATAGGGTAGTAACTGTCACTGTTCCCACCACGGAGATAGATTTATACATGGTAGTAACGGCCACTGTTCCCATGACGGAGATATATTTATACAGGGTAGTAACGGCCACTGTTCTCACCACGGAGATAGATTTATTCAGGGTAGTAACTGTCAGTCTTCCCACCACCGAGATAGATTTATACAGGGTAGTAACTGTCAGTGTTCCCACGACGGAGATAGATTTATACAGGGTAGTAATTGTCACTGTTCCCACGACGGAGATAGATTTATACATGGTAGTAACTGTCACTGTTCCCACGATGGAGATAGATTTATACAGGGTAGTAACTGTCACTGTTCCCACCACGGAGATAGATTTATACAGGGTAGTAACTGTCACTGTTCCCACCACGGAGATAGCCATATACAGGGTAGTAACGGCCACTGTTCCCACCATGGAGATAGATTTATACAGGGTTGTAAATTCCAATGTTCCCACCACGGAGATAAATTTATACTGGGTAGTACTGCCAATGTTCCCACCACGGAGATAGATTTATACAGGGTAGTAACTGCCAATGTTCCCACCACGGAGTTAGCTTTATACAGGGTAGTTACTGTCAATGTTCCTACCACGGAGATAGATTTATACAGGGTAGTAACTGTCACTGTTCCCACCACGGAGATAGATTTATACAGGGTAGTAACTGTCACTGTTCCCACCACAGAGATAGCCATATACAGGGTAGTAACGGCCACTGTTCCCACCACGGAGATAGATTTATACAGGGTAGTAACGGCCACTGTTCTCACCACGGAGATAGATTTATACAGGGTAGTAACTGCCAATGTTCCCACCACGGATATAGCTTTATACAGGGTAGTTACTGTCACTGTTCCTACCACGGAGATAGATTTATACAGGGTAGTAACGGCCATTGTTCCCACCAAGGAGATAGATTTATACAGGGTAGTAACTGTCACTGTTCCCACCACGGAGGTAGATTTATACAGGGTAGTAACTGTCACTGTTCCCACCACGGAGATAGCTTTATACAGGGTAGTAACTGCCAATGTTCCCACCACGGAGATAGCTTTATACAGGGTAGTTACTGTCAATGTTCCCACCAAGGAGATAGATTTATACAGGGTACTAACTGTCACTTTCTCACCACGGAGATAGATTAATACATGGTAGTAACGGCCACTGTTCCCTTGACGGAGATATATTTATACAGGGTAGTAACGGCCACTGTTCTCACCACGGAGATAGATTTATACAGGGTAGTAACTGTAACTGTTCCCACCACGGAGATAGCTTTATACATGGTAGTAACTGTCACTGTTCCCACCACGGAGATAGCTTTATACATGGTAGTAACTGTTACTGTTCCCAACACGGAGATAGATTTATACAGGGTAGTAACGGCCACTGTTCCCACCACAGAGATAGATTTATACAGGGTAGTAACTGTCACTTCCCACCACGGAGATAGCTTTATACAGGGCAGTAACTGTCACTGTTCCCACCATGGAGATAGATTTATACAGGGTAGTAACGGCCACTGTTCCCACCACAGAGATAGATTTATACAGGGTAGTAACTGTCACTTCCCACCACGGAGATAGCTTTGTACAGGGCAGTAACTGTCACTGTTCCCACCATGGAGATAGATTTATACAGGGTAGTTTCTGTCACTGTTCCCACCACGGAGATAGATTTATACAAGGCAGTAACTGTTACTGTTCCCACCACGGAGATAGATTTATACAGGGTAGTAACGGCCACTGTTCCCACCAGGGTGGTAGATTTATACATGGTAGTAACGGCCAATGTTCCCACCACAGAGATAGCTTTATACAGGGTAGTAACTGTCACTGTGACCACCACGGAGACAGTTTTATTCAGGGTAGTAACTGTCACTGTTCCCACCACCGAGATAGATTTATACAGGGTAGTAACTGTCAGTGTTCCCACGACGGAGATAGATTTATACAGGGTAGTAACTGTCACTGTTCCCACGACAGAGATAGATTTATACATGGTAGTAACTGTCACTGTTCCCACGACGGAGATAGATTTATACAGGGTAGTAACTGTCACTGTTCCCACCACTGAGATAGATTTATACAGGGTAGTAACTGTCACTGTTCCCACCACGGAGATAGCCATATACAGGGTAGTAACGGCCACTTTTCCCACCACGGAGATAGATTTATACAGGGTAGTAAATTCCAATGTTCCCACCACGGAGATAGATTTATTCTGGGTAGTACAGCCAATGTTCCCACCACGGAGATAGATTTATACAGGGTAGTAACTGCCAATGTTCCCACCACGGAGATAGCTTTATACAGGGTAGTTACTGTCAATGTTCCCACCACGGAGATAGATTTATACAGGGTAGTAACTGTCACTGTTCCCACCACGGAGAAAGATTTATACAGGGTAGTAACTGTCACTGTTCCCACCACGGAGATAGCCATATACAGGGTAGTAACGGCCACTGTTCCCACCACGGAGATAGATTTATACAGGGTAGTAACGGCCACTGTTCTCACCACGGAGATAGATTTATACAGGGTAGTAACTGCCAATGTTCCCACCACGGAGATAGCTTTATACAGGCTAGTTACTGTCACTGTTCCTACCATGGAGATAGATTTATACAGGGTAGTAATGGCCATTGTTCCCACCAAGGAGATAGATTTATACAGGGTAGTAAATTCCAATGTTCCCACCACGGAGACAGATTTATACTGGGTAGTACTGCCAATGTTCCCACCACGGAGATAGATTTATACAGGGTAGTAACTGCCAATGTTCCCACCACGGAGATAGCTTTATACAGGGTAGTTTCTGTCAATGTTCCCGCCACGGAGATAGATTTATACAGGGTAGTAACTGTCGCTGTTCCCACCACGGAGATAGCCATATATGGGGTAGTTACTGTCACTGTTCCCGCCACGGAGATAGACTTATACAGGGCAGTAACGGCCACTGTTCCCAGGACGGAGATAGATTGATACAGGGTAGTAACTGTCACTTCCCACCATGGAGATAGCTTTGTACAGGGCTGTAACTGTCACTGTTCCCACCATGGAGATAGATTTATACAGGGTAGTAACTGTCACTGTTCCCACCACGGAGATAGATTTATACATGGTAGTAACTGTCACTGTTCCCACGACGGAGATAGATTGATACAGGGTAGTAACTGTCACTGTTCCCACCAGGGAGATAGATTTATACAGGGTAGTAACGGCAACTGTTCCCACCATGGAGATAGCTTTATACAGGGTAGTAACGGTCACTGTTCCCACCACGGAGGTAGATTTATACAGGGTTGTAACTGTCACTGTTCCCACCACGGAGATAGCTTTATACAGGGCAGTACTGACCACTGTTCCAACCACAGAGATAGATTTATACAGGGTAGTAACTGTCACTGTTCCCACCACGGAGATAGCTTTATAAAGGGTAGTAACTGTCACAGTTCCCACCACGGAGATAGCTTTATACAGGGTAGTAACTGTCACTGTTCCCACCATGGAGATAGCTTTATACATGGTAGTAACTGTCAATGTTCCCACCACGGAGATAGCTTTATACAAGGTAGTAACTGCTAAAGTTCCCACCATGGAGATAGCATTATACAGAGTAGTAACTGTCACTGTTTCCACCACAGAGATAGCTTTATACAGGGTCGTAACTGCCAATGTTCCCACCACAGAGATAGATTTATACAGGGTAGTAACTGTCACTGTTCCCACCATGGAGATAGCTTTATACAGGGCAGTACTGACCACTGTTCCCACCATGGAGATAGCTTTATACAGGGTAGTAACTGTCACTGTTCCCACCATGGAGATAGCTTTATACAGGGCAGTACTGACCACCGTTCCCACCACGGAGATAGCTTTATACAGGGTAGTAACTGCATTATGTAGCAGTTTGCTGCATTTCGTCTAGGGGTCTCTCATTTCTTTTTTAGCCATGGATGTGTTCAGATGGGACAAATGGATTTTATTAGCAGCATTTTAGTTTTTTTGATTATCTGGGAAGCATTCCATTGATCACACGTTACAGATGTATAGGCTGATCAGTCTCCACTGTTTGTGTATTCTACCCCGATTTATAAACATTGGAGACACTTAGGTCAGCATGTATATTCTTGTGCCTTTTGGTCATGCTGTCTTTATCAAAAAGCATTTCGGGACAAGCAGTGTAATTTCTGACCAGGTTTCTCCATGATGATACATTGCATTAGTTAGATGGCCTCCATGCGAGCTGAACATTTCTTGTACTTCAACAACAGCAGAATCTAGGGCGAAGATTTGGTACCAGTAAAATGCATTTAAGCCCCCCGGTGGCTTAGGCTGCTGTCCGTTCTAAGGTGGTGGTTCTGTTGTTGTTGACTTTTTGTTTATTGTTACTCCCATTGTGGGAGTCTGTAATTGTTCTATGTTTTGTTGTACGTTACTTTATGTCCATTCTAGTATTGCAATCATCTTGATGGGGAAGAGAGAGCTGGTTGCTTTGCTTAATTTGTCTTCCTGGTATCTCGTGATGGTCTAGCGGCTCTTCCTCGCGGCGCCACGGGGTTGTCTGCACTTTGTGATTGTGGTATTTCCTGATCATACTCACTATTTTCAAAGTACATGTGCAGCCTGGTCAGTGTTAACTGCAGTCACCTCTCTTCTGTGAAACAGCTAACAATTGAAATTCACATCATTTTGTGTCAATATACTTATCACAGTCTTATCATGTTTATTAAGAGTTCTAAAAATAAAACTAAATTTGGTAAAATTAACATTTTGGACTGCAATTTCCTCTCATCAAGTTATGGGAATGAGTCTCACAAAAGTGTGGGTTATTGAAAATATACCACGCTGAATATGGTCCTTCTCATGCAACTGATTGAATGAAAACAAAAGGAAGTGGGCGGGTCATGGGCTAAGTAATAGTTATACCATGGGTTGTCCGCCTGTACGTGGATATAATCCACGAGCTTTAGCGAGTGGATTATCTTACGTACAGGAGGACAAACATGGTATAACTATTTTATACCACCTACAGCAGTGTAGACCTTGCACAGCACGAGATATATCGTGCTAAAGTTGGTAAGGGTGGTATAAGAGATTTTGGTGCGTTTAGAAGTTTCAGCTGGGCTGAAATATCATGTTGAAACGCTAACCAACCTGGTTCAGATCGTTCGACGCCAGTATATTTTAGCTAGGCTGAACGCATGCTGTTAACGTTCAGACAGGCAGGCTGAAGCCCATACCATGCATTGGAGCATTAACGTTTATAGATTGAGCCAGGCTGAACGTCTGAGGAGGTTTGGAGCTAATTTTTCTCAGACAGGCAAACTGCAGCCCATACAAGTTGGTGCTTCATAGCGTTTTATGCTTTGAGCATAACGTTTATAAGTTGAGCAACGGCCAGAACGGGTTTCAAACCAGGGGTTTATGAATTGCTTGGAGCTATTGTAAAGCTGAGAGTATCTCCAGCCATCTTGCTGCCGGGGCGACCATAGTTGATTTATTTTGTTGGGTCCCTTTTCCAAAAATTTGTTATGAGCATTCTTCTGTATATATTTACTGAACAAGAGTGAAAACGCTACACCTGAATTGTTTGACATATGTATACAAAATTATGCAAACCGAGAATGCAATTGAAAGTGTATCTTAATGTTCAAATACCGAATAATGCATAACAGTCAAAGTTTTACAGACGTTGTCACGAGGAAACACATGTAAGCCATTTAAATGTGAAAGGGGTCCATTTTTTCAGGTTGCCAATTTGAATGACATGTCGCTATAAACATTTACAACATATGTAAAGGGCATCTTAGGTCTAGGGGGCCCCTAGACCCAAGATGCCCTTTGGACAACGACATGTCGCTATAAACATTTACAACATATGTAAAGGGCATCTTAGGTCTAGGGGGGGGGGGGAGCATCTAAAAATAAACTGAAAGACACCAGTTTCATCTTTCCAATGTTAGGTTATTTCGTACGCATGCGCAGAAGGAAGGAATACGGCAAGGTTTTGGAAATAAAGAGCACTTATATCCTTAACATTTTCGCACTTTTATTTTTTTGAAATTCGCAATGCATTTACTCGAAATCTGGCCTAAACGGCACCCAGTATAAAGGCGTTAAATGAGGGGTGGGAGTAGAAAGTGCACGTTTACACGGTATTGTAAATGGTGAATCGGGAGCGCAGTGGCTCAGTGGTAGAGTGCTTGACTCGAGACTGAAGGGCCGCGGGTTCGAGCCTCACCGGCGTCACTGCGTTGTGTTCCTTGAGCAAGACACATTTATCCTAGCTTAGTACTGGTTCAACCCAGGAAGACCCGTCCTGCATAACTGAAAGATTGTTGAGTGGACGTAAAGAATCAAATCAAACAAAATGGTGAATCGCTTTGAAACGTATTTTGTTGCCTGCTAGGCATATTTTACTGCCAAACTACACAAATTTTAAAAACATTAGGATAATTTGAACATTTGGTGTTAGTAATCATGTCAACTAGGGAAATATTTACGCCTTATCGCAAGAAGTTCTTCATGTTTTTTGTAATAATTAAGGTGTAATAATTAATAGCAACCTACCAACGAGTTGTTGCCGCGCAGCGGCAACAACAAGGGTTGGTTGCTGTTACGATTAGAGGCTCTGTACTGTTCTATTCATCTGCTATATAAAGGCCTGATTTTCATTCTGTCAAAACAGAGTTCCGGTATCTATACGGAGTCGATTCGATCGACCTAAGAACCTTATTCTACATTCGAAAAATGTGCCGTGATCATCATTGACATTGAAAAAATACAAAAAGTAAAAATGAATTGCGAAGATGCCAGTTTTGTTGATATTTAACTCGTATTTTAACCATAAGACTGAGGGATTTTTTCGATCACCAGGAGCTGGGACGTTAACGATAGCTCTTTCAAGCAAGCGGCTGTGTGATCCCTATGACGTGACGTCACAATTCTTATAACGTTACGTCACGACGTGATAACGACTTGAGCCAAACGCCAACTGCCACGTGCATCGTCGCGCCTTTGACAAAAGACGGCCACAAATGAGCCGCGACATAAGATTTCCAACAATGTGATATGTGCGACCAGCAAAGACTCAGATCAGCCTGCACATACACACAGTCTGATCAGAGCCTTTGCTAGTCGCTTGAAATTTCTATGCGGGTTATGCTACTGACTTAACGTCATTTGGAGTTTCTAAGCTTAAAAGGAGGCTGCACAGACTCGTCTGAGTCTACACTTGTCAAAATGACACATTGTTGGAAATCACATGTAGCCTACCTGCTCAATTTAAAATCCTTATGGTATCCGATAGGACCTTCCGTTCAAGAGTCCCAGCGCCTTTAAAATAGCTTGCAGTATTATTTTATTTCCTTATACCAGGCTATCGGAGGCTGTACCTATGCGACCGTTTTTTCGAGCAGAAAATGGCGAAAAATGAAGACAAGAATACCAACAGGCTGGAGAATAACGGTGGTTACTCTTCAATAAGCTTGGTTTCAGTTAGCCAAATACTAGCCAGTACTTAATAATGTATTGGAGATGTTCTCATATGTAGAATTAGGTCGAGGTTTGTCCCAAAATTCTTTATTTGCCACGAAAACAAGTGTATTTTCTCTCTGCTCAGTGAAACACCGCTACATACACTGATTCGCGAGGCTAATTTCACATGATTTCATTTGAACTCACAAAGTAAATACCTGATTTATCAGTAGTTAAACACTTCATATGTATGGTCATTCGCACCATATATCTCTTTTTAGTTTATTTTGTATGTGTTGATCAATTTATACACTGTACGCCACACTGTTTTTTCCATATATACTGTAACGTTTTTCGAGCAAGGTTAACATTCGATTGTATGAGTATTTCGAGCAAAATAAAGCTACTGTATGCGTATTTTGAGACCCAAATTATTGAACGGGTATTCTGAGTAGAACCATGATGCACAAATTAGAGCTAAATGAACCAAGCATTATGTCTACTCACATTAGGCTGGTAACATTTCTTAATCCCTGTCTATATGTGCGTCGTTGGCCTTTTTCTTTGTTTCATCAGAGCATGTTAATTTCATTCGATGGTTTCTCTGTGATGATACATTGCAATAGTTTGAAAACCTCCATACCATCTACACAGTTTTTGTTTAAACAACAGCATCTAGGGCAAATATTTGTTACCGGTAAAATGTATGTAAGCCCCACTCTGTGGCTTATGTTACAATCTGGAAATGTTCTAAGGGAATGGTTCTATTTCTGGTGATTCATTGGTAATTATTGCTCACATTCTGTGGTCCCTTGTGTCCATGTTTTGTTGCGCATTACTTTTTGTCCTTAATAGTTTTGGAATCATCAAGATGGGGAAGAGAGAGCTGGTCGCTTTACTTTGTTTGTCTTCTTAGTGTCTTGTGACTGTTATGGCTGTGGCTGTTCCTTAAGGTGTTGTTGGTGTGATTGTGATATTTCCTGATCATGCCCACATGCTTTTTATAGCTGTGTAGCGTTAAGTCAGCAGGCAGTCACACTATTTTTATACAATCTATGCTTCTTTCTGAAACTTATTAAAATTTAACCATGTAATAGTTGGTATTATGATATAATTCTAACATTTAATGTCATAAATAGACTAGGAGCTGATTTCTGTATGAGCCTTAGTATTTGAACTGGCACAACTTACCTGCCAGATCAGGGTTGACTGCATCCTGAGGTCTTCTGCCACTTTGTACTGTCAAATTGCAGTAGCAAATGTTCTGTAGGACGCAATCTTTATATGTACACTATGTCACATAATTGTGATAAGATAATGAAAGAAAACATGCATGATGTTCATCTATTGCAGTTATTTTTAAAAAATCCCTTTAAATGTGTGTTTTATATCTATGCACTGACATAAGACAGTAAAACAATATAAAATATTTAGACAAAAGACACATCAGACACAAAAATGCCTTACGGAAGGAATGGATTTACACCCCCTAAAATAATGGTATCCTAATTTGGAAAAAAAAGTTGTCTTTCCTATTTCTTAAACATATTACACATCAATTTTTTAGCTTTATTCTTATGGTATGTTTTTTTGTTCAACATGTAACAAAACAAACAAAGAACATATTATTTGAACTGACAGCCCAAGAAAGCATGTTTTACTCAAAGAGTCATATTAATATCAGTATACATTTTCTGTTGCAATATTGTGTATCTGTGACCATTATTTATAATTCTTATATATTGACATGAAGCTTGTCATAAAAGCATTTAATTAAATGCAGGAAACAGTCAGAATGTTATTAAACAATAAACCATATGATATAACAGTTATATACGTTACTTATTTTCAAATGCATTACTATTTAATGTAGTGCTATCATTAGACCGAACATGAGCTGCCACAGCACCTCCAAAGAAGGAAGTTGTATACCGTGATTTTCTAAAATCCACATATTTTTAACCACAAAAAATAAAGTTGTTTGCTCTTTAATAGTTTGGGAGTTACCCTGCAATACTAAAATTTACAATGTTACCCTAAAAAATGGAATTCATATAACCTTAATATCAAAATATTCCTATTTCTTGCATATCAATTTCATCTTTAAATTGAATGCAACTGACTAGCAATACAATTTTAACTAATTGATTTGGGCAGACTGTTCTTAGTAATAATATTTTAATTTCTTTTATTTAAAATAGTTTACGCATTTATGACACTATATGAGTGAGTACTACTAATTTATGTAAATTACTGTCATTGGATTGCGCAGTAATGCAAGAAATGATGAAAATTGTATTTGACACAAAATGCAACTAAGCATTAACTCCAATAAAGCATGGCTGATTAAATTACTTAAAACTGTAATCACTTAAAACGCCACTTCAAGTCAGAGTGTTTTATCAAATGTTTAAGCAGCATTTAAAAAAACACACACAAAAACTTCTTAAATGCTTATATGATAATTTTTCATCTCTCTAAAATGTATATGTTTGCTTCTTTTTTATATATAAGGAATGATACATACAATACATTTTATCACTGACTACAGCCCAGTTTAGATTTAAAAAATTGTTATTAAACGATTGTAGTTGCTAGTAAGATCTAACGCCCCTTGTGTAAGCCACCAAAATACATATAATTATAGCATATCAGCTATAGATTACACCAACTATATTGATAACATTTGGGGACAAAAGCTAACCCATAACTCCTAAAATTGCCTAAAATATGTCTTTTGAAATATAGGTCGAAATTGAGAAATGAAAAGAAATGAAACATTAAAGCACACATTAATCATTGTCATAAGAAAATAAAACTGATTTTTTAATCATAGTGGTTTCTGTCCCATGCAAAGCACATGACATGCCTATCCCTATGGTAATAATCGCTTTATATCAAAAGCATATTCAGGTTGGTGAAGTTAGGGAAATGTTTCTTCTAAATAGGATGTCTTATAAAGTGTTATCAGCTAAGTTAATGATCAGAAGTACTAAGTTGGTGTGATAAACGCTTCCATTAGTTATTCTTAAAATAAACTGAAATCAGTTTAAAAGCTAAAACATGTAATGTGTCACCATCTGCATATGCATCTAAATGTCAGTATACACTGTAATTTTGAGACAGTCTCTTTCAAAACTAGCTGATTTCAGACACGTATTATGCATACTATCTAATGTTACATGTATCAAATTTAATTTTACCAACTCTTAGATGATTGATTCTATCTGGAATTTAAGCAAAGTTAAATTGTATGCTACCACCTGCATAAAATCTTAAGTAATTGGCAGTCTTCTTATCGTAAATTGAAAAAGATAGCCTTTATCATGGTAGGGATTATATTTGTATATTGTGAACAGCAAAAACTGGGTACACAGTTTGTTTTAAATAACTGATTAGATTTCTGTCAATTTAATTAAGCTTAGATTTTATCAGATAGATATAACAAAAATCTACATCCTACATATGAAGGCTCTCAGACCCAATTATATACTGTCTTTGACAACAATTTGGACAAACAATGGACCGTACGATATATTTTATATGGTTATATATGTTACTTCGATAAATTTGACAGAAAATGAAAATGTATCTTTCTACTATTACTGAAGTGCCATCATTTTCTTTGTTTATGAGTTTTAAAATCTTTAACTTTGGACAAATCAAAATAAATATGTTGTGGATATAAAACGTTCAAATATTTACTTTTTTCAGAAATGTTAGTGTGTATAGATATAGTTTCTTGAAAAGAATTGATATTTTTAGGACAAACTGGTATCTTGTCATCAATTCGACATAGAAAAAAAAATGGGATGAAATAAAGTATTATATGACATAAAATATAAGGTATTAAGCAATATATATAGTAATTCTTAAAGTCTGTAATGTATGTTGCATATTAACATACAAGCAACAAAATTATATTTTACACCAGAAACTATGTTAGTTATAGCTTTTTACTCTTATTTATCTGTAGAATGCTCACTGATGGTTTTGCAAAGTACATGCTTATTTTCATAGTGAAAAGGTTCTTTCCTTAATTAACATTTTATTTGGGGTCATCGTATTCAACAGCCTATAAATCTTAAAGTATGTGTGATAGAAACAAGCTATTTGCAGTTTTGAAATATTAAGTAAATTGTCTATAAGAACATGTTACTTAAAATATAAATACTTTTTATGAAGATTATCAAAAGAAAATATTGAACATAAATGATTTAGTAAGTTGTAGTTGCACATGTAACGCAAATGACATAAATAACATAAAGGTGTGTTTCTGGAAGCAAACAGTTTATTTTGATACTTGTTTATACCCCAAACGAGATGTTTGCAGTTTAGAAAGACTGTATATATCATCTGGATACTTTTTTTAAATGTCGCAATTCTGTTTTAATAGTTAAACATGTGGTAGTTGTATAAAACACCTGCCCCTGAAAAACTGCTACCACAATTTGATCATACGACGCGCCAAGAAATGTTTGTAGAAGGCTAGTTCTAACTCTTTATGAAGTCAAACCTTCTCAGGCATGAAACTATTGTGAATTGAATTTCAAATATTTAACTCCTAAATTAAAATAGCAGATTTTGAGTCTCAGACACTACCTGAATGTTTGATGACAGAATTGAAGCCAGTTCCTTGATACTTTTGAAGACAGTTCATCATAATTGATGATTAGTATAAATATTAATGGATGATTTGATGTAGACTGACTCTCATCGTATGTTCCATATTTGCATTAGATATCATGTCCTATAACCTATTCTTTATATTTTCTTGTAATAGTTACTTCTCTCTTTGTGCTACACAAACGCAGCCATTTGAAGATTGAAAGCTATGTAAAGATATGCATATTTTACTTAACAAATATTTGACAGCTGGGAGCCAGGCTAGATTTGATGTAATAAGTAGATATACTTTAGTTAGAATAATGATTGGATGTAATCGTTGTTAATGTAGAAGATTGGTAGAACATTTTCCCTGACAATAGAGATAATTTTTACTATTGCGTTTA
This sequence comes from Loripinus fragilis, assembly GCA_964019695.1. NCBI lineage: Eukaryota > Metazoa > Mollusca > Bivalvia > Lucinida > Lucinidae > Loripinus > Loripinus fragilis. The sequence goes on from OZ026520.1 coordinate 15,149,690, forward strand.
ACTACTGGACCATCAATAATGAGTGACTAACATAAAGAGTTAGGACTAGTCTTCTACAACATTTCTAGGCACCAAATTCAGTTGTTGATTTTAAAAAATGTTGTTGTTTTTTTTTTTGTTTACCTGATTAATTAATAATAGGCAAACATTTGAAGGATACATGGAGCTAGACTGATGTCATCCCATAGCTAGATAAATATCTTATTTTAGATGTACATGTAGTTTGTCAAAGATGACAAGCATTCCGCTTAAATACCAAAGCAGATGGATTGTAGGCGTACCATATTTTTCCATCATACCTTCAACGAGTTGTGTTTTTTATGTTTGGTGATATAAACATATTTTTGCACAGACAATGAAATGGTGGCTTTATAGACATAAGCCATGTGTTAGTCCAATAAAATCGAGGTACAATAGCTAATATGTGTCTTAATTGACTTTATATCAGGCCTTTGTTTATTATATCATAAATAAATGAATAAGAATTGGGATATTCCATAATATTACGATATAAAATTTGTCAGTGAACTGATATCTATTCTGTTAGTTAACTATCTTGTCAGTAAATTGTCTTGATTCTGCTTAAAACAGTAGAAGTAGCGTCGTTTGCTGTTTGATTGTCATTCTGTCTGACTGCCCCTCTAGATAAACATGGTATGACTCAGAATCACAAAGGCTTTGCTACTCGAACTCCCGTACAGAAATAATGCTCAGAATACTCATCCAGAAGCATTGCATAACTCGAAATACCCATCCACCTCAACCCGAAAAACGCTACAGTTTATACGCCCCGTAAGTGGAACTTTTGGTGTGCGTACAGTCTGTAAATGACCATAAAACTCTGGTTAAGTTTAGAAATAGCAATAAGTTTGGGATATATTTACTTTTCTCTTCATGTCACGCGTTTAACATGAAGAAATATGAAATAAAATCCATCGTATCTTGACAAAAATGTAAATTCAATGGCCCAAACCCAGGCAAATTTTACTGAGCAACAGCCATTTCAGCAGCATTTTTATTCATAACAGCAAAATAAAACATGTATAAACGGAAATCAAGAAACATTTAAAGAAAAATTCTATATTGGAAGCAGATTGCGCATTCAATCTGGTGAATCAAATAGACAAAATATGTATTTACCTTGCAAATTTCTCCCTCTGGTGAGGTGCATCCTACAACGTCAGCCATTTTTTGCTCGAAAAAAAGGTCGCATAGGTACAGCATCCGATAGCCTGTTATACTCAGAGCAACGACAATTACTGAAACACTTTTGTCACTTTTCATAAGGTGTCTGTGCCAAGTGTGGTACTAATTGTACAGATTCCTGATATTTGCTTTCTTCCTTACTTTTTATACTCACACGAGTATCGACTCACAGGAAATACCGTATACTGTGCTCTCCTCTCAGATCAAATAGTGGTTGGTTGCCCATTAGGTGTGCCTATTTCATATTAGAAATATAGAAACTTGCAACATAAAAAACAACAGTATAACGTGAAACCGACATTCGATCATGGAGCCATCTTGTTGGCCCCACGTTGACTCCACAAGCAAAGTTGCTTTGGGCCAATGTCTTCAGCTGTACAGCCAAAGTTCGGCATATAAATTATGAAACTATGATATTACAAGACTTATATGGTCTATAAACGTCAGTAATATGTACAGACAAAATGCTCACAACATGAGCTATATGATCATAAATGATCAACACAAATTATTGGCAAGGGACCCAACAAACAAATCAACTATAGTCGCCACGCCAGCAAGGTGGCTGGAGGTACTCTCAGCTTTACAATAGCGCTGAGCAATTTCTTAACTAGCTCTGCCTTAATCGTTTCGAACCCCTGGTTTGAAACACGTTGCAGCCTTAGTCTTGAGGCCTTAGTGCTAGGAATATAGCTCAACTTATACAGGTTATAAACGTTGTTATGCTCCAAACATATAACGTTATGAAGCACCAACCTGTATGGGCTGCAGTTTGCCTGTCTGAGACAATAGCTCAGAACCTGGTTTGGTAGTTTCCAGACCTTCTCATGCAATGTATAAACGTTAATGCTCCAAACATATATATAAACGTTATGAAGCACCAACTGGTATGGGCTTCAGCCTGCCTGTCTGAACGTTAACAATATGCATTCAGCCTAGGTAAAATACACAGACATCGAACGGTCTGTGAACCAGCTTGGAGATATAGCGCTTCCAACCTGATATTTCAGCCCATCTTAAATTTCTACACGCACCAAAATCTAAAATGGGTTGGTCTTTGATTACCATTCGCGACAACAGAGCGCAATGCTTTGAAACACAAATACCCGGGACTATCGAATGGCTTCGCAGAGCCAGGCGATACAAGGCGGGCAAAAGGACCAAGGCAAAAGAGAGATCTGGTAATATTTTTGTGGCCGTGTTCCTTACTGGCCTGGTGAGTTTATGGTTTGTGGTCTTTATGTCCAGGAACACCCAAAGGCTCAACCAGCAGTGGTTCTGGTTTTAAATTGTCCCAGAAGACGGGGCCATGGTTTAAAGTCTCCTCAGACAGACTGGGAGAAGCCAGGAATCGAACCTTCGACCCCTGGTTTACAAGACATACACCTTTTTGTGGCTTTCCTGGGTATAATAAACCAGTTCCACCAGGTTGGTTTAAGATATGTGTTGGTTTTAAGACGGGAACACCCAAAAGCTCACCTAAAGTGGTTTTATGGAGAAGCCGGGAATCGAACCTGCGCCTGGTTTACAAGGCATAGGCTTATCCCCTATACCAAAAACGGACAAAATTCAAGTTAAATATATCAAAGTATGGAAAAGCCCACAAAAAGTTTTTAGTTTAAAAAAAAACAAAAAAAAACTTTTTGTGGCTTTTCCATGGGTATTAACCAGTGCTAGGCCAGAAGGGTTTATGATTTGTGTGTTTATTATATGACAGGAACTCCCAAAGGCTCAACTGAAAGAGGTTTTATGGAGAAGTAAGTAAGGGTGCAAAGATCAGGAATCGATACAATCAAGTACCACACCTGACCCAGGATACCAATGGGAAAGTGACAAACTCACAGTAGACACCACAAACGAGAGCCAAGAGGTCAGCCCTTTCCCAGCAGGTGACCACAAAGCACATATAAACAGACGCGCACAAAGACATGGCAAACACAAGACAGAACAAAAACATGAAAGATCCACAAAAGAAGTACCGCCTTGGAACAGTCAGTAAAATATTTTACTGGGGCCTTAAACCGGTTAAACGGCGCCAACCTCACCCTTAATTCAGAAGCCAGGAATCGAACCTGCGACTCCTGGTTTACAAGGCATAGCGCTTTACCACTACACCACGGGGGCTTTTTAGTTTTTTTTTTTTTATAATTGTTTTTGTATCATAGGTATACCACGGCGTGAAACCGCAATGTGGATAGTCACACTATTTTCAGATTATATATAGTCAAACATATTAAAATTTTTGAATTACATATTTGGGTAAAATAAACAGCTAAATGATTTATATACTATTAATTAAACGAAAAATATATTTAAAACCTTATTAATAAAACCTGTTTAGCATACAAGGTAGAATAAACGATAAAATGTGAAGACAGGGATTTAAAACCTGATTGAATTACTTCCCCTTACATAGAACCAAAAGTATATGACTTACATAAGAAAGAACGGTACGACAAATGAAACACAGCTTTATTTTGGTGGAAACAGTGGCCATTAAAGCCCTGTATAAAGCTACCTCCGTGGTGGGAACTGTGGACAGTACTACCCTGTATAAGCTGCTTCCGTGGTGCCTACAGTGGTCCGTATTATCCTTTATAAAACTACCTCCGTCGTGGGAACAGTGGCCGTTACTACCATGTATAAATCTACCTCCCTGGTGGGAACAGTGACAGTTACTACCATGTATAAATCTATCTCCGTGGTGGGAACAGTGGTCTGTACTGCCCTGTATAAAGCTATCTCCGTGACGGGAACAGTGACAGTTACTACCCTGTATAAATCTATCTCCATGGTGGGAACAGTGGTCAGTACTGCCCTGTATAAAGCTATCTCCGTGGTGGGAACAGTGACAGTTACTACCCTGTATAAAGCTATCTCCATGGTGGGAAAAGTGATAATTACTAACCTGTATAAAGCTATCTCCGTGGTGGGAACAGTGACAGTTACTACCCTGTATAAAGCTATCTCCGTGGTGGGAACAGTGACAGTTACTACCCTGTATAAATCTACCTCCGTGGTGGGAACAGTGACAGTTACTACCCTGTATAAAGCTACTCCATGGTGGGAACAGTGACAATTACTACCCTGTATAAAGCTATCTCTGTGGTGGGAACAGTGACAGTTACTACCCTGTATAAAGCTATCTCAGTGGTGGGAACAGTGACAGTTACTACCCTGTATAAATCTACCTCTGTGGTGGGAACAGTGACAGTTACTACCCTGTATAAAGCTATCTCCATGGTAGGAACAGTGACAGTTACTACCCTGTATAAATCAATCTCTGTGGTTGGAACAGTAACAGTTACTAACATGTATAAATCTATCTCCGTGGTGGGAACATTGGCAGTTACCACCCTGTATAAAGCTATCTCCGTGGTGGGAACAGTGGCCGTTACTACCATGTATAAATCTATCTCCGTAGTGGGAACAGTGACAGTTACTTCTCTGTAAAAGGTTTCTCTGTGTTGGGAACAGTGACAGTTACTGCCCTGTATAAATCTATCTCCATGGTGGGAACAGTGGTCAGTACTGCCCTGTATAAAGCTATCTCCGTGGTGGGAACAGTGGCAGTTACTACCCTGTATAAATCTATCTCCTTGGTGGGAACAGTGACAGTTACTACCCTATATAAAGCTATCTCTATGGTGGGAACAGTGGTCAGTACTGCCCTGTATAAATCTATCTCTGTGGTGGAAACAGTGGCAGTTACTACCCTGTATAAAGCTATCTCCATGGTGGGAACAGTGGTCAGTACTGCTATGTTTAAAGCTATCTCCATGGTGGGAACAGTGACAGTTACTACCCTGTATAAAGCTATCTCCATGTTGGGAACAGTGGTCAATACTGCCCTGTATAAAGCTATCTCCATGGTGGAAACAGTGACAGTTACTACTCTGTATAAAGCTATCTCCACGGTGGGAACAGTGACAGTTACTACCCTTTATAAAGCTATCTCCATAGTGGGAACAGTGACAGTTACTACCCTGTATAAATCTATCTCCGTGGTAGGAACAGTGACAGTAACTACCCTGTATAAAGCTATCACTGTGGTAGAAACATTGGCAGTTACTACCCTGTATAAAGCTATCTCCGTGGTGGGAACAGTGGCTGTTACTACCCTGTATAAATCTATCTCCGTGGTAGGAACAGTGACAGTAACTACCCTGTATAAAGCTATCTCCGTGGTGGGAACATTGGCAGTTACTACCCTGTATAAAGCTATCTCGAGGGTGGGAACAGTGGCCGTTACTTCCCTGTATAAATCTATCTCCGTGGTGGGAACAGTGGCTGTTACTACCCTGTATAAAGCTATCTCTGTGGTGGGAACAGTGGCCCTTACTACCCTGTATAAAATTATCTCCGTGGTGGGAACAGTAACAGTTACTACCCAGTATAAATCTATCTCCGTGATGGGAACAGTGGTCAGAAATGCCTTGTGTAAATCTATCTCCGTGGTGGGAACAGTGGTCAGTACTGCCCTGTATAAATCTATCTCCGTGGTTGGAACAGTGACAGTTACTGCCCTGTATAACTCTATCTCCGTGGTGGGGGAACAGTGACAGTTACTACCCTGTATAAATCTATCTCCATGTTGGGAACAGTGACAGTTACTACCCTGTATAAATCTATCTCTGTGGTTGGAACAGTGGCTGTTACTACCCTGAATAAATCTACCATCCTTGTGGGAACAGTGGCCGTTACTATCCTGTATAAATCTATCTCCGTGGTGGGAACAGTGGCCGTTACTACCCTGTATAAATCTATCTCCGTGGCGGGAACAGTGGCCGTTACTACCCTGTATAAATCTATCTCGGTGGTGGGAACAGTGATAGTTACTACCCTGCATAAAGCTATCTCCATGGTGGGAACAGTGATAATTACTACCCTGTATAAAGCTATCTCCGTGGTGGGAACAGTGACAGTTACTACCCTGTATAAAGCTATCTCCGTGGTGGGAACAGTGACAGTTACTACCCTGTATAAATCTACCTCCGTGGTGGGAACAGTGACAGTTACTACCCTGTATAAAGCTATTCCATGGTGGGAACAGTGACAGCTACTACCCTGTATAAAGCTATCTCTGTGGTGGGAACAGTGACAGTTACTACCCTGTATAAAGCTATCTCCGTGGTGGGAACAGTGACAGTTACTACCCTGTATAAATCTACCTCCGTGGTGGGAACAGTGACAGTTACTACCCTGTATAAAGCTATCTCCGTGGTAGGAACAGTGACAGTTACTACCCTGTATAAATCAATCTCTGTGGTTGGAACAGTAACAGTTACTAACATGTATAAATCTATCTTTGTGGTGGGAACATTGGCAGTTACCACTCTGTATAAAGCTATCTCCGTGGTGGGAACAGTGATAGTTACTTCCCTGTATAAATCTATCTCCGTGGTGGGAACAGTGACAGTTACTACCCTGTATAAATCTATCTCCGTCGTGGGAACAGTGACAGTTACCACCCTGTATAAAGCTATCTCCGTGGTGGGAACATTGACAGTTACTACACTGTATAAAGCTATCTCCGTGGTGGGAACAGTGGCCGTTACTACCCTGTATAAATATATCTCCATGGTGGGAACATTGGCAGTTACTACCCTGTATAAAGCTATCTCCGTGGTGGGAACAGTAACAGTTACTACCATGTATAAATCTATCTCCATGGTGGGAACAGTGACAGTTACTACCCTGTATAAAGCTATCTCCGTGGTGGGACCAGTAACAGTTACTACCCTGTATAAATCTATCTCCATGGTGGGAACAGTGACAGTTACAACCCTGTATAAAGCTATCTCTGTGGTGGGAACAGTGACAGTCACTACCCTGTATAAAGTTATCTCCATGGTGGGAACAGTGATGGTTACTACCCTGTATAAAGCTATCTCTGTGGTGGGAACAGTGACAGTTACTACCTTGTATAAAACTGTCTCCGTGGTGGGAACAGTGACAGTTACTACCCTTAATAAATCTATCTCAGTCGTGGGAACAGTGACAGTTACTACCCTGTATAAAGCTATCTCCGTGGTGGGAAAAGTGACAGTTACTACCCTGTATAAAGCTACCTCCGTGGTGGGAACATAGGTAGTTACTACCCTGTATAAAGCTATCTCCGTGGTGGGAACAGTGACAGTTACTACCCTGTATAAAGCTATCTCTGTGGTGGGAACAGTGACAGTTACTACCCTGTATAAAACTGTATCCGTGGTGGGAACATTGACAGTTACTACCCTGTATAAAGCTATCTCCGTCGTGGGAACAGTGACAGTAACTACCCTGTTTAAAGCTATCTCCGTCGTGGGAACAGTGACAGTTACTACCCTGTATTAAGCTATCTCCATGGTGGGAACAGTGGTCAGTACTGCTATGTTTAAAGCTATCTCCATGGTGGGAACAGTGACAGTTACCACTCTGTATAAAGCTATCTCCATGGTGGGAACAGTGACAGTTACTACCCTGTATAAAGCTATCTCCGTGGTGGGAACAGTGACAGTTACTACCATGTATAATTCTATCTCCGTGGTGGGAACAGTGGCCGTTACTACCATGTATAAATCTATCTCCGTAGTGGGAACAGTGACAGTTACTACTCTGTAAAAGGTTTCTCCGTGTTGGGAACAGTGACAGTTACTGCCCTGTATAAATCTATCTCCATGGTGGGAACAGTGGTCAGTACTGCCCTGTATAAAGCTATCTCCGTGCTGGGAACAGTGGCAGTTACTACCCTGTATAAATCTATCTCCTTGGTGGGAACAGTGACAGTTACTACCCTATATAAAGCTATCTCTATGGTGGGAATAGTGGTCAGTATTGCCCTGTATAAAACTATCTCTGTGGTGGAAACAGTGGCAGTTACTACCCTGTATAAAGCTATCTCCATGGTTGGAACAGTGGTCAGTACTGCTATGTTTAAAGCTATCTCCATGGTGGGAACAGTGACAGTTACTACCCTGTATAAAGCTATCTCCATGTTGGGAACAGTGGTCAATACTGCCCTGTATAAAGCTATCTCCATGATGGAAACAGTGACAGTTACAACTCTGTATAAAGCTATCTCCACGGTGGGAACAGTGACAGTTACTACCCTTTATAAAGCTATCTCCATGGTGGGAACAGTGACAGTTACTACCCTGTATAAAGCTATCTATGTGGTGGGAACAGTGGCCGCTACTACCCTGTATAAATCTATCTCCGTCCTATGAACAGTGACAGTTACTACCCTGTATAAAGCTATCTCAATGGTGGGAACAGTGACAGTTACTACCCTGTATAAAGCTATCTCCGAAATGGGAACAGTGGCCGTTACTACCCTGTATAAATCTATCTCTGTCGTGGGAACAGTGGTCGTTACTGCCCTGTATAAATCTATCTCCGTGGTGGGAACAGTGACAGTTACTACCCTGTATAAATCTATCTCCGTGGTGGGAACAGTGGCCGTTACTACCCCGTATAAATCTATCTCCGTCGTGGGAACAGTGGCCGTTACTACCCTGTATAAATATACCTCCCTGGTGGAATAAGTGGCCGTTACTACCCTGTATAAACCTATCTCTGTGGTGGGAACAGTAACAGTTACTGCCCTGTATAAAGCTATCTCCGTGGTGGGAACAGTGACAGTTACTACCCTGTATAAAGCTATCTCCGTGGTGGGAACAGTGACAGTTACTACCCTGTATAAAGCTATCTCCATGGTGGGAACAGTGACAGTTACTACCATGTATAATTCTATCTCCGTGGTGGGAACAGTGACAGTTCTTCCCTGTATAAAGCTATCTCCGTGGTGAGAAAAGTGACAGTTACTGCCCTGTATAAATCTATCTCCGTGGTGGGGACAGTGACAGTTACTACCCTGTATAAAGCTATCTCCGTGGTGGGAACAGTGACAGTTACTGCCCTGTATAAATCTATCTCCGTGGTGGGAACAGTGACAGTTACTGCCCTGTATAAATCTATCTCCTTGGTGGGAACAGTGACAGTTACTACCATGTATAAAGCTATCTCCATGGTGGGAACAGTGGCCAGTGCTGCCCTGTATAAATCTATCTCCGTGGTGGGAACCCAGGGGGGGGGGGGGGGGTACTCTGAAATTTCCATGCATACGTAGGTTCGGTCCATTTTTTTTGGATTCAAAATTTTGATTTTTGATATTTTTTTGGGTTTTCAAAAAAATGAATATTTTTTTGGGGTATGAAGATTTTGTGGATATTTTTTTGGGGTCATCACAAAATTTGGCTAGTTTGAGGGTCATTTCTATGCAATTTAGGGTCTTTTTTAAGATCAAGGTAAAGAATTGGGATATTTTTTTGGGTTGCTAAAATTTCAAATATTTTTTTGGGGTGCTTGAAATTCCTGATATTTTTTTTGGTAGAACGGTAGATGCTGGGTCCGAGCCTACGTATGCAGAAAAAATTAGAGTACCCCCCCCCCCCACCTGGGGGTAGGAACAGTGACAGTTACTACCCTGTATAAAGCTATCTCCGTGGTGGGAACAGTGACAGTTACTACCATGTATAAATCTATCTCCATGGTGGAAACAGTGGTCAGTACTGCCCTGTATAAAGCTATCTCCGTGGTGGGAACAGTGACAGTTACAACCCTGTATAAAGCTATCTCCATGGTGGGAACAGTGACAGTAACTACCCTGTATAAAGCTATCTCCATGGTGGGAACAGTGACAGTTACTACCCTGTATAAAGCTATCTCCGTGGTGGAAACAGTGACAGTTACTACCCTGTATAAATCTATCTCCATCGTGGAAACAGTGACAGTTACTATCCTGTATAAAGCTATCTCCGTGGTGGAAACAGTGACAGTTTGCCCTGTACAAAGCTATCTCCGTGGTGGGCACAGTGACAGTTACTACCCTGTATAAATCTATCTCCATGGTGGGAACAGTGACAGTTACTACCCTGTATTAAACTGTCTCCATGGTGGGAACAGTGACAGTTACTACCCTGTATAAAGCTATCTCCGTGGTGGAAACAGTGATAGTTACTACCCTGTATAAAGCTATCTCAGTGGTGGGAAAAGTGACAGTTACTACCCTGTATAAATCTATCTCCGTGGTGGGAACAGTGGTCAGTACTGCCCTGTAAATTCTATCTCTGTGGTGGGACTAGTGTCCGTTGCTACCCTGTATAAATCTATCTCCGTGGTGGGAACAGTGACAGTTACTACCATCCGTGTTGGGAACAGTGGCCGTTTTTACCATGTATAAATCTATCTCCGTGGTGGGAACAGTGACAGTTAATACCATCAGTGGTGGAAACAGTGACAGTTACTACCCTGTATAAAGCTATCTCCGTGGTGGGAACAGTGGCCGTTACTGCCCTGTATAAATCTATCTCCATGGTGGGAACAGTGATAGTAACTACCCTGTTTATAGCTACCTCCGTGGTGGGAACAGTGGCCTTTACTGCCCTGTATAAATCTATCTCCGTGGTGGGAACAGTGGCCGTTACTGCCCTGTAAAATTCTATCTCCTTAGTGGGAACAGTGGCCGTTACTTCCATGTATAAATCTATCTCTGTGGTGGAAACAGTGGCAGTTACTACCCTGTATAAAGCTATCTCCATGGTGGGAACAGTGGTCAGTACTGCTATTTTTAAAGCTATCTCCATGGTGGGAACAGTGACAGTTACTACCCTGTATAAAGCTATCTCCATGGTGGGAACAGTGGTCAGTACTGTCCTGTATAAAGCTATCTCCATGGAGGAAACAGTAACAGTTACTACTCTGTATAAAGCTATCTCCATAGTGGGAACAGTGACAGTTACTACCCTGTATAAAGCTATCTCCGTGGTAGGAACAGTGACAGTAACTACCCTGTATAAACCTATCTCCAGAGTAGAAACATTGGCAGTTACTACCCTGTATAAAGCTATCTCCGTGGTGGGAACAGTGGCTGTTACTACCCTGTATAAATCTATCTCCGTGGTAGGAACAGTGACAGTAACTACCCTGTATAAAGCTATCTCCGTGGTGGGAACATTGGCAGTTACTACCCTGTATAAAGCTATCTCCCTGGTGGGAACAGTGGCCGTTACTTCCCTGTATAAATCTATCTCCGTGGTGGGAACAGTGGCTGTTACTACCCTGTATAAAGCTATCTCTGTGGTGGGAACACTGGCCCTTACTACCCTGTATAAAATTATCTCCGTGGTGGGAACAGTAACAGTTACTACCCTGTATAAATCTATCTCCGTGATGGGAACAGTGGTCAGAAATGCCTTGTGTAAATCTATCTCTGTGGTGGGAACAGTGATCAGTACTGCCCTGTATAAATCTATCTCCGTGGTTGGAACAGTGACAGTAACTGCCCTGTATAACTCTATCTCCGTGGTGGGGGCACAGTGACAGTTACTACCCTGTATAAATCTATCTCCATGTTGGGAACAGTGACAGTTACTACCCTGTATAAATCTATCTCTGTGGTTGGAACAGTGGCTGTTACTACCCTGAAAAAATCTACCATCCTTGTGGGAACAGTGGCCGTTACTACCCTGTATAAATCTATCTCCGTGGTGAGAACAGTGACAGTTACTACCCTGAATAAATCTACTTCCCTTGTGGGAACAGTGGCCGTTACTACCCTGTATAAATCTATCTCCGTGGTTGGAACAGTGGCCGTAACTACCCTGTATAAATCTATCTCCATGGTGGGAACAGTGAGAGTTACTACCCTGAATAAATCTACCACCCTTGTGGGAACAGTGGCCGTAACTACCCTGTATAAATCTATCTCCGTGTTGGGAACAGTAACAGTAATTACCCAGGGTAAAGCTATCTCCGTGGTGGGAACATTGGCAGTAACTACCCTGTATAAATCTGTCTCCGTGGTGGGAACAGTGACAGTTACTACCCTGTATAAAGCTATCTCCGTGGTGGGAACAGTGGCCGTTACTACCCTGTATAAATCTATCTCCGTCCTATGAACAGTGACAGTGACTTCCCTGTATAAAGCTATCTCCGTGGTGGGAACAGTGACAGTTACTACCCTGTATAAAGCTATCTCCGTGATGGGAACAGTGGCCGTTACTACCCTCTATAAATCTATCTCTGTCGTGGGAACAGTGGTCGTTACTGCCCTGTATAAATCTATCTCCGTGGTGGGAACAGTGACAGTTACTACCCTGTATAAAGCTATCTCCGTGGTGGGAACAGTGGCTGTTACTACCCCGTATAAATCTATCTCCGTCGTGGGAACAGTGGCCGTTACTACCCTGTATAAATATACCTCCCTGGTGGAATAAGTGGCCGTTACTACCCTGTATAAAGCTATCTCTGTGGTGGGAACAGTAAAAGTTACTGCCCTGTAAAAAGCTATCTCCGTGGTGGGAACAGTGACAGTTACTACCCGGTATAAAGCTATCTCCGTGGTAGGAACAGTGACAGTTACTACCCTGTATAAAGCTATCTCCGTGGTGGGAACAGTGACAGTTACTACCATGTATAAATCTATCTCCGTGGTGGGAACAGTGACAGTTCTGCCCTGTATAAAGCTATCTCCGTGGTGGGAAAAGTGACAGTTACTGCCCTGTATAAATCTATCTCCGTGGTGGGGACAGTGACAGTTACTACCCTGTATAAAGCTTTCTCCGTGGTGGGAACAGTGACAGTTACTGCCCTGTATAAATCTATCTCCGTGTTGGGAACAGTGACAGTTACTGCCCTGTATAAATCTATCTCTGTGGTGGGAACAGTGACAGTTACTACCAGGTATAAAGCTATCTCCATGGTGGGAACAGTGGCCAGTGCTGCCCTGTATAAATCTATCTCCTTGGTGGGAACCCAGGGGGGGTACTCTGAAATTTCCATGCATACGTAGGCTCGGTCCATTTTTTTTGGGTTCAAAATTTTGATTTTTGATATTTTTTTGGGTTTTCAAAAAAATGAATATTCTTTTGGGGTAAGAAGATTTTGTGGATATTTTTTTTGGGTCATCACAAAATTGGGCTAGTTTGAGGGTCATTTCTATGCAATTTAGGGTCTTTTTTTAAGATCAAGGTAAAGAATTGGGATATTTTTTTTGGGTTGCTAAAATTTCAAATATTTTTTTGGGATGCTTGAAATTCCTGATATTTTTTTTGGGTGAACGGTAGATGCTGGGTCCGAGCCTACGTATGCAGAAAAAATTAGAGTACCCCCACTGGGGTGGGAGCAGTGACAGTTACTACCCTGTATAAAGCTATCTCCGTGGTGGGAACAGTGACAGTTACTACCATGTATAAATCTATCTCCATGGTGGAAACAGTGGTCAGTACTGCCCTGTATAAAGCTATCTCCGTGGTGGGAACAGTGACAGTTACTACCCTGTATAAAGCTATCTCCATGGTGGGAACAGTGACAGTTACTACCCTGTATGAAGCTATCTCCGTGGTGGGAACAGTGACAGTTACTACCCTGTATAAAGCTATCTCCGTGGTGGAAACAGTGACAGTTACTACCCTGTATAAATCTATCTCCGTCGTGGAAACAGTGACAGTTACTATCCTGTATAAAGCTATCTCCGTGGTGGGAACAGTGATAGTTTGCCCTGTACAAAGCTATCTCCGTGGTGGGAACAGTGACAGTTACTACCCTGTATAAATCTATCTCCATGGTGGGAACAGTGACAGTTACTACCCTGTATTAAACTGTCTCCATGGTGGGAACAGTGACAGTTACTACCCTGTATAAAGCTATCTCCGTGGTGGAAACAGTGATAGTTACTACCCTGTATAAAGCTATCTCAGTGGTGGGAAAAGTGACAGTTACTACTCTGTATAAATCTATCTCCGTGGTGGGAACAGTGGTCAGTACTGCCCTGTAAATTCTATCTCTGTGGTGGGAACAGTGTCCGTTGCTACCCTGTATAAATCTATCTCCGTGGTGGGAACAGTGACAGTTACTACCATCCGTGTTGGGAACAGTGGCCGTTTTTACCATGTATAAATCTATCTCCGTGGTGGGAACAGTGACAGTTAATACCATCAGTGGTGGAAACAGTGACAGTTACTACCCTGTATAAAGCTATCTCCGTGGTGGGAACAGTGGCCGTTACTGCCCTGTATAAATCTATCTCCATGGTGGGAACAGTGATAGTAACTACCCTGTATATAGCTACCTCCGTGGTGGGAACAGTGGCCTTTACTGCCCTGTATAAATCTATCTCTGTGGTGGGAACAGTGGCCGTTACTGCCCTGTATAATTCTATCTCTGTAGTGGGAACAGTGGCCGTTACTACTATGTATAAATCTATCTCCGTGGTGGGAACCTTGGCAGTTACTACCATGTATAAAGCTATCTCTGTGGTGGGAACAGTGACAGTTACTGCCCTGTATAAAACCGCCTCCATCTGTGGAACAGTGGTCAAAACTGCCGTGTATAAAACTGCCTCAGTCAGTGGGACAGTGGTCAGTACTGCCCTGTATATAGTAACCTCTGTCGTGGGAACAGTGGTCTGTACTACCCTGTGTAAAGCTACCTCTTTTGTAGGAACAGTGGTCAGTACTGCCCTGTATAAATCTACCTCTGTCTAGGGAACAGTGGTTAGTACCACCCTGTATAAAGCTTCCTCCGTCGTGGGAACAGTGGGCAATACTACCCTGTATAAACTTGCCTCCATCTGGGGAACAGTGGTCAGTACTGCCCTGTATAAATCTACCTCCGTCTGGGGAACAGTGGTCCGTTCTGCCCCTTATAAAGCTTCCTCCGTCGTGGGAACAGTGGGCAATACTACCCGGTATAAATGAGGTATAAATCTGCCTCCGTCTGGGGAACAGTGGTCAGTACTGCCATGTATAAAGCTACCTCCGTCGTGGGAACAGTGGGCAATACTACCCTTTATAAAACTGCCTCCGTCTGGGGAACAGTGGTCAATACTGCCCTGTATAAAGCTGTCTCTGTCTAGGGAAAAGTGTTCGGTACTGTCCTGTCTTTTGCTACCTCCGTCGTGGGAACAGTGGTCAATACTTCCCTTTACAAAGTTTTAATATCGGGAACGTTGGTCAATAGTCCCCTGTAAACAACTTTCTTCGTCTTATGAACTGTTGTGCATAACCTTATCTGTTGTTGGTTACTACTATCAATTGGGACTCGATGGTAGAGGGAAATGTTTATCTAGCCTGTCAGATCTATCATACAATTCTATTTATTAAGTCTGCTGAATGCAACACTAATGATGTATACCATCGGGATACCTTTATTAACTTTATTAACATCTTAAGGTGTTCGTTGTTATACTTCTTGAACAGAGCCACATATGATCTTTCTAAAAGGAACCCGTCAAAAGTACAGCCCCATGGCTAAGATAACGGTTTTGCCCAAGACAGAGGGAAGTCCTTAACGTTTGCTACCACTGTAACTACTGGCACTTGGTTGCCGTGCGAAAAATCGAGAAAAGTATATGATGTAATCACACTTCAGAAATTATAACAAATGAACATGGAAAACCCTGAGAGGACAAAAACACAATAAAAACAACCAAAAAACATACAGTGAGAAAAAAAAAACATACGATAATATAGGCCTAAACTTCAGCCAGCCAGTTTTTAAAGCTATGACTTGTTAAACATATAAACATATTACTCTACCATACGAAACCGCAATGAATGTTACTACGTTCCCATGGCGGAGGAAACTGTTCTGGCGACGGAGGTGCCCACGAAGGAGGGCCGGATTTACACCCTACAGCATGAATACATAATGATGGGAAATTAGGAATTCTCTTGTTCAATATTTTACTTTGCAAGAGAGTTCAGATACTAAAATATGCATTGGCATATTAAGCGTTTTGTCAAAAAATGATGATTTAAGATGTTTAAAAACGAAAAACGAAATCCACTGAAATATTGGAAGCAAAGCAGGCAATCGCAATGTGATAAAATTGCATTTAGTTAATTCTTAAAATTTTATCTTGATAAAACCTTATTGGGCAATGTAGTTGGGCAATGTAGTTGGGCAATGTAGCGTAAAGAGTAGAGGAATCGTATGTAGACAAGTTAGAGGCTAGAAAACACTTTTGAATTCCATTTATTAAGACAGTCATCTAAATTTTGATAGCAAATATATATTGTTATAGTTCCTTCCATAACTTTTATGATATCGTTCAACAACATAAATAACCTGCCAAACAGAACTGTGTGCAGTAGCTTTAATAACCCATACTATATGACTTTTTGGTTACTGTAAAGGCGGCACCTCATAAATGCATAATTAGAACTGGTCAACCTTAGACATAGGTAAAAGGTAAAAATGAGGCTCGGTTTTATTCAAAAGTAACTGTATCAATTTGTGCCACAACCTCAGTCATTTTTTAGTCCTTAAAACGCCAGCAAAATAACTGCATCTGAAAATGTCTATTTAACATAAGAAGGGAGGCTAACATTGAGGACCCAGATCAGACTGCTCCTATAGGAGCAGTCTGATCTGGGTTCACACTGTTTATCTGTGAGGCTTCAAATAGTCTAGTGAACGACAAAAACATACATTTTGTGACTATGCGCTTTAAGGGTAAATAAGTGTGAGTTCAGTGTGTGTACGGTAAGGATTTTCATGAAATGCACGCACGTTCGCGCGGCTCAAAAAGCTTATTAACTCTTTACCAAATTATAAATAAAACCTGATTTCCCTTCCTTAGCAGATGAAACAGCCGAACCACACCCAGATATTAATATTAAAGTTGCCGCCTTTACAGTAAGCGAAAAGTCAAGTAATACACAGTGTATCATTGATAGTCCTGATTATCTTTGCTTGTGTCCAGACTTACGGTCTTTGATTTGAAGCAGTAACAACATAGATGAAGAACAAAGTGTATTTAACCAGGTAATCTTTATAGTTGACCTGTCTTTGTACAAACACTTACACAATATCCCAGTAAGCATAAATACTTAAGAGATTAATACATGCCCACTGTCCCGTTACCAGGCATATCGGCGCGGATTTCTCCGTATTCGCCTGAGTTCCTTTAGGCCCGAGAGCAAATATAGAGTGCCAGGTCGATATGCCTGGTAACGCAGCGGCAGACATGTTACTTTGTTACGCGCGGGTCTTCACGTCGCGGGGAATGACGTCATTTATGATGCTGAAGGGGCACACGAGGGCCAATATGGGTGCACATGCGGACCGTTATGTGTTCATCTGAGCGGGCCGTTATAAGTTTGGAATAACGTGCAGTATCAGCCCAGGTAACTACGCATTTTGTTAATTTTTTTAGTAAAAAATGTAATATATGCCGCTATTGTCCATCAGCAAAACGCCATTATAATAGCGTTTTACTGATGGGCCGATAGTGGCTTGTGAGTGTATGCTGACTGGCTATTATCGCGACCTTGTGTGTTTTTATGGCGACCTTGTGTGTTTACACCCCCTGTACCCGATGATACAACCGAATATTTACATCGAAGAGCTGATACAAAACACAACGTCACGTGCGAGGATGGATTCGAGTAAGTTGACGATGTTTTGATGTTTACAGGCAATAATAGGAGGAGTTGTGAGCCGAGACTTTTGGGAGTAATAAAGTGTACCTACCTCTATTTTTCGCCATAAGTAGTCTTTTATAAAGCGTCCCCTTGCGATAGATATTCTGCATTTATCGACGGAATTTTCGTCCACAGACACGAAAATTGATTACACTCGCTAATTGCTCGAATACTTCTTCACCGATTGCACGTCCCAAACATTCTGGATAAACCAGAAGCATTCTTTGCTAAATACCAGCAGAAGAAAATAGCGAAATCCAACCGCATTCTACAAAAAATGGTGCTAAATACACACAGGGTTGTTCGATTAGGATACTTTCTACATCGATGAGTCTATGTCCGTGATACAACACACTTCGAAGAGGTATTTTTGAAAAATGATACAACAAACATCGAAGAGTTCGACCAAAAATGATATTTGTTACTTCGGAGACTTCTGAATATTAATAAGCATATGGAATAGCGAGCAAAAACGAGTCAGACCAGATATTTTTGGCATTTGTCTCTCTTATAAACATGCCTTGGGTGATGCTGAATGATGAAACAATTAAAGGACTGCAACACTTGCCCTGATTGGTGTTTTCGACAATTTGAATTGTGTAACCCCCTTCCACTGTGTTAAGTCCAAAGATAACCCTTTTGTACTGATGTCAAATCTATACACAGCTTACTCTCTTATTTTTGCAACAGTTGTACGTACAGTAAACAAAGGGTCACTTAATGTACTTTAACTGTTTTGAAACTCAGATACGACCACGTCTTTGGGGGGGGGGGGGGGTGCAGATTTTATTTAAGCCCCCTTATCGAAGTGCCCTCATGGACGGATTCAGAGGGGGAAATAGGAAAATCACAAGTTATATGGGTTTCTATAGAGAATAAGCAATCGGACACGACCCAATCCCCTCTGAAAGAAGTTGGACCCCCCCCCCCCCCCGGCCCGGAAAATGTTGGACCTCCTCTGAAACCTTGGAAAGGGATAGTTTTCTTTGAAAGTAACCTTTGGACTTCTGTAAAATATGTTGAGGACTAAAAACGTTTTCAGAGCTTTTTTATGTCAGACGGACCTGAATCCCCCCTGAAGAAAATTCCTGCATCAGCGCATGGTCCTCTTACCCTCCCCACAGGGGAGGGGGGTATCTCCCTATATAAAGCGTACACATGTGCCGCAGGAATAACCCCCTTTTTCACGGCTGCTATAAACATCAATTGATCATCAAAGGACCATGCTCGGATCCTGGAATTTTCTTCAGGGGGGGGGGAGCTCAGGTCCATCTGGTATATCAACTATCCTTTTCCAAGGTTCCAGAGGAGGTCCAATATTTTCCGAGGGGGGGTCCAACTTCTTCCAGAGGAGGGTTCGTGTCCAATTGCTTATTCCCTATAGAAACCCATATAACTTGTGATTATCCTGTTCCCCCTCTGGATCCGCCCATGAGGACACTACGGTAAGGGGGCTTAAATAAAATCTGCCCTCCCTCAGGACTTGGTCGTACCTGAGTTTCAAAACAGTTAAAGTACATTAAGTGACCCTTTGTTTACTGTACGTACAACTGTTGCAAAAATAAGAGAGTAAGCTGTGTATAAATTTGCTCTCAGTACAAAAAGGGTTATCTTTGGACTTAACACAGTGGAAGGGGGTTGGTTATACAATTCAAATTGTCAAAAACACCGATCAGGGTAAGTGTTGAAGTCCTTTAATTGTTTCATCATTCAGCATCACCCAAGGCATGTTTATAAGAGAGACAAATGCCAAAAATATCTGGTCTGACTCGTTTTTGCTCGCTATTCCATATGCTTATTAATATTCAGAAGTCTCCGAAGTAACAAATATCATTTTTGGTCGAACTCTTCGATGTCTGGTGTATCATTTTTCAAAAATACCTCTTCGAAGTGTGTTGTATCACGGACATAGACTCATCGATGTAGAAAGTATCCTAATCGAACAACCCTGTGTGTATTTAGCACCGTTTTTTGTAGAATGCAGTTTGATTTCACTATTTTCTTCTGCTGGTATTTAACAAAGAATGCTTCTGGTTTATCCAGAACGTTTGGGACGGGCAATCGGTGAAGAAGTATTCGAGCAATTAGCGAGTGTAATCAATTTTCATGTCTGTGGTGGAAAATTCCGTCGATAAATACAGAATATATATAGCAAGGGGACGCTTTATAAAAGACTACTTATGGTGAAAAATAGAGGTAGGTACACTTTATTTCTCCCAAAAGTCTCGGCTCACAACTCCTCCTATTATTGCCTGTAATCATCAAAACATCGTCAACTTACTCGAGTCCATCCTCGCACGTGACGTTGTGTTTTGTATCAGCTCTTCGATGTAAAAATTCGGTTGTATCATCGGGTATAGGGGGTGGTTTAATTGTTCTCTCTGCTAAAATAATAAGTAGGACATTCCAAAATAATAAAAAAAATTCTTTATTTCTACTTTAATTATTATGCTTACCACGAAATTGTTAATTATTTCCGTCTTATTTCTGTCCGGTGAATTTGACATTTGTGAACTAAAACAATCCATTGTACTAACATATAGGTTTCATGCTGATCTGCATCTGCTCCTCTTATAGTTTTTCGTTTAATCTCTTTTCGATGCATTTTAAACCTACGTATCAATACAGTCCATTTTAAATGTTTGTTAAAAGGCAAATATGACAAACTTCCTGTTAATTTATCGAGTCCAATTTTGAGATGGTTAATCATTTTACATCTAGAAGTACCAAAATTCCTCCAGTTAGTGTTTCTGGGGGAAATATGTTTAAACATGTTTGCAAAAGATAGTTCTAAATTTTTAAGTTTTCTTTCATGCTTGGGGGTAATAGATTGTAATTCTGTGACCTCGGGTCATTTTTTCCTCTGTGCATTCTGCGCCCCCTTGCCCTGCTTGGAGACTGGTGCCTTCTTGATGACCTCTCTGATGACCCCAACAGCCACGGTTTGTCTTGAATCTCGTACAGCAAACCTTCCTAGCGGTGGATACTGGTTGAAAGCTTCAACGCACATAGGCTTGCTAGGAACTATAGTAACCATACCTGAATCACCACGTTTCAGGCTTTTTGGGTTGTCTTCCAATTTTTTGCTGGAGCGTCGGTCTAGCTTTTCTGTGATTTCCTCAAACTTACAGGCTATGTGGGCTGTATGGCAGTCGAGGACTGGGGCATACCCATTCTTGATTTCTCCAGGGTGGTTCATAATGATTACCTGTAATAAGTGCACAAGTGGTAATCAAATTAGAGTGTGGTACTTATAGCATATGCGCAAAATCTCTTTCAAACGCATATGAGCCACTGCATGACAAGTGTAGACTCGGACGAGCCTCTGCAGCCTCATTTTAAGCTTAGAAACTCCAAATGGTGTTCAGTCAGTAGCTTAACAATCATAGAATATTCAAGCGACTGGCAAAGGCTCTGATCAGTCTGCGCGTATGCGCAGGCTGGTCTGAGCCTTTGCTGGTCGCACATACCAAATTGCTGGAAATCTCATGCCACGGCTCATATGCTGTCTTATTCACTGGGGCTATGTGTCTAAAGTTCAGTCCGAGTCTTTATCTCTATTCAAACTTTGTGTAATTGAGAAGCTAAGGCTCTGGTGAGTCTGAGATTTTGCTCATCTTAACATTGACAGAGGATTGCTCGCTGATGCGATAAGTACCAAATTTTCATAAGATGGCTTATAATTTAATTATCATTGGCCTAACGCGAGATCAGAACATGACATTAGCCAATTTCTAGCTTACATTGAGATGAAGTCTTAGACCATTATGAGATTCTCTTCGCCTATTTTTTTTTTAAAATATTTAATTGTTTTGTGGACAATCCACAATAAAACTTTACTATCTTTTTGCATACTTAGTAGATTATGCTTTTTTTTGTCGTCTGCTATTTGTTTCAAAATATTCTTTTATAAAATCACCAGAGTGTCAAACAGTCTAGATTTTGAACAGTCTGAAAGAATTTTATGAGAACGTTTATTTTATAAAAAGTCAGCAGACGACAAAATCGTGAAGCATGTTAAACCAATACAGTACCTGGGCGGAGAAGCTGTCACACTCAAGTGGAGGATCATTCTTCGAGTCCCCAGCCACGTTTCCTCTCTTGATGGTTTTCACAGAGATGTTTCTGATGTTGAATCCTACATTGTCACCCGGTTGTGCCTCTGGTATTGCCTGGTAGTGCATTTCTACGGATTTAACCTCGCCAGTGCTACCTCCAGGGGCAAACGTGACAACGTTCCCAGGTTTCAATATACCAGTCTCGACTCTTCCTACTGGCACAGTCCCGATACCTGTAATAGAAATGATTTTATCAGTTACCTCTCATATCAACTGCATTATTGCACGTTGACCTGATAAATGTTGTCTATCTCACGACATGTACCTTTATCAAGTCATGATGACGTTGCACTTTTTGAATGACGACGCTAATGACGCTGAATCAACACAAAAATCAAAAATTACATCATAATCACTAGCTTGAAGAGTGAAACAATGGGTAAACTGATAAATAGAATACCAGGGTCGCGTCTTTTGATATCAAGTCTACCAGACTCGGCCTTGAGAACGCATATTGAATCGCTCAGCAAGCCTTGCGATGTCAACAAGCATTCTCAAAGCCCTGTCTGGTAAACTTGATATTAAAAGACACTCACCTGGTAATCTCTATTTCTTATTTATGATGAAAAAATCTCCATAAAGTCTGAAAATGTACTAACCAAAGTTGCTCAATTTCAACACAATTAACTATTTACATTCTATGTAAATTTTGCATGACTTTTTGTGCTGTTTATGGTGTTTTTTTCTTTCTCATATTTAACTCTGTTAAAATATTCTTTGAGTGTCAGCTAGTTTTGATCCACACCACGCCCGGCATGCAAATGTCTTCTTTTACTTTTTTGGTTTTGATTTTTTCCATAGCTACACTTTCATAAGTATCCGCTAATATGTAGTTCAAGTTACACAGCCTCCATTTTTGTTGTTGGGAATCGAGCACTAATATTTTCCATGTTTATTTAAAATCTATTAGTATATCAATTTTATGTAGATTTATCAAAGTTTATATATTTATATCCTATATGATTTTATCTGTATGTATGATATGTGCTATGTACTATTCTATTTTGTGTCTGATCTTATACCTGAATAAAACTGAATTGAATTGAATGAAACTTATTCTGCTCACAAATATTAGAGTACCTTGAACAGTCTTAATGCAGGATTGCCCATAAAAATGGCAAGATAAAAGTTTCAAAGAAAAATGATTTTTTTCAATGGAAAAGGTAGTTTGTTTAGTCCTCAAAATATCCACAAAAAGGCTTTTCCCATTGACAAGTGCTAATTAAAGTATATGGGTTGAAAACTATGTTTCTGCTATTCAACATATAGGAAATAGAAAAAAGTTTAAGAGGTGCTTCCCCACCCCCCCCCCCCCCCCCATTGATTAAGCTTAGCCTTTTGCATACAGTTATAGTTTTAGGATACAAACATCATATACAAATGGCATGCTTGATCAAAGGGGGGGGGGGCTGTCAAAATGCTCAAAAACAAATTACATGTATAATAAAAGCGCACAAGTAACTAATGTTATACAAACATGTAGCTTAAAGTTATGGACAACATACTTATTTATAAAAAAAAACAATGAGATACTCTAGACCCGAATTGTATGCAAATGCAACACTTTCATCTCCATTTTTGTGCTGCAAACATTATATTGGAATGTATTTGGAAGAATACCTGACTACACTTTTGGTTTTCTGCAAAGAAACAAAATGGCCATAAAAATACCCCCACCCTCTAAACTCTAAGATCCTGGAATTAGTGTGCAATATTTTCCAAATATTTTTATTTCGTTATGTGCACCGATGTGAGGGTTTAGTTAAAGCACAAAATACAGTTGTCAACTATACTTAGTCCTATCCACACACTGTCAAAAGGGCGGATAGAATAGGAGGCTGTTCGAGGTCCTCGCCAACATTACAGTGTTGGCATTTAAGCATTCAGTACCAGCATAACTACAATAATTGAGACTTTTTAAATAAGGCAAACGTTTATGTTTCATTTTTATAATCTGTTATTTGTCATGCTTAGTTGATTTGAGCATGGTTTTATAATATCTGGGCCTGGACAATCATTGGTCATGTTTATTTAAGCCGTGTACACTTGCCTTGCATGAAAATTGGATACAAACTCTGAAGACAAATAGATAAATAAATATTTGAGGAGAAGTTTATTACCTCCAATTTTGTAGACATCCTGTAATGGAAGTCGGAGTGGTTTGCCTGAGGGGCGTTCAGGTGGTATTATGGAGTCCAAGGCTTCATAAAGGGTCCTTCCAGAAGCATTTCCTTCTTTTCTATCCACGGACCATCCTTTAAACCATAGCATGTTGGTAGAAGCCTCAAGCATGTTGTCTCCATGCCAACCAGAGATGGGTACAAAGGGAACAGTCTTTGGATTGAAACCAATCTTCTTTATGTAATCGCTAACCTCTTTCTTGATTTCATTGAAGCGCACCTAGACGAAAAAGTAAGCAAGAAAAAATGCAAATTTATCTGACCCAGCGTGTAAATAAAAGTGGAATCAAATTGCATGTTGTTACAAAATTTGCATAACGCAGCGTTTTGTCAGTTTTTTTCTTATTGTAACATTGGTATGATGTCGAATGATATTTACTGTAATGTGATTAAGTCAAGAAATTTCATATAGGTCTAGTTAAACGTTTGAGGTCTGGCTGTATTGATTTTTGGCCAATAACAGAAATCACCGTGGCTTTAAATGGGCCAATATGAATATATAACTTCTTGATTAATTACGACTTCAATATTTTATATTGATTGAGTTGTGTTGGCAGAGTTTCGCCTGTGTTGGCCAAGTTTGGCCAGTAGTATAAATTGGTCTGCAATGACCAAGTTTGTCAATCAAAGCCCAGCTTATGACTAGTATCGACATAGACTGCAATTTGCCAGATAAACACTGTATTAATATTAGTTTATTAAAAGCATCTTGTCCTGACAAAGCCTTCGCATATGAAGATGATTAAAAGGTAATGATCAATCAATTATACAAAATAATATGATATGGCTTTACAACGCATTATTTGCATTCGCTCTTCATTTATTGAAAGGCTCTATTGAAATAACTCGCCAGAGTTACACGTGTAAAGTATGAACACAGATAAATGTTATCTAAGTAAGTAAGGGTGCAAAGATCAGGAATCGATACAATCAAGTACCACACCTGACCCAGGATACCAATGGGAAAGTGACAAACTCACAGTTAAACACCACAAACGAGAGCCAAGAGGTCAGCCCTTTCACAGCAGGTGACCACAAGGCACAAATAAACAGACGCGCACAAAGGCAGAACAAACATACAGACGTAAGACGAAAAATTAGGCCTGTAACGAGAGACTTTAGAGAACCTATATCTCACGGGCTTGCCCAAAGAATGAGTAACTGTTACACTACCTCGCTGTATGGGGGCTCTGTATTGTCCATCTTGTTAACGCCAATAATCATCTGTTTAACACCAAGGGTATATGCCAACAGTGCATGCTCTCTTGTCTGGCCGTTCTTTGAGATACCAGCCTCGAACTCATTAACACCAGCGGCGACTATCAAGACTGCGCAGTCGGCTTGAGACGTACCTGTAAAATATAAACTGGCTTTAATATTTGAGTCCCAGAACCAAAGTTCCAAAACAGCAAAAGTGTTTGCAAACAAATAAGTCCTAGCTGGATCAGACTGCTCTAAGTCAGACCAAGGACTATTTGTCCGCTTTCTTGGCAAATGAATTGAGCCAGTGCATGAGATATCCAAGAATGTGGTATGTGCGACCAGCAAAGGCTCTGATCAGTCTGCGCATACGCGCAGACTGATCAGAGCCTTTGCTAGTCGCTTGAGTATTATATGATTGTTAAGCTACTGACTGAACACCATTTTGAGTTTCTAAGCTTAAAAGGAGGCTGCAGAGGCTTGTCCGAGTCTTCACTTGTCAGAATGTCAAATTGTTGGAAATCTCATGCCGTGGCTCAATTATGGATTAGTTCAGATCATGATGAACATGGGGCCTTGTAATTTGAATGCGTGTTCTGACATTGCATCTTTGGCATGCTTAGGCCAGAATTTTTTTATTAGTTGATTTACGGGAATTTTTTTTTCAGATTTGGGGTCGGGGGGGGGATGAAAAAAAAATATATTAAAGCTCTGAAAATGACCAGTTGACTGGTCATTTTCAGAGCTTTTTTTTCAGAGCTTTTTTTCTTTAATATCTCCAGAAAAACAGTAAAACTAGTAAGGTAATCTTTAAATATTTCATCATTTTCCTAAAAATCAGGACAGGACAATCACTTTTAACAGTGTCACTCTCAAAAATGCACAGACAGAGCCTCAAAAAAAAATATTATTTTTTCAACCAAACAAATAATTTCTAGAGTCGACGGATAAAATAAAAAAAAAATCGAAATTAAATTTTATTTTTTTCCTACTTTCCGGAAAATTACAGTTGGAGGGTTCGTAAATCAACTAATAAAAAAATTCTGGCCTTAATATCGCCACGATTACCACTTTTCATAGGCATGATAGGCATGATAGGCAATAGAATACACGTCAATGAAGAACAATGCCTGTAACATACGTTTTTTTTTTTATATTATTCTGACCATATGTACCAACGCCTTTATTTATGTATTGGTGATGTAAATTCGCAGTATAAGAAAACCAAAAGTATAAGGTGGTTGCGATGACCGTGGTTTATTAAATGTTGAAGCTTTTGAAAATACAAATTTCGAAATATGTACACCGTTTGTTGAGATAAAACAATATTCAGCGATAGTTATACATCATAAATTGGCAATTCTATGCTGTGAACACTAGATATGTTCAAATAAACTTTTCAAATTCATGGTAGCAAACCAGGGTCCGAGGTTATATAACTTTTCTCATGCTCAATTCATCTAAGCATGAAATTTCAACTGTTCATAAAGACTAAAATGCTGAAAAATGAAAACTTTCGTGCTTTCAACACATGTTCAAACTCTCAGATGATAATAAATGTTTAAATGCCCATAATTAATTATGAGCCTGATAAATTGCATGCTCAGCTGAGTTGTTAATTACACATATGCATGAAAAAGGTTTTATAACCTCGGGGCCAGATGAAAGAGCAGCCAACCTGTTATCATATTCTTGATGAAGTCTCTGTGTCCGGGGGCATCAATTATGGTGATGTTATATTTTAGGGTTTCGAACTTCCATAAGGCAATATCAATGGTGATTCCCCTCTCTCTTTCTGCCTTTAGTTTGTCAAGTACCCAGGCATACTTGAAAGAGCCTTTTCCCATCTGAAATTTGGAAAAAAATGAACAAATTACAATTTTAGTTCTCTTGGGCACTCTTAAACGCATTCTTAAAAAAACAACAGATTATACAAGTACTGCATGAGAGCGTATGGATCGCCCTCTAATTTATTAACAAAACATATTGAACTTCCAGCAAAACTCATGATACATATTCACTGAACATGGCAATATCAGAATGTTTTTATTAGACTACTAAAGATAATTATGCTAACATATTGGAACGTAACTGAAGAGTCGTCTCAGTGGTTCCACCAAAAAATAACATGGAAAAAACGGATCCTTCAGAAATTCTGTGAAACTGTGATTATCACTTTTATTTTATATAATATACAACTATACAAGATTAATAAACACTAAAAATCACTCAATGTTAAATCGTCAACGAATATAGCTGTGGAACCACCGCTAGATGATTCAACTTGATAATCATCACACAATATCTACTACACATTTCTACCTACGAATGCTTAAATCGAACAAGAACAAAATCTAATCTATTTTCTTTTAAACGAAATTGACTTTATTTGGATCATATTGAAGTTAGCTTCATCCACTTCAAAGGCCACCATCGAAACGCCATTCAAATAGCGTTTCGCTGGTGTGTCGATGGTGGCCTGTTTTTAAATGTTTTACTGGATATAATTTGATATAAATATATATACGAGGAAGATTTGGAAAGTTCTTAGCATGGTCTTTTATCTCAGTAACCAATTTACAAACCCTATCATGTTTGGTATAATTTTAAAGAGCTATCTTTTGTCTTTTTAATAGCACAGATTTCATTTGGATATTATCATGCAGACACGAAAAATATTATTGTTAATATATGTACTCCAGTAAAATATTTTACTGACCGTTCCAAGGCGGTACTTCTTTTGTGGATCTTTTATGTTTTTGTTCTGTCTTGTGCTTGCTATGTCTTTGTGCGTGTCTGTTTATATGTGATTTGTGGTCACCTGCTGGGAAAGGGCTGACCTCTTGGCTCTCGTTTGTGGTGTCTACTGTGAGTTTGTCACTTTCCCATTGGTATCCTGGGTCAGGTGTGGTACTTGAATGTATCGATTCCTGATCTTTGCACCCTTACTTACTCTGTTTGTATAATGGAAAACGCAAAATTTCAGTGGAAAATATAACATTTTACCTTTGGAAGAAGTGTGCAGAATATTAAGAATGGTTTATGAAATTAGATAATTTTGTAGCATTCGGTAGGCCACAACCTGGTATAGTGATTATAAAATTGATGACCGAGTTGGATGTTTCAAATAGATAAATACCGGAACAGCAATACCAAAACCGATTAGCAAGCAAAGCAATGCGCCTATTTTTACGTCTAAAAATCGCATGTCACAATGCACATATTTTGAAAATATATAACCGACAGTAGTTTAGAAAAGATGTATGTTGGTATTTTTTTGTCAAGCACAATTTATGCTCTTTGTAATAAAACCACAAAACGTTTGTAAACAAATGGAAGGTAACTCTTAAAATCACACCATGGGAAGAATGAGTTAAGCTATGAATTGTCGTTCTGGTTCATTTCAATTGAAAACAGTGGCAAGCAAAAAAGTAAAAATACATTGAGAGTAGAAATCAACCACTTATGTGATGGTTAACGCGATACCATGAGAAGTTCTTATGTCATCGACAAAATATGCAGGTTGATGTACCCCATCCACTTCTTGAAAAGAAGGGGTAGTGTTATTAGGAATCATTTTCTTGAATACAAAACTAATAAAGCCACACATTTTGCGCGACGAAATGATTTGTATGCATTGTTGGCTATAAATAAAGCAAAACGTATACTCAATAGGCTTTTTCGTGCTCCTGTAGTGAAACAAAAAATAGCAACAGTATAAACAAAAATCGAAAAGTCCCGTTTTTGAAAGTTTGCCATTTCTCTATTAGTCAACATTAAAGAATGTAAAGGTAGTAATCGTGCAAGCAGTGATCGAATAATGCATTTTAATAAATAATAAGTTGGCACCAAATCGTTAATTTGTCAAATCATGATCGCAAATAAGGTCCCCTATTTTCCTTCGCTTTTTCCAATTATTTTGCTTAAAATTTCTGCCAGTATATAAACCCCTACTCATTTTGAGCATGAGTAGCCGTTGAATTCTAGTTTCCAAAAGTGTATTATTTGATTGCATTTCACCACCGCATTGAGGAGTTATGATGCCATTCTACAGATAAGAACCTTCCGAATGACCCTCGTTATGTGAATCAGTGACTTGTTGTTGTGTGTATTTCGCTGTCAATAACTTGTGTATCAATAAAGAAGGGTTGGGGAGGGTAAACCAATTAAAAGTTTTTTTTTCTAGAGTGAAAAATAGTGTTCAAAATTACCCGTACTGCTGGCATTAATACCCCCCCCCCCCACACACACACACGCGCCAACAAAGTGGAAGGGGGTTATAATGAATGGAGGTGCGTTGTTGACCGTATAGCCGACCGTCCGGTGGACATTTTTTATTGACAGTCGACCATGTGCACTGAGGACACAATGGGTTTCCAGGAGCATGATAAAAATCTTTCTACTCAGGAATACCATACGGGTGTCAAACAGTCTAGGATCCCAATCGGGCCAGACGTATTGTCGGGCCTTATTTGAGTCCAAGCTGTTTGGACGATACAAGCAGGCAAATAGTTAAATTAGTTCAGGGTGTGTTTTTACGAAAACAAGAATAGATTTCTTTATCATATGACTTCGCGTCTGGGAGTGAAATAACGCTATGCAATAAAATCTGTAAACCACTAGTGGTTTATAGATTTACGGGAAACGTTATGACGTCCATAACAACGTTGCGTACATAATAACCAAATTATAACGTTTTTACGCCAGAAATCAGATTTCAAAGTATTTGTCATATGATAAATAGAATCTAACATTCATGCTCTTGTATTATTGAATTTATTAAACTCGTTGCGAAAAAGAGATAAAATGCTCGGCAAGCCTCGCATTTTATCTCTTTTCCCCAACTCGTTTAATGAATTCAATAAAACATGAGCACTCATGTAAGATCCTCTATGTAAAGCTGCGTACGTCATTTGCTTCCTTCTCATATTTGTCTATCATCCTCTTGTCGATTCCTCCACATTTAAGGATCAAATGTCCAGTAGATGTCGACTTGCCAGAGTCGACATGTCCGATGACCACTATGCTAATATGCGTCTTTTCTTTTCCCATGGTTAAAGTATTCTGTGGCTTTGGAATTGCTTTTTCTACAGAAGAACAAAAAAGAATCATTTTCATTAAACCCACTCAATGCAAAATCACGGATGGTATTACTTGACTTTTCGCTTACTGTAAAGGCGGCAACTTTAATAATCATATCTGGGTGTGGTTCGGCTATTTCATCTGCTAAGGAAGGGAAATCAGGTTTTATTTATAATTTTGTAAAGAGTTAATAAGCTCTTTGAACCGCAAACGTGCGTGCATTTCATGAAAATCCTAACCGTATATACACTGAACTCACATTTATTAACCCTTAAAGCGCATAGTCACAAAATGTATGCTTTTTGTCGTCCACTAAAATATTTAAAGCCTCATAGATAAACAGTGTGGACCCAGATCAGACTGCTCCTGTAGGAGCAGTCTGATCTGAGTCCACATTGTTTGCCTCCCAGCTTATGTTAAATATACATTTTCAGATGCAGTTATTTTGCTGGCGTTTTAAGGACTAAATTATGACTGAGGTGGTGGCACAAGATGATACAGCTCCTTTTGAATAAAACCACGCCTCATTTTCAGCTTTTACCTATGCCGAAGGTTGACCAGTCCTAATTTCGCATTCATGAGGCGCCGCCTTTACAGTAAGCGAAAAGTCAAGTAATAATCAAAAATGAGCCAATAATCGTCTAACTGTATGGCACTGTAAGAAATAAGTGCAAATTGGCACCAAAGGATGTCGCACATAAGATGCCAGCCCTTTTGATGTTAACTTACGGTAACACCTGTGTAAATAGACAAAATAAAGATCTTAATGACAAAAAATGGTAGCTTAATGAAGGTCAAAAGTATTGCAGAATTATGCGAATACTTTTGACCTGCATTAAGCGATAATTTGTCTTGAAAACCGATTAAGGTCTTTTTAGAGTGGTCGTTTACACAGGTTTTACTATACGCTTACTTTCCCACTAAACAACTTGAGGCCCTGGGGCGGGGGGGGGGGGGGGTACTCTGATATTTTCATACATACGTAGGCTCGGGTCATATTTTTGGGTTCAAAATTTTGAATTTCATTATTTTTTGGGTTTTCAGAAAAATTAATATTTTTTGGGTATGAAGATTTTGTGGATATGTTTTGGGGTCATCACACTGAAATTGGATTATATTTAGGGGTCATCTCTATGCATTTCTATGCATTTTAGGGTATTTTTAGGTCAAAGTACAGAATATGGGATATTTTTTTGGTATGGTAAAATTCCAAAATTGTTTGGGGCTCTTGAAATTCATGATATTTTATGGGGAGTGAACGGTAGATGTTGGGCCCGAGCCTACGTATGAAGAAAAAATGAGAGTACCCCCCCCCCCCCCCCCCCCCGAGCTTGAGGCGAACAGTCTTCCAGTTTTCAAGACTTTGCAATTTAACGTAACAATTTCATCTACTGTAGATTTCAAGTGACGCTTTTTTATAGGCTAAACTCTCTGTGGTCATACCATTACGGCAATTTGGGTCTCGTCACTTATTGCGGTGTTAAGGTAAATTTCTCATCATGTTCAATATCTTCATTTAATCACAAATAAACGCCCCAAAATGCTTGGGTTCTGATTGCTTTTTGTTCATCAAATTCACATTGTATCGTTTAGCTTTAAAATTATATGAAAACTTTAACGTTTGATGTCTAGGGATGAAATAACTAATTACGGTTTTGTCATCGTGGATAATTAATCAATGACAAAACCGTATAATTTTGACTAAACCGTAATTGATGTTTTAATATAATTGTAAAATACACATTTAAAATCTGATTTTATCTCCGCTTTGGCAAGACAACACAGAGGTTGTTAACTAGAGGATGCTATCTCGAAGCAAACATATTCAAAGTTCTCATTTTTGTCAGCCTTTATTTGAAGGTAATTTTACTATAACACCGAATCCGGAGTGGGTGACGAGACCCAAATTTTCGTAGTGGTATGACTACAGTGAAACTGGTAGAATGAGTATTGCGCTCGATTCTAACACAACCTCGACCTGAGTAAACGGGCAGATCCAGAAAATTCCGTCGCCATGGGGGGGGGGGGGGGGGGGGGGGGGGGCGGGTCCTGACAACGTTTTTAAAGTCAACAATGTATTTCACGGCTTCACAGAGGGCCGTACGAACCTCCCTCGAGGGGGTCCCGTAGTACCAGTACTACTAAGGAAACATATAGCCACTTGTGGTTTTCCAGGGGGCGGGGGTGGGGGCGGTATGGTAAAACCTTGTGATGTTATATTGAAAAGCAAATCACTGCACGTATTCGGTCGCCCGTTTGATTTTTTTATGACGTCAACTATCCCATAGAACCTAATAATTATTGGCATTAGATGGCGTAACGTCATTTCACAACTAATCATCGTTAAAAACGTGCGTAACATTACACAAGTCAAGATCATGAAGAGGAATCCTGGACGAAAATGCAGGACGTATTCGCACGCGAATAACATTCTTTTTATATCTTGCAAGCTATGCATAATGCAACAATAAGAAAGCTACTGCATGTTTTGTGTGCCTACATGGGCGATAATCCACTCACCTAAGCTCATGGATTATCCTCCAGTGCAGACGCAACATACTGATTATTATGTGTCCGTAAGGGTATATTGGAGAATGAGTAGTTGCACATAATGAATAAACACTTTTAACCCTTAAAGCGCCAATCGCAACAAAAGTCGTCTGCTTTTCTCGTCTGCTGAAATGTTTAAGAAGCCTCTATGACAAACTGTGTGGACCCAGATCAGACTGCTCCTATAGGAGCAGTCTGTTCTGGGTCCACGCTGTTTGCTTCTGTACTTGATTTGTCAGTAATGTTAGGCAATTTTTTGCAGCAGACGACTTCAGCAGACGACATTTTCAGATGCATTTTTTTCTTGGCGCTTTAAGGGTTAACATGATTAAACTGATAGATTGCACAAGTTTACTGCTCATTTTATAAACTTACATGAAAGTGTATGTTGTAGACTCCAAGATCAGTTTGTTGGGGCTCTTTTATATACTCGATGACGGGAACCCGATTGTGCAAGAAAAGGCGGAAAACCCCAGCTAGCACGCCTTGGCATACAAGAAGGTTTTATCACAGTGCATGTGATCTTATGTGTTTACCAGGCTGCTCAGCACATGTGGTGTCCATACGTTCACTGAGCATTTTGAAGAGGTCCTCCAACGTTGGAGCCCTGATCAGATCGTACTGTAATGTTGACTTATCGGGTTTACACAAGTTCGTGCTTTTTTCCCGATGAAACGTTGGTCGATGTTTTCAATCTGTTGTGAAATGTTCGATAATCTCGGGTGACGGATCTAGCTTGTAGAAAATACTACTTATTTAGGTTATTACAACATACACGGTATATAGACGCAAAGGAGCCTATCCGTGAAAAACTGCTTTTCCCGAGCCCTATCCGGTCCAGAAAAGGAGCCTATCCGCCAAAAACAAGACTCGGGGAGAGGAGACACTTCAAATCTGGGCCAACATCAGATTATTTGCGATGTAAGTAACATAAAATCAATCGCCACGGGACTTTTAAGCCTCTAACTGGATGGATTTTGAAACATATGATTAGGCTGATATCAAGTCACGTCTACAAAGTTGAACAGAAAATGACTGCTCTGTTTTCGGCGATTTAGTTTGCGTTGGAAAATGAAGCAAAACTTAACAATTGAGACAATTTTGCCGGCCTACACCACAGCAGAAAGCGTTTTATGTTCCACCCCCTTACTAAAAGCGTCTGTTTTGCTTTTAAAATTGGTTTTTCATAGAAAAGAAGGGTGATGTTTGAAAACAAGACGGCTTAGGAGCCTATACGTTGAGAGAAGATTGACCATTTTGTGGCACAGGATAATGAGCCGTACCCGTGGCACAGGAGCCTATATGTTTGCAACTAAGTGCCATGGGAGCCTATAAGTTATAAAAGTAAGAAATGGCTTTAAAAAGAGACCGCTTTTGCTGTCAGTTGCGCTGTGATAAGTGTAATGCCTCAAGGGTTCATGTACATGTAGATACATCCCAGCAAACATGCCTATATGGGTCCCATGGATCCAATGGGGAGTGCAACCGGGTTTCACATGTGTCTGATATGCGGGTTGCCCAGATGGGTCCCATATGGGTCTCATATAAAAGCCCCCAAAAGAAAACGGAAATGATATCAACATATTTATAAAAACGTATTTCCTCATTTATAATGCAAGACTAGCTTCTTCAGTGGCGGATACAGAGGGAATTCATGTAGTTTGAACCCCTTTTGAGACAAAATATTTCACTTTCATGAGGAATATAAAAAAAATCAGCATAAACTATAAAATTATCAGGTGCACTTTTCAGTTCGAACCCCCCTTTGTAAATTTGACCCCTCGGAAGAAATCCTGGATCCGCCCCTGCTTCTTCTATTTATTTCATTTTATTTACATGGGCCAGCTTATATGGAACCCATAAGGAACCCGGTTGCAGGTCCTCAGATAAGAGTGCGTAACTAAAAATAGTTTTTCTCATTTCTCAACCAAAACATATGTTGTGGGTTACTCAAAAGAATCGTCTCATCGAGACGGTTCTTTTGAGCACCCAAAACACATGCTTAAACTTATGGATAAGAACAAAGCTGCCTGCAGAAAGCTAGAGTTTTAGCTGTCTTTTTACTACGTGTGCATTCGTCGTGCAAGATTTTTTTCACTCAGTTTGAGCGAAGGTTCAGGCATCAGCGCAGGTTCACCAGAGTCTACGCTGTTCGCAAATAGAAGCAGTAATTCAAGAGGAAGCCAGGCATCGTTCAGATCTTTTAGATGGTATGGTTCGAAAGTTATTGATCTCTAAAATTGATTTGTTTTGAGACAGCTTTAACGCAAAATGCTGCTAAAGTGTCGCCGATTGGGGTCATTTTATAAACCCGTTTGGGAATCGGCATATGAAAATCTTATAGCCTATAATAGAGAATCAATCAGTTCTAGAGATCAATAACTTCCTAACTCATTTATTTAATTCAATCCTGGGGGGGGGGGGGGGGGGGAGGTAAACCATATCCAGCCAGTGGCCTATCCTGGCCTCCGCCTGGCTACGCCTTGATTGTGAAATATTTTCCATGCATGCTCTTATATAACGTATAACTTTATCAAAGTGGGGACTCGTTTTTCGTATTGTGCACCTGTATTCGGACAGTTTCGGGGAATTATTGATACTTTCCTTAATCGTTAATACTGAATTAATTTTCTTGCGGATACCTCGTGAGCTTGTGATTATTTATTTATGTAAGCGGACTCCGTATGGTATCACTGCTTTGGTATTCATCAATATTTGCAGCTCAAGACCGTTTCCTTTTACCGCAAGAAAATGCTTTCAGAAAGCAAGGCTTGACCCAGAGGGGGTGCTTTTTTAGGGGTGGGGGCACTGAAAGCCAAATGCTTGAATCGAGCGTTGGAAGCCGCGAGCGGGGGAGGGGAGAGTATGAGAGGGGATCGAACCCCCGGATTTTTTGAAAATAAATCTATGTCTCTGAGAATGCATTTCAAGCCCATTTTTTCCATATTCTATAACCTCAACTTTAAGTAAGGTTAGACACCCTAGCTATTAGTTTTGCATTTCCTTGTCGTCCTCTTGGTGCTTTGGTAAGGTCCCCATGTGGGGGGGGGGGGGGGCACATCAATTGCAATGCAAGTCTGAGTCAGTCCAATGTTCAGAAAAACAACAGAGCCCCTGTGAGGGGGGGGGGGGGGCTTAAAACTTGAAAAAATAAATGCTGGAATAACAATCAAGTCTACACCATCAAGTCCACACCTAAGAAAAAATTGGGCATAGGTTCCCCCGTATTTTGTACTTTTGCATTCACCCCAACCAAATAACAGCAGCCTAGGGACTGGGGCTCTCTTTTTAATTTCTCTGAGTCTGGTCGGGGAGGGGTGGGGCACAGCTATTACTTATTAGCTTTGTGACTACTATATAAACTACATGGGATTTTCAATGGAATCAACTACGGAATGGAAGATGGGGGCGGGGGCGCACACACCAGCCCCACAGCCATGGGACTGGGGATAATTGTTTGTTTGTTTGATTTGATTCTTTACGTTCAATCAACAATCTTTCAGTTATACAGGGACGGGTCTTCCTTGGTTGAACAAGTAAGCTAGGATAAATGTGTCTTGCTCAAGGACCACAACGCAGTGACGCCGGTGAGGCTCGAACCCGCGGCCCCTCTGTCTCGAGTCAAGCACTCTACCACAGAGCTCCCTAAGGACTGGGGATAGGTGCCCCGGCCCTACCGCCCCAAATTTCCGAGTGGGATGGGAGGGGCACAAACGTGTTTTATCCTCTGTGACCAGACTACAGGAGATTTACAAGCCCGGATCACACTCACAGCCCCGTCTGTGCCCCCACGGCCACCCTTTCTTTCAGCAGAATTGTGGGTAATCCGTCATCATCTGGGTAATCAAGGTCGCATGTTAAGCAGTACCGTATAACGCATATCATATCATGCGTTTTATTATTATTTTTTTAATTAGGGCACTCACTGCGTCTTGGGGGTGGGGGGGGGGGCACGTGCCCGCCCACCCAGCCCCCCTCCCTCCTTGGTCCGGCACTGGAAAGGAATTTATAACGAAGGTCATGAAACGTTCTGTTCGAATTAAGGCCCCTAGGTTATATACATTTTTTCCATGCTCAACTCAGCTGAGCGCGAAATTTATCCTGTTCATAAATAATAAAATGCCGACAATATTATTGTCCGCATTATAACACTATGAGCATTATAAATGCAATATCTAAGAGACA
Source organism: Loripinus fragilis (assembly GCA_964019695.1). NCBI lineage: Eukaryota > Metazoa > Mollusca > Bivalvia > Lucinida > Lucinidae > Loripinus > Loripinus fragilis. The sequence continues at coordinate 15,186,680 of OZ026520.1, forward strand.
CAAAGTAAGAGACTTCTTTATGTGTTGGTATTTTAGTTTTTATGAACAGTTGATTATTTCGTGCTCCCCCGCCCCCGCCCCCCCCCCTAGAAAAAGTTGGACCCGAAATAAACCATTGATGAACCACTGTAAGATACGTTGAGGACTTGGAAAAAGTCGGGTATGGACCCCGCCCCCCCCCCCCCCCCCCCCTCCACCCCCTATCAAAAATTCCTGGAGGCGCACATGAAACGGCCACGAGGTCGCTTAACAGATAGATGTTTGATAACCGTTTTTTGAAGAAAAACAATACTTGTTTATATGCATATAGGATCCTTAGCCAGTAGCCATATAGGGCTCATTAGCCAAAGACAAATAGGATCCCTAGCCAGATTATTTTTCATTCCATGCTATTTAAAGAGGGAAATAACGTATAATTCGGTCTGTGAAATGCATGTAAGTCATCTTCCGCATAAATTATTTACAATATACCAAAAGCAATTGCGAACCCAGCCCAAACTGTTCGAAAAAGCTTGTTTTCTGTGTTGTGTAATCGTCTGTGTACGTCGCCGCAATGAAGATCGTATCGCGGCGTTATAAAAAATCTGCATCATCAACGAACGTGTGGCTGTTTGATTTTTGTCTCATAGCTTCTCTGTTGTTCCGTTGCATTGTCATTTTCTTCGTGCAATTAAAGGAACGTATTATTTTACTCACCTTTTGATGTCACTGTCTATCGCTAAGGTTGTTTTTAGCTGATAGGCTCCTTTTCTGGACCGGATAGGGCTCGGGAAAAGCAGTTTTTCACGGATAGGCTCCTTTGCGTCTATATACCGTGACATACGACCCGCCCGCAGGTGTGCACTGTAATCACTGTGTAAGTCCGTCCGTTAGCAGTTAGTGAAAATGTTAATAACTCTTGAACCACATGGTATATTTGGATAAAATTTGCGAACTTATATTTATTAAAACATTGTCCAGCCATTGGTATGCAAAACGGTGATGAGGCTTTGCCGAGCATAATTTCGGCCGGTCGATCGCGAGGCCTTACGAGCATGCAAAATCATCATCACAGATAAAACAAAAATAAAGTATACAAATACACAAATACAAATATTCTAGAACCATCCATCTACTTTTCAAAAAAATGCACGACCCATATGTGTGCTCTATAATCACTGTCTGTCCGTCCGTTAAATAGCAGTTAGTGAAAATACCCATAACTTTGAACCGCATTATATAGTTTGATCAAAATTAGCATGCTTATACATTTTAACATTGTGTAGACACTGGTATGCAAAACAGTGACGAAACTTCGAGAAGCAGTCCGGCTGGTCGTGGTCTATAATCTGTGTGAGTCCGTCCGTCTGTGGTCAGTAAGTGAAAATGCTGATAACTCTTGAACAACATGATATATTTTGATCCAATTACGCATCAATCTGCATGAAATGACCAATTTGCTTTCACGCATTCCTTCTGGCACAGGGTACTGAATTTATCTTCGTTTACCACGGGTCGTGCACATTACGGTTAGTTGGTTGTCTAAAATAGTTGAGATATGGTATATTTAAAATCCCGCCCCCACAACAAGCACTAAGGTGAAATTAAAAGTTCGCTCATGCGTTAGTGCGCATTAAAAACAGTGTTTTACATATAAAGCCCACCCGTGAATAGAGGCTTTCCAATGATCGACTTTTCTAAACAATGCAGTTTTTTTTCATATCAATAGTCCTTTCCAACACATTCGATACATCATTGTGTCTCCAACGATTTTGTGGATGAGAGCTGGATTTTTGGATAAGAGTTGAGTTGTAATTTTTTTTTAGAGAAGATCATTAATTTCCATGCGCGGATACCAAATATTTCGTCAAGGGTGGAGGTGTGTGTGTGTGTGTGTATGGGGGGGGTACTGACAACGTTTGTTTTAGTCATCAACGTATTTCAAAGAGTGCCGTATGGACGTCCCTCGAGAAGCAATTGTACTCGATGGGTCCAATTGCTTCTCGAGGGGTTTCTAAGGAAACCTACCTGTGATTTTCCAGGGATTCCGGACCCCATGCCCCTCCCTCTGGATCCGCCCACGATATCGTTGATAATAATGTAATCAACTCATCTATTAAAAAATATAGGCTCGCCTGAGCCTTTGCTGATTACATAGATAATGTATCACGAAAGTACATAAAGTCTCAGGCCCACCAATAATTGTGTATCTCGCCCCACTAGGTGGCAGTGTATAGATATTTAAAGAGTGTCTTTATGCATGTGCGATAAATACCAAAATCTCATGAACTGGCCTGTTCAGTGGTAGAGTGGTCTATTTAAGATCGAGGGATCGCTTGTTCGAGCCTCACTGGAGGCAATTTGTTGCGCCCTTGAGCAAACCACTTTATCCTCTGTCTAGTACGCAAACGTCACTACATGACTGTACAAAATTGTTGACTGGGACGATATGCGTCGACTCAATCAAACACACTTACACACACACCGTAAAGTGTGAAAAATCTGTCGTATTATGAGTGGATAAGGGTTTTCTTGCTTGCGGCCCGCAAGCATTTGAAATGGAATAGTGAAACCCTCTAGATGGTTGCAGTCTTCATCCACGGTTTCCGTTGTGACAACAGAAACGGGAACCAAGTCAGCCAATTTGGTCTATTTATATATTAAAACAGACTTGTGGGAGGGGTCCGTCTATATTGATCACGAGAAATACTGTTACATGTATATTAGCATAACAAGGTTAGCTTTTTAAAAAGCTTAGAACCATCGCATGGCGTTTTACAGAACTTTTATAGTGTTTTCATATTGCATTTGCTGAAGCCACGCTTTTCAGTCTTTCATGTGTTTCAAGCTCTGAGTAGTTTTTGTTTTAGCTAACGATTTGTACATAGGTGATCCATTGAAAGCAAAAATATACAGAAAATATGCATATTCCAGTAAGACTCTGCTCTTGAACACATTGGATAATGGTAGAGTTAACCCCCTCCCCATCAGTATGTAAAGGTCACACAACCGTATATCTCAATCGAAGTCAATGCACAAAATGCCTAGGGCTCATATTGTAAATCAGTTATTTCATCACACTTAGCCTAGAATATCCGACGTCTCCACATTTGAGTCAGTGGCAAGGTCTCCAATTTGCCTTAGGGAGCGCAGTGGCTCAGTGGTTGAGTGCTTGATCAAGACACATTTATCCTAGCTTAGTACTGGTCTTACCCAGGAAGACCCGTCCATGTTTAACTGAAAGATTGTTGATGTGACGTAAAGAATCAAATCAAACAAACAAAAATTTTATTGGCCTTTTCGTTTTTAGAAGCACTCAGGTATCCACTTTAAGTTTTTAGAAGCAATTCGGAATCCAAAGTATATCAACATTGTTCACGCAATGGTGGAATTTTGGAAGTAATTCGTCGACAGGGAGTTTGAGAAAGACACTGTTGATGGGGAGTTAGCAACTTGCAAATGGAACAGGTCTGAATCGAACACGCGCCCATGGAAGATCACTAACGTATATCACCATCGCTGATGCGATGGTGAATAACGTCAGGCGTATACTTTTGACAGTATAACTAACGTCCCCAAGTCAGAACGCCCTCGATTGACAAAACGGCACAACGAGCCCCAATATAGTCAACGTCATTAACAGCAAAAAGGATTTAACATGAATTGAGGTACTGCCTAATGAAGGACATGACAGAAGTTTCTATGCGCCCAAAGGGAGGCATACATACTCGTATACTTAAGGAATCTTCCAACGCATACAGTAAACACTTTACTACAAAAGCTTGATTATTTAAACCGTTTCAATATTCTGTTGCTAAACAAAAAATAAATATTATTCACATTATTTGTAAAAAATTCAGAACAATACCTTGGGTATTATGCTAATTGCAGCTTATTTAATTTGAAAGAGGCAAAATCGAAAGACAAAGATTGGAACTCAGGCTCAAGGCAGTGTGGCAATTTTAATTCATTTGTCATGCTGAACAATGAAAAACGTCATTTTGTAATAAGAAATGTATGCAATTCACGGTGGGTCATGCTTCAGACTCAATGACGACCCTGGCATAAAACTTCATCGGTGGGTCAGTGCCTGATGTTTTTCGTTGGCTGGGCCCACCATGGCTCAACTAGAATCTTCTCTTTAGCTCTGACGGTCTGTGAGTGGAAAGCCCTATTATATGTTTCGTTACAATTATGTTTATAAATTTGATTCCCAGTAATGATACATTGGATACATGTAAGTAAGGAAGCCTCCACGCGAGCTTACCATTTTTTTCTCTGGTTTGACAGGTTACAGCAGAATCTAGGGCGAATGTTTGGCAGTGAAATTAATTTAAGCCCCCAGTTACTTCGGCTAAGCGTTCCAAGGTGGCAGTTCTGTTGTTGTTGATCATGCATTGTTTATTGTTGGTGACATTATTTAGTGTTTTTTATGTTTGGTCCCTGTTTTGTTGTGAATTACTTAGTGTCGTTTCTAGTTTAGCAATCATCTCGCTGGGGAAGAGAGAGCTGGTTTAATTTAATTGCCTTTTAGTGTCATTTGACTGTTAGTGTTCTGTGTCTCTTCCTCACGGTGCGTTTGGTTGGTCTGCAGTGTGTGATTGTGGCATTTACTGGTCATACTCACTTACTTATTCATGTGATTTTTGTCAGTTCACATTAAAAACGTACTCACTGTGAGTACCGTCAGCAGTGCTCCGCTGTAAGCTAACAGCATAAATGTTTTACAATGGCCAACCTGCTACCCTGATCGAAACCCAACTGAGCACATGTGCGATGTGATTTACTAAGAATTATTAAACCTGTGGCTGCCTATTGTCCGTACACTTTTATAGAAGTTGGATATTTTTTCTTATTAATTTTTATGAATAATAGAATACAGACGAACTTTGGTTTGAAAATAATTCATATCTCATAAAAATGGAATACATTGACAAATTGCTATTCCGTTTTTGAAAATTTGTGACTTTCCTTTATCGAAATTTTTAACTCAAACTTCAATATTTTAAATGTTCTGAGTCAGTTGTATCGGAAAATAACCATTAATCGCTGGAAAACGTTGTTCTGGTGTATTCCAAAGTATTTTTTTAAAATTCGAGATTCAAGTTTTCAAGAAAACTCCAGAACAAAGGTGTATGCGTTAGAAGATTCTGTATGTGTAGTACTTAATCACACTTTTCATCATAAGTGTCTGAGTGTTAACAACGTGTCTGGAGCATATCTCCTATATTATTTAAGGTAGATATTCATTATTCTGAATGTGGATGCAACTTGGGGTTGCAAAGTGTTACATACCATTTTGGGGTCATTGTGAACTTGGCCTTGACCTCTGGTATCAGTTCCAGAATAATCGTGTCCTGAACATATCACTTATATGTTTTGATGTAGAAATCTCGAATTTTGTGTGTGAATTGTAGGGTACTATTTTGGGGTCACTGTGACCTTGACTTGGACCTCAGTTATCTTCAAATCGTATATGTAGAATATCTCCTATACTATTTAACATATAAATTCCAAATTTGATTTGAGGATACATATTGGGAAAGTGGAATGTTATTTACTGTTTAAGGTCACTGTGACCTCGACCTCTGGTCTCAGTTCTTGAAAAATGGTATCCACAACATATCTCCTACATTATTTGAGGAAGCAATCGCAAATATCGGTGTGGATTCATCTTGGAGTTGTAGATTGCAGCGTACTAGTTTTGGGTCACTGTGGCCTTGACATTGATCTCCATTCTATAAAAATTGTGTCTGTAGCATATCTCCTATAATATATGACAAAGAACTCCCAAATTTGGTATGTGGATACATCTTTGGGCCACAATGAGTCAACTATTGTTTCCAGATGACAGTGACCTTGGCCTCTGGCTTCAGTCCTAGATAGGTCAAGCCCAGAGCATATCTGTATTTCGTTCAGGTAGGAATCCAGAATTTGGTGTGTATATGCATTTTGGGGTTATGGTGTGTCATCTACTGCTTCTGTGTCATTTTGACTCTGTACTCTGGCCTAGGTTTTAGAAAACTCGTGTAAAAGGTACTTCCGGTGTTGTCAAATAACTTTCCTCAAAGTATTGCATGCTAGACGCATTCCCTTGGGGCTTTTTCATGTAACTGTGACATATCCTGTTTGTTACAGATTATAATTGGTCAGACATGAGCCCTATGCTAGGATCCAGCAACATAAAAAGATTAGGGTACTTGCTGGTTGCCTTAGCAGGATTTTTCTCATACTTATCACTATCACTGTCAAAATGCATGCACTGTCGGTCTAAGATATACTCTAAATAATCTGGAGAAACGCATCCTAACCTACAATATTAGAAAACAGCAGAAACGGTTTATTGAGTCTGTTCATGAACTAATGGAACGTGTAACAATTCTCACGCCCCTAGCACCAGCTTAAGGGGGATTCTGCTTTCCCTCTATACACCTCAGAATTTTTATGCTTGGAATGTATTTAAAACAGAAAATACTGAATAAGTACTTTACATAAAACATCTTCTCACAAGCCTCTGAGCCAATAAAGCTCATCTACCTTGGTACGAGGTCGCAAAAGTTTGCATAAATTGTCCAATTTACGTCATCAAGATGGCCGCCACAACTATAGCAGGTGTAAACCATAACCAATACATATAATGTGTTTGATTCTCATTCAAGGGATGCCATCTGTAAAAAATATCATATAAAAGTAAATATAGGCCTACTTTTTCTATCCTAAGGTCAGTAAGGGTTTATGACTAGCTCTGGCGGTCTTGGCAGCCTGAATACATGTGTGCTAAGAATGAGGAGTGTTTTTGCACCTTTTTGGTTCATACATTTGAAAGCAATCAACTGGGCAAGCCCTCCTTTTAAAAAGGAAATTTTATTGAACGTTTATAAATGATTTGATATTTCCACCATAACAAGTGAGCCCAAGGGGTTTGGTGAGCTTGGGAGAAGCCGTTCGTGAGATTTAGGCCTTATCACATATGCTAGCAGAGAAGGCTCAGACGAGCATCCCCATATGCGACCATATGCACATTCTCGCCAGAAGCTTCAACGTTTATGCCTTGTCAAAATTAAGGTATTTAACGATAGGAGTCCAGTCGTTCTCTATATAATATGTTTATATATGTTACACCTTGGTCAGCCAACGAGACAGTGGTACTTATCGCATATGCTCTGGGTCAATCTTGTGCATGCATGGGAATATGTCTGGAATTTATCTGTAACATTGTCTGCTACATAACATTTTACAAGCATGATTAGTTGGTTCTGGTGAATTGGTACAAAGCACCAACCCTCCAGATGCCAACTGAAATCATATGCAAAAACGGACCCCATATGCAATATGTGCTATAGTTACGTGGGCTGCATCATTTGATGAATTGCTATTGTTTCGATTATATCTATAGACTGGCAGGCACTTGAAGCAAACGAATAACGAAAAAAAAGTAATGAAGCAACAGCGTCGGGTTAGCGTCGATGAGGCACTATCACGTGACATTGGCGTTATCACGACGTTCTTGATTCAGTTAACTTAATTGCCTGCTAGAAAAGGAGCATCTATCTATCTATCTATCTATCTATCTATCTATCTATCTATCTATCTATCTATCTATCTATCTATCTATCTACCTACCTACCTACCTACCTACCTACCTACCTACCTACCTACCTACCTACCTACCTACCTATCTATCTATCTATCTATCTATCTATCTATCTATCTATCTATCTATCTATCTATCTATCTATCTATCTATCTATCTATCTATCTTTCTATTAAATGTGTTTAGACTACGCATGCCGTTCTTAAATATTGTAAAATCAACCTGTATTAGGAAATGACCAAAATAAGCCTTACGGCTTGCTGTCAGATCCTACTTCTATGATATTGTACCTATGTAAAAGTGATTGATCAAATAAAATATGTTTAAACCAAAATTAAGGCCCGTTGTTCCAGCGTGTAGATGCGCATGCTTGTTTAAGGGATTCCGTTGCAACTTGATTATGGCAATACCGAGAGGTCAGAACGGTACTTTACATATTGTATATTGTTTTATATGTAGAATTGTATTGTATGTTTTATGTTTTATAAAGGGCCGCTTGGTAGACTGGCTAATTTAGTTAAAAGTGCAATCCTCTTGAAATATTGTATAAATAGATAAAAAATAAAGTAAATAAATACATTTCTAAAAGCTTGGAGTAAAAACTATGATCCTGTAGACTTCGAGATAACGACGAGTGACTGAAAACTAATCATGAGCGTAGCCAGATTGCTTTAATAGTTTCGCACATCAAGGGGAAACTACTGAAACAAGAAGTGATTCTTGTCAATTTCACCACTTTCAAAAAAGAGACTTCTTTTCATAAAAGGGACCTCTTTCGCTCTTGGAGGGAGCGAATTCTTTTAATGAGGAAAAGTCCCTTATGGTTGAAAAAATCTGATTACCACATTAGGATGTGTACACTTTTCATTTACGCACGTGCGTAACTGCGTTATGGGAGACACGGATATGCGAATGGTGTCAAGATGAAAAGACGCGGGCGCATAGTTAAAATAACAGTCATACAACAAGAACATAATGGGTCAGGCCATTGAATTTGGAATATAACTCTATGACAAACCGTATGAGTTGGACATAATCAAATATTTCACAAAGTTGAATCCAATAAATATAGCAGTTAACCTGGGAAAGGGGTGGATGAGGGGCTCTTACCAAGCATTTAAGCACAGACGTACGTCTGAAATTTTAAACACCCACCTCATCTATATACGGTCATCACCAGGGCTGTGGAAATACCACGCTCGACTTGTCCGACATGGTCCCATTTCATCAAGGACAAGTTGAAAATTTCTATTTACTTGTCTTTGGACAAGTACAAATGTATTTAGTTGAAAACAGTGTGGTTCCCGATCAGCTGGCTTCTGAAGAAGCCAGCTGATCTGGATCTACACTGTTTACAAGAGAAGCCAGCTGACCAGGATCCATACTGTTTACAAGAGTTGATATATATCTGGTTTCATACTGTTTTTGAAAGAATAAATTGTTTAAGCACTGCAAGGTATAAGCTAATTTGGTCTTTCGGACAATTAATTTTCCTATGGACAAGTACATTTTGGCTTTTTACTTGTCCCTGCACAAGTAGGAAATTTTACTATTTCCACACCCCTGGTCATCCCAAACATACACATTGATATATACTCGACTGAGTCCGAGATATACTTTGTTTACCCTCGTTTTTACCCCTTAAAGCGCAAATCACAACAAAAGTCGTCTGTTTTAAGAAGCATCTTCGACAAACAGTGTAGAACCAGATCAGGGTTAACACTGTTTGCCTCTATATTTACATTAACCAATAATGTTATCATATATGTGCCGCATAGACTAAAGCACACAACCTCAGGTGCAATCGTTTTGTTGACTCCTAGAGTCTAGCGGGAACAAGACAGTTCACCGACAAAATGTTTTTTGAAGACAGTTCATCGACAGAATTGAACACAGTTCACCGCCACTTTTGAAGACATTTATCCGACACATTTTCTCTATATTTATTGATATATAACTCGAAAATATAATTGGTGTTTAGGAGGAAGTATGGATTAATTATTAATTGGTGTGATGAGTTAATAATATAATTGGTAGAGAAAAGGATCGTATATGATAGCTGCCAGTATAGACGAAATGTGCTCACCAATGAGAGTGTCTTTACTGTTTTGTCGCATTAGATGAACCAGGACATAGCATTTCTGTTACAGTTAATTATTGGTTAACAAGATGCTACTTCATTTTCCTGATAAAAGAATATCAGAAAGACATTTTGATGCTAAGTGGAGCTAAACTAGTGTAATCTTGTAGCTAATAGTACTTTGTTTTTGAGAGAATTCGCCGATAATGCAAAGCATTCTATTTTTGATATCTTAAACAAATGGATTGTAGGCCTACGTTTTTCTACATTTTCTTTTTGTATCGATTCCTTCTCCAGGTTGTGTTTTTCGTTTAATGATATCTAACATAGTTTCATATAGGCAATTTATAATGATCGCTCCTTATGTATTAGCCATGGGTAGGTCTAATAGAAAATCGAAGTGCAATAGCAAATATGCAAATTATTAGCTTTATAAAGGCATCCTTTTAATATATATATATATATATATATATATATATATATATATATATATATATATATATATATATATATATATATATATATATATATATATATATATATATATATATATATATATATATATATATATATCTCCATATACTGTCTCTCGCCCTCGCGGACATTATAGGCAGGGACGCGCGTCAAGCAAGAATGTTAGTAGAAATACATGTAAGAGCAGATAAAAGATATGAGTGAGAAGGATAAAAGAGTATAGGTTAAAATAGGTGGGTGAGTTAAAATCAGATTAAAAACACGGACCTTATATTGAATATGATCCGTATCAATGTGGGAGTTCCACGACAGGCCACTGGATATGTCAACTCATAAGAAACTGGCACTTGAAACAACCTCCAAGACATGGCCATGTAGGATGTTAGAAGTATTTGAAGCTTTGCTGGAAGTTATCACCCGTACCACCTGGCACAAAGAGGGGTTAAATTCCATGTCCCATCGGGACTCCCACACAGAGAGTCTGTCCAGGTCTTCTGTCCATGTCCTCGCCTCTTATTGTAAGGTAAACGGCTGCATCATCCGCAAGGAGACGTACTTTAGACACCAGCTTGTCAGGCAGGGTATTGATATAGATAAGGATAAGGATCTGGCCAAGCACGGAGATCTGTGACACTCCTGACGTTACTGGGACTGATCCTGATTCCTCACCATCAAGGACCACAGTCTGCCACCGATTACCAAGGAAGGTTCTGATCCAGTTAACTGCATTACCTCTAATTGCATACTGATGGAGCTTCCAAAGGATTCACTTTGTAAAACGCGTTTGAAAAAAACAACAGTTTGAGGTCAGTCTGCTTCCCAGCACTCAGATCCTTCAGGGTCCTCGACTAACATCGCAAGCTGTGTTTCGCATGACCTTTTTCTCTAAGGCCGTGTATATATATCAATGGTAGAAATAAAGAAATTCAATATCTTAACTTACAGTTAACTTAGGTTCCCAAGGCTTTCTTCTAAGCAATATGTTTGTAATGGTCCATCACAGCTACTGAACAATCTTCATTATATACATATATGTATATGCAAATCTTGTGGGGTGGTGCGCTATTTACACAGCTGAAATTATCTGTGTGGTATTTCCAAGCGTCGTTAAGAGAAGACTTGAACTTGTTAAGAGAGTCATTGTTAACACATTTTTTAGGTCAAGCATTCCATGAGTTGAATACACGTTGTGTAAACACACTAGCTCTTTCATTGTTCTGATTTGTTGTTTTGTAATCTTGAAGTTATGATCTCTGGTCCATGTATCCGTTACCATTTTGAAAAAGGTATTCACATCGAACTTATCTATGCTATTCACTATTTTGTAAGCCTGAATCATATCATTGCGTTCCCGTCCATATTTCAAGGTGGGTAAATCCAAATGCTTCAGTCTCTCTTCATAGCTTAGATTACTTATTGTTTCTACAATCTTTGTTGGTCTCGTTGTACATTCTCTATTAGGAAAATGTCCTTTTTTAAAAATGGCGAAACATTTCTTTGTCCATGAATGAAAAAGAACGTTTGATCAAACCAAGCATTCTGCTGGCCTTATTGACACAATTTAATATGTGGTTAGCAAAATCTTAATATACTTTCAAAAGTTACTCCCAGGTCCTTTTCACTTTCAACTCCGTTTATTACCACTTTCTGTTTTCTATTATGTAAGAAACGTTTTATCCATTTCAATACTTTGCCTCTTATTTCATGAGCACGAAGTTTATTCACCAGACGTACATGTGCCACCGTGTCGAATTCCTTGAGAAAATCAAGGTAAATTGCACCTATTTGTTCATGAGAGTCCAGGGCATTAGACCATTCTCCAAGAACCTGTAATAACTGTGTAACACAAGAGTATCCACTTCTAAATCCAAACTGGTCTTTTGAAAATCAATTGTTACTTTCCATATGATACATTAGTTTGTCTCTTACAATAGATTCCATGACTTTACACATAAGACACGTTTGACTGATGGGTCAGTAATTCTCTGCTTGTGTTTTATCCCCTTTTTTAAATATGGGTGAAACATTGGCTCGCCATTGGTCTGGTACCTCACCATCCTGCAATGATCTATTGATAAATCTAGCCAACGGTTCACACAGAATGTCACACAGCTCAAATAGAAGCTTACAGTGAATGCCATATGGGCCTGCTGCCTTAGATGGATTGAATTATTAAACTTTTTAAGAACTTCTTCAGGTGACACAGTTGTATTGTCTAAAACACTTTTAAATTGTCTATCAGGCATCTCTTGAATTTTTCAGTATTTTCATGAGTGAAGGTATTTAAGAAGCTTTTTTCTTTATTATTTGATGTCAATTCTCTATCCTCCTGCATAAGATCACATATTTTGTCTCTGGTTTTTGAATTGGATTTAAGATATTCCAGAACACTTTAGGTTTATCCTTAACAGTCTGACAAATGTTTTTCTCACTGTCATGCTTTGCCTTTCTGATACTTGTCATACACTGACTCCAATGAAGTTCGTAATTGTCACAGTTTTCCACATTATTACAGTGCCTTAACTTGGTCCAAGCCCTTCTTTTCTTGTCAATAGCTTTGAACAGCTGTATTTTTGTTCATCAACGGACTCCTAAACTGTGTACACTGTTAAACTGAGGAACAAAAATAGTGAGTGACTATGATCAGGAAATACACAATCACAAACCGCAGTCAATCCAATGGCGCCGTGAGGAAGAGTCACATAGCCATCACAAGACTTCAGGAAGACAAACTAAGCAAAGCAACCAGCTCTCTCCTCCCCATCAAGAAGATTGTAAAACTAGAATGGACATAAGTAACGTAAGTAACGTAAAACAAAACATAGAACAATTACAGACTCCCACAATGGAATTAATAATACAAACAAAAAGTCAACAACAACAGAACCGCTGCCTTAGACCCAAACAGGAACCCAAACCATCCGTGGGGGGGGGGGGGGGGGGTAAGTGCATATTACTTGTACCAAATATTCGCCCTAGATTCTGTTGTTGTTGTTGAAGTACAAGAAATGTTCAGCTTGCATGGAAGCCTTCTAACTAATGCAATATATCATCATGGAGAAACACTCTAATCAAATTAACACATTATGATGAAACAAATAAAAGGGCTCATGACGTGCAGATAGTAAGAGTTAAAGAAAACCTCAAGTTGAACAACGGTGGGTCCAGCTACAGATAAATCTGTGATAATCTGACATAACCTATCACTAAATAAATTCCAAATTTCAATCGATTCCAGATGATCAAACTCCCACGTTGACTCTAGAAGGAAGGACCTCCCTCATAGCATCGTAGCCTCCCTTGAAAAAAAACTTCTCTGAGCACCCTGGTTGTCAGGAGGAATATAGCAAACGAAATCGAATGTTAACACCAAGTAGTCACTGGCCCCTTAATTGGTCTGATATTGTAAATTGTCTATCACAACTGTCTTGCTGATTTGCTCTGCATCTGTTAGACTCTGTCACGTGTTTTGTCAAACATGTATCTCAAATATTTTCAAGAAATATAGAGGCGTCCTAATCTAGGCTTACTGTAGTATCCAGATTATGCCAGTTTATTTCTTTGTAATTAGAATAACCGCAAATTAAAATATGTGAGAACTCAAGCTGTACAGCATTTCTCAAAAGAGCATTTAACTTTATAATGGTTTATCATATGACGTCGCGTCTGGGAGTGAAATAACGCCATGCAATAAAATCTGTAAACCACTAGTGGTTTATCGATTTTCGGGAAACGTTATGACGTCCATAACAACGTTGCGTACATAATGATCAAAATTATAACGTTTTTACGGCAGAAATGAGATTTTATCATATGATAAATAGAATCTAACATTCGTGCTCTTGTATTATTGAATTTATTAAACTCGTTGCGAAAAAGAGATAAAATGCTCGGCAAGCCTCGCATTTTATCTCTTTTCCCCAACTCGTTTAATAAATTCAATAAAACATGAGCACTCATGTAAGATCCTCTATGTCCTTCAAACTCTCTGTGCTGTGGTACAGACATCCATCTAATAGTTTATCATCATTAGACAGTCGTATACTATTTAGTTGCTCAAAGTCAGTGGTTAAATCAAAAGAGATTCCAATAATTCATCGAAATAGATTGCTACACCTCTTTCAACTGTAAAAGCTGCTGTGATTGCTACGTGACAATATATTTACAGATTGTCAGCAGCAATCACAACAGCTTTTCACAATGAAGTACCTAAAAACAAAAGAAAAACCATTTTCAAGATCAGAGAAAGTTTGAATTTACTACAAAACAATGGAAATCATGCTCAAATACACTGGGTACCAGGACATAAAACATTGAAGGAAATGAACTAGCAGACTAACAAGCAAAGGAAAACGCATCTGAAATGATGTCAATGGATTGCAGCATTCCCATAATAATTGACAAAAAGGGAGCAGTAAGGGAGATTAAAACCAGTGTTTTAGAAAAATGGAACAGAAATAAAAGTATGCACTGTCATAGAAAGTGGAACATATTCAGGAAATTTATGCAGAGGTAGGAGTGAAAATTTATTGGGAAAAGGACAGACACACATTCTTGATAATTAATCAATTGGTATCAGCTACTGTGCCGTCAGAAATTCAGTGGGCATCGTTTTTCTTTTTTAAAATGTCTTTAATGATATCATTTCGGAGTGAAATTTTGCACATGCATATAATAGATCACCGCATAATACATGTATACAATTGCATGTTTGAACATTTAAGATTGGAAAATAAATCTGAAATCTCTTGTAAAATAAAATAACTTAGTCGTTTTCTATTTAGAAAACTCCCTATTTTCCCTCAATGTATTTCAGATGGGTAACACGTGGTTTATACAGTTCCATGATTACCATGTTTACTTTCGTATATTAGGCTTATGATAAAGAAAACGGTCACCAGCAGGATAACTCTTGGTGTGTCTAGATACACACTGCAAATGCTTTGAAGAGACTGCGCAAATAACAATTCTGTCCGAGTTATATCATATTCCACGAAAATCACATATTTTAAAGCGTTCATGGTAAAATTGGACAGCGACTGAGAAAAATGTTCTTTGGTAATTTGTAACAACAAAGGCGCAGACCAGCCTGCGCATCCGTGAAATCTTATCAGCAACTTTGTTATCTGTTTTTTGAGAAGAATCATATCTAGACTTGCTACGAGCAAAACTTCAATTTTCTAGCTAGCTTATTAATCGAGTAGACCGGCTTGAGAATGGCTTTGTCTGAAACCAAGAAGACAGGTTTTCTCACGTCGTGGCCTCATATATTTCTGTTGCTTGCTGGACAGTTCTAGGACAAATATTAAAAGTGCAACAGATAATTATATTTTAAAAAATAATGAGGAGGCTGTTCATTAGATATGTTAACCGGGGTCACATTATTTGGGTGCGTTCTACATCGTCTAATACACAAGTCATTCGTAACTACAGCCCACAGAGCAGGGGAACGGCGGGAACTTTGATTTTCTGTTTGCAGGTCCCTAGTATAGCCATGTACTTACAGATCATTTGGCTGGCTGGAGCGTGACTACAAATGACTGGTACGCATAATTTATTTTTCCTTTATGCACTAGTCACTTGTGACCAATGTCCCCCAGCCTAGGGGAATATCGAGAACTTTGATTTTGTGTCTGCAGTTCCCGATAGTAAACGCCACAATATGGGGACAGCTAGCTGGCAAAACCATGACAGTTCTCCCCCACAGTCTGTTATTATACTGCACTTCCATCTTTGTCTATGTCTATCAAACACCTACAGTTCCTCCGCATTATGGAGACAATGTAAAAGTTAAATCACAGCACATTTGCCAGGCTATCCCCGCTCTGCTCAGGGGCTTGTTAAAGCAGTGGTTACAAATGACTGGTGCATTATTTATAGCCTATGATGCACTTCACATGAAAATTTAGTTCTCAGCCAACCCCAAAAACTACATTGACCCCAAACATAAAATATGACATCAGCTGATATATTGATCAACCTATTTCCAAGCACATTCCCACCCTATCACTAGTTTCTCTTTCTGACCTCAAATGTTAAAGGGCTGCACGAGCATTATTTTTATTGGATGAGTCTATTTTCACTGGGATCACGCCTACCAGGTGAGCCATGTGATCTTTTTCTCTTATCAATTATAGTTGCCAGGAATTACGATGCATATTTTGCATTGCCTGGTGTCAACAAATCAGTATTTGGAATAAACAGATAGAAAGTCCAATTAATTTAAATAAACAAGTTGGAAAATTGTTAAAAATCTGATGATCAGAAGGATAAAACTTTCAAGCAATAGGGAACACAGAAATTCAAGATTTTGAATTGAGGAGCAAAGGAACCATAGATTCATTTCATACAAACAAGCGGACAGTTACCCACTGGCAAGGCCTCAACATTTTCTTGTATGCCAAAATTCTGTAAGCCCAAATTATGGCCATAATCTGGTTTTGATGGGACTATTTTGATATCTCCTAACACATTACTTCGTCTTACAAAACTGTATAATTATTCATCGATAGCCAACTAAAGGCAGTGATCCGTATAAAGGTGCGTTTAGGGTAAATTAAAAAAAATGCAGATGCTCAATAGAGGACAAAATCTATCATATCACAGCCCATTTGGCAAGACCTTTTGTAACGGAAAAAGTATCGCCAATTAGTCGGTGCATAGATATATTAAATTCTGATGTGCATCGTGCAATTAGTCTGCACATATAAAAATATATGCAAAAAGCGATGTTCACTAAATTCCTGTACGCACAATAGGTCAAACACACCTGAATGTATACAAATCCAAACTAGACAAAAAAGAATCACCACTGTGCATAAAGTGCCAGTTGCCCGAAGATGTAGAGCATTATCTGTTCCATTATGATAGATATATGATGAGGAAAGATGGGGATTAGAACATTCAGTTGAAGACATTCCGTGCAGGGAAGGCATAAAAAATCATTTGGTGTGATAAGCTTAAGGTATAAGTGGACATCAGCAGACAAGGTCAAAGCGATTTGATAGAGGCACTTAGCAAATATTAAGTGCACTAAAAGATTTTTATAATACGAAAATCAAAATAAATGCTATACATGCGCATATAGTAACATGAGTTAAAGTACTAAGGGAGACACAGAAGCGAAGACTTGCACCATATGGTCATAGGCAATGATGAAATGCTGAAACAGAAATACAACAACAAAAACAACAAAAGATGATAAAATATGCATTATCAATATTTCTGTCAACAGAATAATGTTCAGCTTATGGCAGCTCATGAATATATCAAGTTCATCACGTTTGCTCAGAAAGGAAACACAATTTGTATATAATACACCAATTAAAGAATGCTCAGTCTCTTTGAAACAAATACAAAATGAAGTCTGTCGGTATACTCTCTCGTTGAACTGTCCATGCATGTCGGTGAACTATCTTGTCGGTGAGCTGTATCGATGTCAACCTAGCGGCTCCTTTCAGGCCATGCGCTTTAGTTTAACACATGCGGTTTCAAATAATATCCGGTATAATCAGATTTCGCGATTGTAAAATGAAAAATGCCTTTACCAGCGGCTCTTCTCGCTCGTTTGCAGAAGCGCGGGCTCGTTAAAGAAGAAAATCCACCTTCGGCTAACACACCGGCTAAAACTGCAGGTTTGACTGTATACTAGGGCTGTGGATTTTTCTTGAAGGACCTTGACAAGGATACAAACGGGCTAATAAAATTGACTTGTTGTTCAGTGAAAACCTGGGGGTCCTCAGTTCAGGTGGAAAAGAGGCACCTTGCTGAGTTTTCAACCGGGGGTCAATTGGGTTTTCCCTTACGACTGAAGGGACACTTGCACTTTACCGGGCACATGGTACAGTTCTGTTCATGTAACATATGATAAATGGGGGCTTATGCCCCCATACCCCCTCAATTGTTTTCAGGTTATATATCCAACCATATAAAAAGCGTTTCAAGAAATAATTTAGAAGCAAATAGACTCTTTAGAGTAGAACTTTGGTGCATCGGACACAGTGAATCGAGTGATTTTGTTACCTGCACATCCTGCATCTTTTATGATAGACTCCTCCTTTATCTCGGCACTTATATTTTAACAGGACAAGGCAAACACACAAAATTAACCAGTGAAATTTATTCTACCTTAGAAGCTTTATAAATCCTTTCTTTGAAGCCCTATAATGATTAAGATTGCTGATAGTTTGTCAGCATTTTAAAATTTATGCTTTTGTGCGGCCATGTTGTTTTCTTCCCAAATGGCAACGGCGACTTCTTTATTGCGGCATTAACTTAAAATAAGAATATCAAAGTATGGAAAGCCGTATCACCAAGATTTTTTTCAACTGTTGAACTACTTATGTATAGTAACTCACCAAAAATCGTTTTTGAAACATTTGTAGCAAACTGAAACATAACAAACTTAACCGGAAATACAACTAACGTATTTTCACATTTTTTTCATGATTGCAAAGTGCTTGCGGGAGGTTACACGCCTTGGTATAAACAGCTAGAAGCTCTTGAAATAGGTAGAATTTGACCGTTTAAGCACATCACTATGATTATATTGCATGGAATTTACGCTGCAAAGGTTTTGTTATTGGAACATTTTTTTATTGGGCTTCATCGAGTTTCTGAAGTGTTGGTATTTTTCGCAAAAATGAACTTCACTATACAATGTGTTTTAATACGCCAAATGCGTTCCATACTTTGTGTCTTGGGAAATTTTCCAAATAATGAGGTAACGTGACCTAAAATCGGCAGGAATCAGCCCTGATGTCTAGACGACAGATAATGGCTGCCAAAAAATAAACCAACGGATTTGAGAGGTTTTACTACGGGGATTTCATGGGGAGGGGTAGCCGTTATTTTTAAAAATAATAATTTCTGCATGGTTATTGTAAGTTTACAGATATGAATGCCAAAATTGGTGACTTTTATTTTATTTTTTGCTGGAGTTGAGAGATTAAAGATCACCCACCAATATGTTGGATGTAAACAATCGCTAGGTGGGGTTGTACTGGAAAATTCATGTGATGTGCTAATGCCGTGATAAAGGAGATGCCGGGATAAAGAAGGTTTTGAGTATACTCACAATTTCGTCTCTGGGATGCAAGGTTTTTATTTCAGCCAGTCCCGGGATGCTATGATATTATAGACTTGTCATGAAAAAAGTGTTTGGGACTGGTATAAGTAGTATTAGTTTTTAGAATTTCATTTTCTCTTAGTGATCCCAAAAGCGTCTTTTCTCAGTGATTTGGCAAATACCAAAACTTCTTTATTTTTCCACTTTTATCTGAATCAGGATCTGAGGAGTCGTTCTAAAATCTAGAGATATTGGAAAAGTGTTTCCAGATATTTGATATGTGTTTCCAATAGGCATCTCTCACTACTATACCTTCAGTATGTGTGTCCTGAACCGTTTATAATGGTTCATGTGACTTTCAGGCAAGAAGGTAAAGTTTCTGGCATCTTTTCATAAGCCGTTTGATCTTAGCATCAATCCATGGCAGACTGAACTTTGTTTTGATCATTTTTGTGGGAATAAACCTCTCTACAGCCTCTAAAAAGCCTGTTTTGAATTTGACCCACAATGCCCTTCCTGGTCCGCCACTTCCATCAACCTGTATATCACATCCTGTTCTGACTGCGCCACTAGATTTCCATGTCCATACCAGCAAAGCCTTCTTTCTCTTGAAATGAGGTCAAGTTCCTTGAGCTCAAGCTGCTGCAGTAGCTCTGTTGGCCTAGCTGTGGCCTTCCTCTGGCTAGATATTGCAGATCTTGATCATGGCGCTGTTGTTGTGCTGCAAGTGCTGAAGGTTCGGCTTGGTCAGCAGTTTCACTGGCATGAATCATCACACCCCACATGCAATACCTGTACACACGGCTACAGGTATTGTCAGAGAGGTGGCAGGATATGAGAACTGGTAGTTCTCACAGGCAGTTTTCACTGGAGTGGTGACTGCTAGTTCACAGCCTTTGGCAGCAGAAAGCATGTCATCTAGGTAGCAGAAAGAAGCTTCAACTGTACCACCTATAGCTTATCAGGTCCGAGCCGAACTTTACTCTGCCATCTGCTGTTAATAGGGCGGACAGTTCCCCCTGTACCATGCACACCTATAATCAGGATTAGGTATCAGTTGTTGGAGCCCTCTGCATTTCTTATGCACCCAGTATTTGCAGCCATTGCAGTAAATGCTCTTGTTTCCTACTCCTGCACAACATATAGTTCACGAGACGTCACCTGATGTTTGCAGGAAGTCAAGGCCTGTATGGCAGATCATGACCTTTGCCTTTCCTGCATTTACCCTCAACCCCTTCTCCTCCATGCATTCTTTCCATATTAAGAGCTCCTGAGTCCTGACATATTCCTCTAGCAAGTGTCAGCAATGATGACAAGATCATCTGCGTAGTCATCCCAGCGAACTCCAGAGCAGAGCTTGAGTGACTAGGACTCTGGTACAATGATGAAGGGCAGGGGACTAAGTACAGAGCCCTGATGGACCATGGACTTCACCTCAATTTCTTGGCTGTTTCCCTCGCCAATACATACATGACTACCCACATTGGCATATATTCCCTGGACTAACCTCCCAATTCATTGATTGTTAAGAGTGTTTTCGATTGCCACCTATCCTGTGTGTTTAGGTGTTTCTAGTGCAGCTGCCAGACCACAAAGATTGCAACTGTAGTGCTTCTTCCTGGGACAAAGCTAAAATGGGAGTCATCAATACACACCAACTGTCTTATGAGGCCCAGGGGACAAAAAATTCACTTGTCCGCTCGTAATTACAAATGAAATCTAGAAAGGACGAGTAATTATTCCCAATGCACTGGACGAGTGCTTAGGGAAGAATTACATGTCCTTTCACCCTAAAATCTGAGTATTGACTGTGAAATCTTTTTGTCAGTAGATATGGGATGCAGTTATGAATTTGACTGGGTAAATATCATTTTTTAATAGTGATATAAAGAACTTTATAAGTCAAATTACATATTACTCCCTTATGTTCTTTATTGTATACACTTTTAAAAGACAAGTACATGTGTTTGCAGGACAAGTGAAAATTATAAGTCACTGGTCCTGCAGGACAAGTGCAATATTGATGTATTTTTGTCCACTGAGGCCATCAACATTCCTCTCTAGGATCTTCAGTAATCTGCATAGACTTACAATGGCACCTTCATTTTTGAATGGATCTTCCTCATTTTTAGGTAACAAGGACTTCCATAAAAGTTTGAATGAGTTTGATTTTCCGCCACACCCATCCACCAGCTACAGAGTTAACTGCCCTTGAACATCTAAAATATAACTATATAATGTTGTGACCACTCTAGCACCTTCATCTTTCATTTGATTTTCCTCATCCCTGTAGGTTACCAGGACATACATAAAAGTATGGATGAGTTTGAATTCCGGTCAGATCCTTTTAACTGACTACGGAGTTAGCTGCCCTTGAGTATCTGAAAACTACACTTTCACCTGGTTTCCAATGCAATTTTAATTCAGATCTTTTTAATACTTGCAGATAACAAGAACCGGCATAATATCTTATGTTTTTGAATTAATTCCTGGTCACTGTTTCAAGTTCAGAGTTATCTGCCTTTGAGCATCGTAAATTATGGTGTCTCCAAACATTATGCTGGCTCCATGGTGAGAAATCGTTGACCATTTGGCTACTTGTTCTTAGCTTAGTCCAAAAAACATGTCTTGTTTTAGGAAACCCTACCTACCCTAATATTTTGGGGCCTACTCTAAATTTTTGGGGACATCTGAGATTTTGTTCCTATTTTTATGGTATGTTGAATGATTTTCAAGGTTTTCCTATAGAAAAAAATGCCTACCTAGCAACCCTTAAAAATATTGAGAGGGTTTCAGAAAGTTCTGAAACAAGACATTTTTTTTCATGTGCGGATCCAGAGGGGGGATAAGGGGTCCGGACCCCCTGGAAAATTACAAGTTATATGGGTATCTACAGAAATTAGCATTTGGACCCCCCCCCCCCTGGAAAAAATTGGACCTCCCCTGGAAAATGTTGGACCCCCTCTGGATCCTTGGGAAAGTATAGTTTTCTCTGCAATAAAACCATTGGACCACCTCTTTAAACTGTAAAATAAGCTGAGGACTAAAAAACAACAACGTTGTCCTGGCTGTTTTTTGGCTGTCGGGCCTGGACACCCATGACAAAAATTCCTGAATCTGTGCATGTTTTGCCTTACTCCTTTGTATACTATAAACTCCTAAACGGGCACTTTCAAATTGGCAAACAGTGAGGACCCAGATGAAATGCAGCATAATGCTGCATTTCATCAGGGTCTGCACTGTTTGCTAAGATTAAACAACCCTCAATGACAGAAATGCATCATAATTTAAAAATTCTACCTGTAACCCCTTAAAGTACACAATGGGCAGTCCCATACTTATTGTATCAATAAGTATGGGAAAATCCATCAGAATACAAAGAGTTAATGAAAGACCTGCCTTGTTAATTTCAGCGGGTGAAGAAGTCGAAGAAGTATTTGCTGAAGATTACGATGACCCGGACAAAGACTTAGAAGAAGAGATTGAGCCAATTCAGGTCAAGTCTGTCAATGGAATTGAGAAGGAGAAAGAGGAAGTTGAGGAGGCAGAGGACACTGATATCAGACAAGTAGGTGGCAGGCCCCCAGACAAGAGTGTGTAATTGAAAATCGTTTGTCTTATTTCTCAATCAAAACATATGTTGTGTGTATTCAAAAGAACCGTCTCAATATGATTTTTGAGCACCCAATACACATGATTTGACGGGTGAGTAAAAATTAAACAATTTTATACTGATTTTTTTGCGTAATGGAAAATCATTTTCCTTATTTCTCAGCCAAAACATATGTTGTGTGTTCTCAAAGCTTATGTTTAGACTAATGGGTAAGTAAATACAGTCAAATCTTGGTTATCTGAACGTCGATTATCACAAACTACTGGGTTATTTGAAGACAACAGACAGTCCCGACTTTTTTCTCTATTATCTATTGCAATAAAACTACCGATTATTCGAATTTCGATTATCCGAAAATTCAATTTTTCTAAGTGAATCATCGGTCCCGATTAAAGAAATTACTATTAAATTACCCTTCAAGATTCGAAGTCCAAAATGTCACGCATGGTGATCATGATTTCTTTGTTTGGTCGAGTTCGATTTACACACCCGAGTGATTTAGCAAACAAAGTTGCTACAAGTAATTGACACCGGATTAACGTTCACACTATTACGTGATGAACCGTTAAGTGAGTAAATGGCATCTTTCATTAAAGTCGTCTGCAATGATGGTTTTGTTTGATGTTTTTTAAATGAATAATTAGGGGCATACATGAGCTAAGATTCTTTTTAATTTGATTGTCTCTCATCCTTTGATTTATTAGCTCACCTGAGCCGAAGGCTCATTGGTGAGCTAATAGTATACCAGTCACTCCGGCGTCCGTCGTCCGTCGTCCGTCCGTCCGTCCGTCCGTCCACAATTTCAAACATCTTCTCCTCTGAAACCACTGGGCCAATTAACTTCAAATTACATATGGAGACTCCTTAGGACGCGGGAACGAAAGTTTGTTCAAATGGTCCTGGTCACATGACCAAGATGGCCGCCACGCCCATATATGGTAAAAACCCTTTAAAAATCTTCTTCTCCAGAACCAGAAGGCTGATGACCTTGGGACTTGGTATGTAGCATTGTGGTAGTGGGGCCTACCGAGTTTGTTCAAATGATGATCCTAGGTTGACCTTGACCTACTTAACGTCAAGGTCAAATTTGCTTCCTAATGCATTTAAATGGGGAAACTTCTGAAAAGTCAATTTTTTGGAAAACTGTGGAAGCCCTAGTCATTATTCTCACTTGATATGTGTAACCTAATGAGACAATGGCTATAAATAAGTTCCAAAGGTCAAGGTTGACCTTTCAGCTTAGGTGGCTCATATTGGAATCCCATCAATATATTAAAACATAGTTTTCTCACAAACCATCAGTTCAATTGAACTCAAATTTCATGTGAAGACTCCTTATGATAGGTTAGCCAAAATTTGTGCAAAATATTTTGGTCACATGACCAAGATGGCCGCCACGCCCATATATGGTAAAAACCCTTTAAAAATCTTCTTCTCCAGAACCGGAAGGTTGATGACCTTGGGACTTGGTATGTAGCATTGGGGTAGTGGGGCCTACCAAGTTTGTTCAAATGATGATTCTAGGTTGACCTTGACCTACTTAACGTCAAGGTCAAATTTGCGTCCTAATGCATTTAAATGGGAAAATTTCTGAAAAGTTGATTTTTTGGAAAACCGAGGAAGCCTTAGTCATAATTCTCACTTGATATGTGTAACCTAATGAGACAATGGCTATAAATAAGTTCCAAAGGTCAAAGTTGACCTTTGACCTTTCAGCTTAGGTTGCTTATATTGGAGTCCCATCAATATATTAAAACATAGTTTTCTCACAAACCATCAGTCCAATTGAACTCATATTTCACCTTAAGACTCCTTATGATAGGTTAATAAAAATTTATGCAAAATACTTTGGTCTCATGACCAAGATGGCCGCCACGCCCATATATGGTAAAAACCCTTTAAAAATCTTCTTCTCCAGAACCAGAAGGCCAATGACCTTGGGAGTTGGTATGTAGCATTTGGGAAGTGGGGGCTACCAAGTTTGTTCAAATAATGATCCTAGGTTGACCTTGACCTACTTAACATCAAGGTCAAATTTGCTTCCAAATGCATTTAAATGGGAATTTTTTTGAAAAGTTGATTTTTTAATACTGTTGAAGCCAGTCATTTTCTGTTTTGATATGTTGAACCTAATGAGACATTGGCTATAAATAAGTTTCAAAGGTCAAGGCCACCACACCCATATATGGTAAAATCCTGTTAAATACCTTATTCTCTGGAACCAAAAGGCCAATGGCCTTGGGACATGGTATGTAGCATTGGGGCTGTGGTCTCTACCAGGTTTGCACAAATGGTAAATCTAGCTTGACCTTGACCTACTTTATGGCAAGGTCAAATTTGATTCTTATGCATTTATATGGGAAAAATCTTGAAATGTTCATTTTTCTATAACTGTTTAAGCCGAAATCATAATACTTTCTAGAAATGTTTAACTTTATGAGAAAATGGTTTTATATAAGTACAAAATGTCAAAAATGTCAAGCTGACCTGTGACCTTTTATCCAATGCCACTCATTTCCACTGCCACATACCTATCTAAACATTGGTTTCTCAGAAATCACTGGGTTGTTTGATGGAGTATTCATAAGATTGTTTTAGGTCACTTGACCAAAATGGCTGCAACCCCCATATATGGTATAACAAAATATGTTTTATTATAAGCCGTAAAACCTTGACCTATTTTAACATTATTAATGAGATCAGGTGAGCGCCTCAGGACCTTCAGGTCCTCTAGTTCTTGACCACTGTTTACATTAATTAATCAAACACACCAAGCGCACTGACTTTTGTACAACCACAGGTTACAACAAAAATAACAATTTCGATAATAGACGAACATCACGTACATGTGTTTTGGGTGCTTAAAAGAACTCTCTCGTAGAAACGATTCTTTAAAATGCCTAAAACACAATTTTACGATTGAGGGAAAACAACCAAAACCTAGGTTTGGATGCTTAAAAGGACCCTCTCATCGAGACGGTTCTTTTTAACACACAAAATGTATGTTTTCGCTGAAATAAATGAAAAGTTACCAGCCCAAAAATCAAACAACGTCGGGCCACCAACGGCCCGCCTGCGATATGCCATCTCATTGGCTTATCTCTGGTGGGCCGTTGATGGCCTGACGTTGTGTGCTAGCTGGGTGGAGACCTTATGACAGTAGGGCGATAAAAAAGGAGACAATATTTCGTCAGTAAATATGGTTCGTCAATTTACATTTAACCTTCATTTTCATTGTTTTTATCGATGTTGGTACATGTATATAGTGGAAATCAATATTAAGATGTATTAAAAGCTCTGATTATCTTTTCTTTTCTGTGTTCTTAGACCTGCAAAGCATAAGAGACGATGAGGCCACAACCTCCAATGAGCTCATTTTCTTTACTTCTTTGACAGATGTTTTGATTACTTCAACGGAAAACACGAGTTGAAGTTGCAAATGACGTTCTATGAAAGCATCCAAGCTTTTCCAAAAATACCCGAAAACTCCCGATTTTGATCATTCAAACTACCGATTATTCGAAAGGATTCCTGAGGTCCCTGGCACTTCGAATAATCAAGGTTTGACTGGAATTACAATTTTTGCTTATCTAGACCTATTGATCAGGTGGTCAACAATCGGGTCCCTGATAGAAAAGGGTACTTCTGATTTAATGTTACGCTTGTCAACGAGATTGACACACCACACAACAGTTGTTGGCATTTTAACATTTGTTTGCTTTCATGCTCAGTTGAGTTGAGCATGAAAAATTTTATGACCTTGGCTAAATCTTCTGTAAGTCAAATGTTAAATTTACCACCTTAGGAGTTGTGCAAAATTTTGTAATGGAATTTGACAAATACTGTAAACCCAGATCTTAGAAGCAGACTAATCTGGGTTAACAGTGTTTTGTAACAGGTGAAATAATGCTTATGACCTTTGCCCTATATGGGGATCAAACTAAGGTGTCGGGTCCAAAATCAGACACTCTACCGTGTGGGTTGTAAAAGCCGGCTCATACAGCAAGGCTGTACAGGTGTTGATAAACTACACTCTACCACATATTCCTCCTCCAGTTTTAGATTTGTTCCCGAATCTGAATGAACCTTTATACTAGACACGGTTGTGCTCTGAGCCCATCAAATGGGTTATTAAGGATGGGTGTCAAATGTAACAGGTGATAAAATGCTTATCACCTTTGTACCGGCTGGAGATCGAACCCAAGCCGCCAGGTCTGAAATCAGACACTCTTCCACATCTATGTAAAAGCTGGCTCATACAGCAAGGCTGTACAAATGTTGATTAAATACGCTCTGCCACAGTTTAGGCCTTCCTGTCCATTTTTTACAAAAACCATAAAACATATCTATTGTATGTGATAGCATGTCCAAACAAGAAGCAAAATGGTATCCTTGGCTTTGAATACCATATGTATTGGTACTAACTTATTCTAACACCCTAATATTTCACCATACATGTAATTTCCTGAAAGTTGACCAAATATATTTTTCCAAGAACATTTTACAACTGGATCAGTTGTGCTTATAAAAGGGAGCAATGGAATCACAGATTATAGTAAAATTCCTGTCTGCCTAAAATAAAGATTGTGTGTTTCAGGTTACAGAACCCTACCTAAGCTTTTGCCCGACCCTACATTTTTAAAGCATATTTAGAAGATTTCCAGGGATTTTTCAGTTCACCCATATTGATTCCCCACCTTCCCCATGTGAAAACTTTTAACAAAGTATATATTTTTTAAATTCATATATGTACGAGGGTCATCCAATAAAGAATGAGACTTTTTCTATAGTGCAGTGAATTTACATGCTAGACTTATGAAATCATGGTCAAAGCTAGCATGTCTTTTTGGCTATTCACCTGAACCATAATCGACGAGTTTTTGTTGCTAGGCAAGATGTAATACTAGTAATATGGTGAATTTTAACTAAATGCACACACAGATTTTCAGACTATGAAGAAAGTCTCATTTTTTATTGGATGACCCTCGTAACCTGAAACACACTCATTTTTCTTTGGCCTGATGAGGCTGCTCCTTTCTGGATTGGTTTGATCTGGGTTTGCATTTTTCACTAAGACATAATTATTAGATTGGTTCCCCTCGTTCATAAAGCTCTACTTCCGTTACGCATATAACGACTGGTAACGCCTATTGAATTACAAGTAGAGAATCCTACTCATGCGACTGCGCATGCTCCAGAAAAGATTTTTCAACACAAACTGCAGTATTTTTTCAGTTGCTATAATTTGATAATTAAGTAAAAGAAAAAAATATATAAACTCCCAGAACAAAAAAAACTTAATAAAACGGCTTGTTTAAAAAATGCACTTTATGTCAAGGGTATTTTCCAATACCACGTCACTCATGACGTCAGTGTCTATGCTATACGTAGGCACAATGGCGGCTAGTAGTTACCTGTCTTAATATGCTGACAAGCTATTAAAGGGAGAGAACCAGTCTAGCCCTGATATATGTGTGAATATTTTTATAAATACTGTGATACTTATCCATTGTAGGTGATTGCATGTCCAAACAAGAAAAATCCCTATCACACATGCTCAGATTACTGCAAGAACAGGTATGGCATGAAGAAATGGAGCCCAGATTCGGACATGATCCGTAAGAGGGACAGGATGCTACGAAAATATCCATTACCACCAGACTGGCAAGAAGTGCCCGATCCAGAAACGTAAGTCCTTGGTCACAGTTTTTTTTCTGCAATAGATTCCTCCAATGATCACAGGTTTAGATAGACAACAAAAATTTGCGTAAAATCGTCAATATTTTCTTACCCATAACATCAAGCATATGTTTTAGGTGCTTAAAAGAACCGTCTCATTGAGACGGTTCTTTTGAGTGCCCACAACATATGTTTTGGGCGAGAAATAAGAAAATTATTTTTCTGTTAAACACTCTTAACTTAAGTCCTGAATGATGATTTTGGAAAGAAAAGTATCAGACTTCAATCACAACAAATGTTGTGGGTTTTTATATCCCCCGCAAACTTTGTTTGTGGTGGGTATATTGTTTTCACGTCCATGCATGTGTGCGTCCGTGCGTCCGTCCGTGCTACTGATATGGATTTGGGGGCCTTTTTAGTCGTCTTGAGATAGACAAGGGGCCATTTCTTAACAAGGGGCCATGGCCCTCTGTAAGTTGCATAAAATGATTCAGGGGACCTCAGGGGAGGTAATAAAATAAACTTCTAAAAAGGGGCCATTTTATGTCTATGGTGATGGACGTCCAAACTGGAAATGACCCACAGTAATTTGTCAGTCTGATATAAACGGGCCAATTCGGAACTAAACTGGCCCGTTATTTAGGACACTTGGCTCCTTATTTATGGCCCTTTATACACTGACCCGATATTCAATATTGGGCGTACGTCCGTGCGTCCGTCCGTCCGTCTGTAACGTTTTGTTTTTTAATATCTTGAAGAGTCATTGCTGGATTTTCATCAAACCTTGCAAACATGTTCATATATGCAAGACAAATACTTTAGACAAAAAAGTAAGGGCTAGGGGCCAATTCTATTAGAGTTATTTCCCTTTGTAGTTCTAAATGGCTTTTAATATAGGGTTTTATGCTTATGCTATTATGGGCCATACATGAGCCGATCAACTCCTACCACAGCTTTTGATGGACAGTGATACTTTGCCTATACAATGTAGACACATTGAACATATGCATGAAGGAGTTTACTTCAGAAAAAATATTTTTTGACAAAATGACAGCTGTGAGAACTTAGACAATTTTTCCCTAATAAGGCTTTTGTATATGCATAGACGGTGCCTTCATGGGCCGATCAACTCCTACCACAGTTATACCCCCAGCAAACTTTGTTTGTGGTGGGTATACTGTTTTCACGTTGTCCGTGCGTGTGTGCGTCCGTGCGAGTGTGCGTCCGTCCGTCCGTAATGTTTTGTTTTTTTAATATCTTGAAGAGTCATTGCTGGATTTTCATCAAACCTTGCAAACATGTTCATAGATGCAAGACAAACACTTTAGACAAAAAAGTAAGGGCTAGGGGCCAATTCTATTAGAGTTATTTCCCTTTGTAGTTCTAAATGGCTTTTAATATAGGGCTTTATGCTTATGCTATTATAGGCCATACATGGGCCGACCAACTCCTACCACAGCTTTTGATGGACTTCTTTGATACTTTGCCTATACAATGTTGACACATTGAACATATGCATGAAGGAGTTTACTTCAGAAAAAATATTTTTTTGACAAAATGACAGCTGTGAGAACTTAGACAATTTTTCCCTAATAAGGCTTTTGTATATGCATAGACAGTGCCTTCATGGGACGATCAACTCCTACCACAGCTTTTGATGGAGCAATTTGATACTTTGCCTATACAATGTAGACACATTGAACATATGCATGAAGGAGTTTGGTTCAGAAAAAAAATTTTTTGACAAAATGACAGCTGTGAGAACTTAGACAATTTTACCCTAATAGGGCTTTTGTAAATGCATAGATGGTGCCTTCATGGGCCGATCAACTCCTAGTACAGCTTTTGATGGAACAATTTGATACTTTGCCTATACAATGCAGGCACATTGAACATATGCATGAAGGAGTTTGGCTCAGTAAAAATAATTTTTGACAATGTGACAGCTGTGAGAACTTAGACAATTTTTTCCCTAAAATGGCTTTTGTATATGCATAGATGGGTCCTTCATGGGCCGATCAAATCCTACCACAGCTTTTAATGTAGCTATTTGATACTTTTGCTATACAATATAGACACCTTGAACATATGCATGAAGGAGTCTGGTTGAAAAAAAAATTTTTTTTGACAAAATGACAGCTATTAGAACATAGACAATTATTACCTTATATGACTTTTGTATATGCATGGATAGTGCCTTTATGGGCCGCTCAACTCTTACCACAGCTTTTGATGGAGCAATTTGATACTTTGCGGATACAATGTAGACACATTGAACATATGCATGAAGGAGTTTATAATTTCTGTTTGCACAGATTCTGCTGAAATCTTCTTTTCAAAACTTAGGTCTGCTGGTTTGAACTATAACTTGCCAAGTTTTTTCACTGAATCTTACTGTGCGGGGGGTATCTAATAAGCATTGCTTATTGACTTTTTTCATTTTATTTTGTCTGCTAAAAGGATTTAGTAGTCTCTTTGACAATGGCTATGGTCCAGTAGGAACAGTCTGATCTGGGTCCACACTGTTGGCCTCTATACTTACATAAATCATAATGTTAGCATTTATATGCAGCGGACAACATTTTTCAGATGCATTTTTGCAGATGCTTTAAGGGTTAAGATTGTGCATTTGAGCTAGCACATGAGGTTTTGGTACTAATTATATATTGGAGCAGCGAAGGTTAAGACCAGCCTATTCACATAGCTCCAGATAAGGCTGGGTATTGCGTATTTACGCAATTTCGTGAATGTGAAAAAGCAATTAAATTCATTTCTGTGCGTACGAAAACGCAATAAAAATCCTTGATACTCAATTCCAAACTTTTTCGTAGCGTATGACGCTATAGTATTCAGTTTCCGATTGTCGTTTTTCGCATCTCAAGCTGTTGTTGGGTACAAATTTATAGACGACGTGGCGCCGAATCTAGTTTATTCAATTGTAAACCAGTCCAGGAACATTCTTGGCGCTGTTTAGCTATACCCAATATTTACACGATTACGACATTTGTCTCACTTTACAGTAACAATTGCGTAACATGGGCAAAAAGCCCCAGAGCAATTGAATAATATCTAATACCGCAGAATCAGATACGTAGGTTTTTCGAAGTAAGGATGAAATAGCGATCTCGGATATACATATATTGCCAGTGTGCTTTTTGAAAGTGAAACTGAAAGTAAACAAAAAATCAAGAGAAACGAGGCCCACTTTCAATTTGCTTTCAGATGGATACCCAATACAAAAACTTGAAATACCCAATTTAAAATTTGAAATACCCAATTAAGCCAAAAAGAGGTGGGTAAAAACCCAATTGCCTCCAATCCTTATCTGGAGCTATGATTCATAGGCACACTAGAGACTCATAACAGGGCCGCATAGCGCAGTCAGTAACATGTCTGACTACTGATGCGTGTCTCAGATCCAGTGGTTGCTAGTTGGATCCCGATTCGGTCCCATACTTTCGTGGAGATTGATCATGAAATAATATCTACAATCATTCTCCTCCCTTCCACTGATTCATTCAAGAAAGGTTGTCAGTTATAAGCGAAAGTATGTGCCCAAAGTTACCAAGTACTGGTTAATCGCTTTTTCAAGCTTGCCCAGGAAAAAAGTGTGGTTTGGTGAACTGATCGCCCCCACATGACCATAGCTGTTGGCTGGGATGTAAATCAACAAACCAAACCAAAACCAAGAACTAGAGAGCCTTAGCTGCTCACATGTGTAAAGTAGGGACATATATGAAGG
Organism: Loripinus fragilis; assembly: GCA_964019695.1. NCBI lineage: Eukaryota > Metazoa > Mollusca > Bivalvia > Lucinida > Lucinidae > Loripinus > Loripinus fragilis. The sequence goes on from OZ026520.1 coordinate 15,218,908, forward strand.
CTTGGGTAAATTTTATGTCCTCTTGGCCCGTTAGATATTAGATTGCTACACGTGCCTATTCAATGAATGACTCGTATCACTTAAGTTGTGGAAAATCGTCCACAAAACATAGTAAGGCCTTCTTAATGGTCAGCATAACAAGTGACATTAAACAGAGGAAAGGATTTAGTCAACACATGGATATACAATGTATCTGTAAGGTGGATGCAATGGCAAACAGTGATGTAGCCTCCAATGTAGTATACTGATCTGTTCTACTGTTCTACACTTTTGCTCAGACTTCTTTCCCCATTAGGCCAGAATTTTTTTATAAGTTGATTTACGAACCCTCCTACTGTAATTTTTCGGAAAGTAGGAAAAAAATAAAATTTAATTTCTTAAAGATTTTTTTATTTTATCTGCCGACTCTAAATATTATTTTTTTGGTTGAAAAAAATATTATTTTTTTGAGGTTCTGTCTGTGCATTTTTGAGAGTGACACTGTTAAAAGTGATTGTCCTGTCCAGATTTTTAGGAAAATGATGAAATATTTAAAGATTACCTTACTAGTTTTACTGTTTTTCTGGAGATATTAAAGAAAAAAAGCTCTGAAAAAAAAAAAAAAAAAAGCTCTGAAAAAAAAAAAAAAAAAAAAAAAAGCTCTGAAAATGACCAGTCAACTGGTCATTTTCAGAGCTTTTTTATTTATTTTTTTTCGTCCCCCCGACCCTAGATCTGAAAATTTTTTCCCGTAAATCAACTAATAAAAAAAATCTGGCCTTATATACAATGTTTGCAGTATCTGGTTATGAGTATTTTATTTTGGCTTTTTTTTCCAGAGACAGATACTACTATTGGAATACTGTGACAGATCAGGTATCCTGGTTATCGCCATTGCATCCGAGTGTTGAGATTACTATCTCAGCTGAAAAACTAATGTGTAAGTTTGGAAATTACCATATTTTACCTAATCTGCACCCTGGGCACATAACTTTTTCAAATTACTATATCAGTCTTAAAAAAAAGTGTTGATCAAGATAAGCTGTCAAGGGAAATGTGGTCCATATCATAGGGACTTCTCTTAAAAGAAGAATTTGCTGGAAAGAACTTCTCTTAAAGGAAGAATTTGCTGGAAAGAATTGGCTCCCACCGAGAGCAAATTTTTTCCTTTAAGAGAACTCCCCATTATTAAAAGGGACACTATTGGCGAGAATAAGTGCTTGCCTCAGTAGTCTCCCTTTGATGTGTGTAACTATTCCAGCATGATATGAATTGAGCCGTGGCATGAGATTTCCAACAATGTGGCATTTTGACAAGTGTAGACTCAGATGAGTCTCTGCAGCCTCCGGTTAAGCTTAGAAACTCCAATTGGTGTTCAGTCAGTAGCTTAACAATTATAGAATACTCAAGCGACTAGCAAAGGCTCTGATCAGACTGCGCGTATGCGCAGGCTGGTCTGAGGCTTTGCTAGTCGCACATACCACATTGTTGGAAATCTCAAGCACTGACTCAATTGATATTGAATGATATAAAAGATATGACCAGGAAATACCAATCACACACTGCAGATCAACCCATGGCAGAAAGAGCCTGAGAACACATCAGGAGGACAAAGTAAACCAACTGGTTCTCCATTCCTCATCAAGATGATTGCAAAACTAGAAAGACACTAAGTACTGCAGAACAAAACAAGGACCAAACACAGAACCTTTCAAACAATGGGAGCAACAATATTTATAAACAATGAATCAACAACAACAGAACCTCCACCTTAGAGTGGACAGCAGCCTGAGCACCTGGGGGGCTTAAATGCATTTTACTGGCACCAAATCTTTGCCTTAGATTCTGTTGTTTTTAACACACAAATATTGTTTGTATAAATATTTTTATTTATTTCAAATCAGTTTATACAATACAATTTTCAATCATACAAACATGAGGATAAGAACGGAAGCAAGAGCTTATCAAGTTCTTCTCCAAAGTATACCTTTGATAACTGCTTTTGACCTGCATTAAGTGATATTTGGTCTTGAAAACCAATTTCTGGTCTTTCTTAGAGTGGCCCTTTTAGACAGGTTTTACTGTAATTCTTGCTCAGAATATCATCATTCAACCAAAATTGACAAAAATTTGACTTTTCATGGAGGAATTTGGTAAAATCTTTAGCTGAATTACATTTTGCTTTTTAGCTTTTTCTTCATTTACCCTGTTTCAAGAGCATTTTGACAGAAAAATAAGTAAATCTCTCAATATCGCGCTAGAAAATATTCTCTAGACATGACTAAAACTTGTTGACTTGGACATAAAGCATCAGCTTAAATTACACTTACATATTGCAGTGCTGGTCACAAAATGATAACTGTTTCATCATTTGGAAACCCTTCAATGAGACTTGATTAAAATAATGAAACATCAGATTTCATGTAAAGTACATACTCTTAGCAAATATTATCAGGGCTTCATATTTTTTTCAAGATTGGTGGGCCGAAGAGACCCATGGAGCAAGAAATGGTGGGTCATTTTCTGAAATGATGGGCCCAAGCATATCAAACTAAACAAAGTTGACATTTTTGTAGTATACTTTACCGACACAGTGACACAGACACTTGTTTGCATATATGTATATTGACTGCTGATTATACAGTAAAAACCTGTCTGAAGCAGTCACTCAAAAAAGAAGACCAATTATCGCTTAAAGCAGGTCAAAAGCATTGCAGAATGCTCCAAGGGGAGCATTCTGCAATCTTTTCAACCTTCATTAAGCTACCATTTGTTATAAAGATCTTTGTTTAGTCTTTTTTTTTTTTGGGGGGGGGGCTGCTTAAGACAGGTTTAGATTTAACTGTATTGACAACCTGCATGACTTGTACTTTTTGTTTTGTGGAGTTCATGTTTTGTGGAGTTCATAGACTCGCTGAAAGATGAATATTTTTATTAAAGTGAGATTTTTTCACAACTAAAAAGGATGAGTCAACTGGGCCCACTGCCTTGGAAAGTGATGGGCCATATTTTGAAATCATGGGACAATGACCTGGGCCCACCATAAATCTGAAGGCCTGTATTATATGTCACTCGCATTTAGTCTTTGAATTTACCTTTCCGAAAACCATGCCTACTTAAACTCTTTGTCTGCTAGTTTAGTCTTCGACTAAATGTCGGGCCTGACCTGGATTCAAATTGTTTGGCACTCTAATGGTATTCCTGAAAAAAATTTTCAAAAAGGATTTTGAAAAATCAGCAAACAACAAAACCCAGCATGCAAAGAGTTAATTAGGTATGCATCCATTCACTAACTGTATTAAAATTAAATCTCAAATTCTAATGCACTTGCAAATCCAACGCGACGTCTGATTGGATAACGTCATAAATTTGCGACAGTATATCCTGCGATATACTGTCGGAAACCCGACGTCATTACGTAACGTCGCTTTTCATTGGCTGACAAGTGAATATATGCAGCTGGAAAGCAGTTTTATGCAGCTGGCAGCTGCTGGACGTATAGGCGAAACATAGTATATTTTCACTGTCTTTTTTAAGGAAAAATTTAATAGTGCATTAGAATGGGGATAACCATATTCAAAATTTTCATTTGAGGAGGTATATCGTCGGATATACGTTCGGAAATCACGTTTTACGGCTCCGCATACGCGTCGCCGTAAAACTAAATTTCCGACCGTATATCCGACGATATACTTCCGCAAATGAAAATTTTGAATACAGTTATCCCCTTATTAATTGTGGGAGATTGAACATGTGTGATTTTGTTTGTGGGACTATGCTACATGCTAATATGTTCTTAAAAATGTTATCCTTTGGAAGCAAAGAATGCACCAAAGAACTGAAACTAGGCATAGTTGCATTGTTGTTTTTTTATCACAATCGGGTGACTTGAGTAACATTCTGGGGGTGGTTCGGAAATGTACATCTGTTGGCAATACTATCATAACGTTGACATGGACGTCACTAAATAGCGTCATTTATTTTGGTGTTTTTTGACGTCATTTCATTTGGCGCTTATGACATCACATAGTGGTATTATATACAATCAACCATTTTGCACTGAAGAAGGAATAAAATCCGAAACTAGTTTGTAGAAGAAAAATTTAAGTTGTACTGATTTTCTATTAAAAAAAAAATGGAAATTGAAAAAGATACGTCATACCATACTTGTTTATGACTTTGCTCTAAAACATTGGCCATAATTTGTTCTTTTGTCACGTGCCCTAGGTTAGTGTGTGATCTGTGATAGAGGCATCTCGTGCTCATACTCACTTGCTTTTTGCCTGCTAGTGTCTTCTGCTAACAACCTTTTCAAGCAGCTTGAACCAGATTGGGTCCGACAAAGTGTCCAGCCTGATCTTAGTCAACGCTGTTTGACGCTCTGATGGTATTCCTGATAGAATTATTTGAAAATGATCATGAGCAAATGACAGAAACATGCAAAATTTAGTAACCCAGCTTGCAAAGAGTTAAAATGTACAAGTTTTTATTAGTTATCTCTCATATAACCTGCATTGTTGCACGTTGACCTGAAAAACGTTGCCAATCTGAAGGCATGTGCCTTTATCAGGTCATCATGATGTTGCGCATTTTGATAGATATGATACATGATGTTGAATCAACACGAAAATCTATAACTACGTCATAATCGCTAATTTGAAGAGTGAACCAACAAGCGTTCTCGAAGCCTTGCCTGGTAAACTTGATATCAAGAGACACTCACCTAGTATTCTCTATATCTCAGCAAGCCTCGTGATGTCAACAAGCATTCTCGAAGCCTTGCCTGGTAAACTTGATATCAAGAGACACTCACCTAGTATTCTCTATATCTGGGCAATCCTCGCGATTCAACAAGCGTTCTTGAAGCATTGCCTGGTAAACTTGATATCAAGAGACACTCACCTATTATTCTCAATTACTCATGTTTCGCTTTTGTTTTGAACATATAGCTGTATTAAGAAGTAAAGAAGAGGCAATGGTTGAATCTGAGAGTGAGGAAGAGGATATGGATGCCAATCCTGATGGCAGTGACTTGGTAAGTTCTGATTTTAGGAAGAGGATATGGATGCCAATCCTGATGGCAGTGATTTGGTAAGTTCTGATTTTAGGAAGAGGATATGGATGCCAATCCTGATGGCAGTGATTTGGTAAGTTCTGATTATAGGAAGAGGATATGGATGCCAATTCTGATGGCAGTGATTTGGTAAGTTCTGATTTTAGGAAGAGGATATGGATGCCAATCCTGATGGCAGTGATTTGGTAAGTTCTGATTTTAGGAAGAGGATATGGATGCCAATCCTGATGGCAGTGATTTGGTAAGTTCTGATTTTAGGAAGAGGATATGGATGCCAATCCTGATGGCAGTGATTTGGTAAGTTCTGATTTTAGGAAGAGGATATGGATGCCAATTCTGATGGCAGTGATTTGGTAAGTTCTGATTTTAGGAAGAGGATATGGATGCCAATCCTGATGGCAGTGACTTGGTAAGTTCTGATTTTAGGAAGAGGATATGGATGCCAATCCTGATGGCAGTGATTTGGTAAGTTCTGATTTTAGGAAGAGGATATGGATGCAAATTCTGATGGCAGTGATTTGGTAAGTTCTGATTTTAGGAAGAGGATATGGATGTCAATCCTGATGGCAGTGATTTGGTAAGTTCTGATTTTAGGAAGAGGATATGGATGCCAATCCTGATGGCAGTGATTTGGTAAGTTCTGACTTTAGGAAGAGGATATGGATGCCAATCCTGATGGCAGTGATTTGGTAAGTTCTGATTATAGGAAGAGGATATGGATGCCAATCCTGATGGCAGTGATTTGGTAAGTTCTGATTTTAGGAAGAGGATATGGATGCCAATCCTGATGGCAGTGATTTGGTAAGTTCTGATTTTAGGAAGAGGATATGGATGCCAATCCTGATGGCAGTGATTTGGTAAGTTCTGATTTTAGGAAGAGGATATGGATGCCAATCCTGATGGCAGTGATTTGGTAAGTTCTGACTTTAGGAAGAGGATATGGATGCCAATCCTGATGGCAGTGATTTGGTAAGTTCTGATTTTAGGAAGAGGATATGGATGTCAATCCTGATGGCAGTGATTTGGTAAGTTCTGATTTTAGGAAGAGGATATGGATGCCAATCCTGATGGCAGTGATTTGGTAAGTTCTGATTATAGGAAGAGGATATGGATGCCAATCCTGATGGCAGTGATTTGGTAAGTTCTGATTTTAGGAAGAGGATATGGATGTCAATCCTGATGGCAGTGATTTTGGAAGTTCTGATTATAGGAAGAGGATATGGATGTCAATCCTGATGGCAGTGATTTGGTAAGTTCTGATTTTAGGAAGAGGATATGGATGCCAATCCTGATGGCAGTGATTTGGTAAGTTCTGATTTTAGGAAGAGGATATGGATGCCAATCCTGATGGCAGTGATTTGGTAAGTTCTGATTTTAGGAAGAGGATATGGATGCCAATCCTGATGGCAGTGATTTGGTAAGTTCTGATTATAGGAAGAGGCTATGGATGCCAATCCTGATGGCAGTGATTTGGTAAGTTCTGATTTTAGGAAGAGGATATGGATGCCAATCCTGATGGCAGTGATTTGGTAAGTTCTGATTATAGGAAGAGGATATGGATGCCAATCCTGATGGCAGTGATTTGGTTAGTTCTGATTTTAGGAAGAGGATATGGATGCCAATCCTGGTGGCAGTGATTTGGTAAGTTCTGATTTTAGGAAGAGGATATGGATGCCAATCCTGATGGCAGTGATTTGGTAAGTTCTGATTATAGGAAGAGGATATGGATGCCAATCCTGGTGGCAGTGATTTGGTAAGTTCTGATTTTAGGAAGAGGATATGGATGCCAATCCTGGTGGCAGTGATTTGGTAAGTTCTGATTTTAGGAAGAGGATATGGATGCCAATCCTGATGGCAGTGATTTGGTAAGTTCTGATTATAGGAAGAGGATATGGATGCCAATCCTGATGGCAGTGATTTGGTTAGTTCTGATTCTAGGAAGAGGATATAGATGCCAATCCTGATGGCAGTGATTTGGTAAGTTCTGATTATAGGAAGAGGATATGGATGCCAATCCTGATGGCAGTGATTTGGTAAGTTCTGATTATAGGAAGAGGATATGGATGCCAATCCTGGTGGCAGTGATTTGGTAAGTTCTGATTATAGGAAGAGGATATGGATGCCAATCCTGATGGCAGTGATTTGGTAAGTTCTGATTATAGGAAGAGGATATGGATGCCAATCCTGGTGGCAGTGATTTGGTAAGTTCTGATTATAGGAAGAGGATATGGATGCCAATCCTGATGGCAGTGATTTGGTTAGTTCTGATTATAGGAAGAGGATATGGATGCCAATCCTGGTGGCAGTGATTTGGTAAGTTCTGATTTTAGGAAGAGGATATGGATGCCAATCCTGATGGCAGTGATTTGGTAAGTTCTGATTATAGGAAGAGGATATGGATGCCAATCCTGATGGCAGTGATTTGGTAAGTTCTGATTTTAGGAAGAGGATATGGATGCCAATCCTGATGGCAGTGATTTGGTAAGTTCTGATTATAGGAAGAGGATATGGATGCCAATCCTGGTGGCAGTGATTTGGTAAGTTCTGATTTTAGGAAGAGGATATGGATGCCAATCCTGATGGCAGTGATTTGGTAAGTTCTGATTATAGGAAGAGGATATGGATGCCAATCCTGATGGCAGTGATTTGGTAAGTTCTGATTTTAGGAAGAGGATATGGATGCCAATCCTGATGGCAGTGATTTGGTAAGTTCTGATTATAGGAAGAGGATATGGATGCCAATCCTGATGGCAGTGATTTGGTAAGTTCTGATTTTAGGAAGGGGATATGGATGCCAATCCTGGTGGCAGTGATTTGGTAAGTTCTGATTTTAGGAAGAGGATATGGATGCCAATCCTGATGGCAGTGATTTGGTAAGTTCTGATTTTAGGAAGAGGATATGGATGCCAATCCTGATGGCAGTGATTTGGTTAGTTCTGATTATAGGAAGAGGATATGGATGCCAATCCTGGTGGCAGTGATTTGGTAAGTTCTGATTTTAGGAAGAGGATATGGATGCCAATCCTGATGGCAGTGATTTGGTAAGTTCTGATTATAGGAAGAGGATATGGATGCCAATCCTGATGGCAGTGATTTGGTAAGTTCTGATTATAGGAAGAGGATATGGATGCCAATCCTGGTGGCAGTGATTTGGTAAGTTCTGATTTTAGGAAGAGGATATGGATGCCAATCCTGGTGGCAGTGATTTGGTAAGTTCTGATTTTAGGAAGAGGATATGGATGCCAATCCTGGTGGCAGTGATTTGGTAAGTTCTGATTATAGGAAGAGGATATGGATGCCAATCCTGATGGCAGTGATTTGGTAAGTTCTAATTATAGGAAGAGGATATGGATGCCAATCCTGATGGCAGTGATTTGGTAAGTTCTGATTTTAGGAAGAGGATGTGGATGCCAATCCTGATGGCAGTGACTTGGTAAGTTCTGATTTCAGGAACCCTTTTAGGACCAATGGAATTTTCCAGAAAGTTTGATACATTTAAGACGGGATGGTTCATTATATATATTGAGGGTTCACAGGTTATAATTTCTAAAAAATGCATTTCTTTCACTGAAGATTGATTTTGTCAAAATACAGTGAAACCTGTCTTAAGCGGCCGCTCATAGTCAAAACAAATATCTTTATGACAAATGGTAGCTTAATGAAGATCAAAAGTATTGCAGAAGCATTCTGCAATGCTTTTGACCTGCATTAAAGGATAATCGGTCTTGAGGGAGCGCAGTGGCTCAGTGGTAGAGTGCTTGACTCGAGACCAAAGGGCCGCGGGTTCGAGCCTCACCGGCGTCACTGCGTAGTGGTCCTTGAGCAAGACACATTTATCCTAGCATAGTACTGGTTCAACCCAGGAAGACCCGTCCCTATATAACTGAAAGATTGTTGATGGGACGTAAAGAAACAAATCAAATCAAAATAATCCGTCTTGAAAAACAATTTTGGTCTTCTTTTTGAGTTGCCGCTTAAGAAGGCTTTACTGTTTCCCTTTACCCCTTCCCGTATACGAGCATTAAATGACCCGTGCATCCAGCTAAGACTCTGATCAGCCATGCCTTGCCATTATTGATCAGTTTTCTGTGTGTTTGTGTAAAAAAACTAGAAGACCTTTGCTACACATTGAGGCAAAAATGCTGATCAGAATTTGTTGATGCTCAGGCTGATCTGAGTTTTTGCTTAGTACACATATCATTTTGTTATGCACTGGCTCAAAAGCCAAGTCAGTGGAAAGAGTATCATAGGTTTAGCGTAAAATTGTAAATATTTTCTTACCCATACATGTAATTTTTAGCATATGTTTTGGGTGCTCAAAAGAACCGTCTCTTTGAGACGGTTCTTTTGAGTACCCACAACATATGTTCTGGTCGAGAAATAAGAAAATTATTTTTCTGTTACCCACTCTTAACTAAAGGCCTGGAGTAAGCTACAGTAGTTACAGATAGGACGAATGCGAAATTTTGTGTGAACTACCATCGGTGGTGACAATAAATACCTTGATTAACCTAAAAAAATGCACATGCTCCTATTAGCAAACGCGGAATACTTTATAGGGTGAACGCCTGGCCCAGAGGTTGTAAAACTTTTTTCATGCTCAACTCAACTGAGCCCGAAATTTCAACTGCTCATACAAATTAAAATACCGAAAAGTGAAGAAGTTTTTTTGCATTAAGCCTCTCAGATGTGGTACTTATCCTGCTCATAAATGTTAAAATGCCAATAATTTTTGACATTTTAACATTTATGAGCAGGATAAATTTTGTGCTCAGCCGAGTTGAGCATGACAAAGTTTTATAACCTCAGGGCCAGATATCTAGTCTGCCCAGTGGTGCTATTTCATTATAAAAATGAATTCATTGTCTGGATGAAAAACAGTGTGGATACTGCATCTGCCTGCTGGTGCTTGTACAGGGCTCTAGTTTGACACGGTAACACGGTCAGGTATATTTCAGACTGAAAATCAGGTGGTTGCAAGGACGATCCTCCGCCCTGAAACGCCAAGTTGTCAGCTATTTGAAAGAGGATATGCATGTAGATAAGGAATTCAATACACTGGCACATGTCAAGCCTGGGTTAGGTTGATCTACTGCCTCAATAAGAGCTAGCTGTTGATGGGGATGTTTAGTATCAAAATTAAACAATCTTGAAAAAGCAAAACTTAAAAGGGCTGTGGCATAGCTTAACCACTCTAGTTTTATTACGACTGGATGGAAGATTCCATCATTGAAGGGTAAACTATGGTCATGCTGAATCAGGATATATCCACTTTTGAAACCAGTTTAAATCGAGAACTGGTTGCTCCTAAGGAAGCCTCAAACTGTTTACCATTGAGTATAAGAATAAATTTTTATATTTTGAATCATGCAAACTAACAGGGTGGAATTCAGAAACGAGCCGGATAGCATAATGTGCTTGTGCATGACAAAGTCATCATTTCAACTTTGCATCAAGCGAAGACTCAGATCAGACTGTGCATCTGCCCAGTCTGAACAGTTTGCTGTACACACAATAGATAACTAATTATAAGGACCTCAAGCTTTCTGCATGTGCCAAATAAGCACTCTAAATTAAACTTTGTGGATGGACATGCTGCTCTGTTGTTTGGTATGTTATGCACATGTTCATTAAAGTATTCAGCAGAAATAGGTTAGATATCTATTATTTGTTTACAGTGCAATCCCTTTATAAGGCAATTTGGGAGCGCAGTGGCTCAGTGGTAGAGTGCTTGACTCCAGACCAAGGGGCTGCGGGTTCGAGCCTCATGGATGTCACTGTGTTGTGCCCTTGACCAAGAACATTAATCCTAGCTTAGTACTGGTTCAACCCAGGAAGACCCGTCCCTTCATAACTCAAAGATTGTTTATTGGACATAAAGAATCAAATCAAACAAAATTTATAAGGCAATGTTTTGGGTCCATAAGAATAAAAAGTGTCATAAGTGAATTATGTTTTGAATGGACAATTTTACAAAGGAATTATAGGAAAATGACCATTTTATGGTCATTTTCCTATAACTCCTTTGTAAAATTCCAAGGTAAAAAAATTGGATAGCCATAACATGACAATGTTATATCCAAATCCATTTACAATGAGGTAATTCATAAAGGGACTTTACTGCATATCTTTGCCTTTTACAGAGTGATAGCTCATCATCGTCGTCATCTTCGGAAGATGAAGAGGACTTTGACATGAGACGGAACCCTCGAGGGGGGCGTGGCAACTATGACTCTGGCAGGGACAGAGGAAGGGGTAGAGGAGGGGGCGGCAGGAAAAGAGATGAACTTGACCCAATGGACCCATCTTCTTATTCTGATGTTCCAAGGTGTGTAATAAGAAGTAATCAATGGTTCAATAAGCCAGCTTATGCAAATTTGGTATTTATAGCATTGTCTAGTGATGCAAATTTGGTATTTATAGCATTGTCCAGTGATGCAAATTTGGTATTTATAGCATTGTCCAGTGATGCAAATTTGGTATTTGTCCAGTGATGCAAATTTGGTATTTATAGCATTGTCTAGTGATGCAAATTTGGTATTTATAGCATTGTCCAGTGATGCAATTTTGGTATTTATAGCATTGTCCAGTGATGCAAATTTGGTATTTATAGCATTGTCTAGTGATGCAAGCTGCGGAGGTGACAAGGGGGTGCTGGAGGAGAATACTTTTTGTAAAAATAGTGCAAATTGGAGCATTATGAGTGCCCTTTTAGTGGCTATTGTCTGCTTTAGGAGGGGTAGGTGGGTGAGGGGTTTTGTTGATATCAAAATACAGTCAAACCTCGATTATTCGAAGTGCCAGGGACCACAGGAATCCTTTCGAATAATCGGTAGTTCGAATGATCGAAATCGGAAGTTTTCGGATATTTTTGGAAAAGCTCGATGCTTTCATAGAACGTCATTGTTTTGCCAGAGTTTGCATCTTCAACTCTTGTTTTCCGTGAAGTAATCGGTACATCTGTCACAGCATTAAAGAAAATGAGCTCCTTGGAGGTTATCCTTTGCAGCACGGATGCATACTTGCAGGTCTAAGAATGCAGAAAAGAAAAGAAAATCAGAACTTACACACTATATACATGTAACAACATTGATAACGACAATTAAAATAAAGTTAAATGTAAATTGACGAACCATATTTACTGACGAAATATTGTCTCCTTTTTATCGCCCTACTGTCATAAGGTCTCCACCAAGCTAGCACACAACGTCGGGCCATTAACGGCACAACAGCGATAGGTCATTGAGATGGCATATCGCTGGCGGGCCTTTGATGGCCCGACGTTGTGTGCTTTTTGGGCTGGTGACTTTTCTTTTATTTCAGCGAAAGCATACAAGAACCGTCTCGATGAGAGGGTCCTTTTAAGCATCCAAAACTAGGTTTTGGTTGTTTTCCCTCAATTGTAAAATTGTGTTTTGTGCATTCAAAAGAAGTGTTTCGATGAGACAGTTCTTTTGAGCACCCAAAGCACATGTCCGTGATATTCGTCTATTATCGAAATGTTGTTTTTGTTGTAACCTGTTTGATCTTCAAAGTCGGTGCGCTTGGCGTGTTCGCTTAATGTACAGTGGTCAAGAATAAATCAAAGGATGAGAGTGGATCAAATTAAAATCAATTTTAGCTCATTTATGCCCCTAGTTAGACATTTTAAAAACATCAAACAAAACCATCATTGTAGACGACCTTAATTAAAGACACCATTTACTCACTTAACGGTTGATCACGTAAAAGTGTGAACATTAATCCGGTGTCGATTACCTGTTGCAACTTTGTTTGCTAAATCACTCGGGTGTGTTAAATCGAACTCGACCAAACAAAGAAATCATGATCATCATGCGTGACATTTGGACTTCGAATCTTGAAGGGTAATTTTAATAGTAATTTCTTTCACCGGGACCGACGAATCACTTCGAAAAATTGAATTTTTCAGATAATCGAAATTCGAATAATCGGTAGTTTTATTGCAATAGTAAATAGAGTAAAAAAGTCGGGACTGTCCGTCGTCTTCGAATAACCCAGTAGTTTCGGATAATTGACGTTCGGATAACCGAGATTTGACTGTATTGGATCAGAACTTGACGCTACTTAAAATGATCTGAAAGATTTTTTAGTCATTAGACAGACCGAAATACTTTTGTATAAGCCAGTACTTGTTTGGATTTTGTACATTCAATTCTCGCAAACACAGGTCTCCTGATACTTTTCTAAAAAGAAAAAGCGGCTGGATTCCAGAGATATTGGCAGAAAATACTGTTCACTATTACAAGAAAGCAAACACGATTGGATGGCTTTATTTCTATAACTTTCTTCCATAGCATTTTGCAGACAGCGTGTTGTGAAACCGAAAGTAAAACTGTGCATTACACAGCAACCTTGTGGTTCTCGATGGTTTCCGCAAGCTGCACTATTGATACGACGGAGACTTAGACATGTTTTCATTTGGTGGCGAATGCGTTTACGAAGATTTGCGATGCCTCCGTAATAAAACCAACATGCCCGAAGAGAAACAAATTTGGATTTCCTCTAACTTTTCCCTACTGTGTAAACAAGAAAATGAAATATGACATTTCGGACGTTACACTCTGGAAAAACATTAAATGCGTAATGCTTATTTTGTTTTTCGTACATGATACGCGCTAGAATTTAAATAAATGCGTATCCTGTCAAATATTTTCATAATTTACGCGGTACGCAAGCTTATCTAAAGCCCTGGAGCTTAGTACTAATCCCAACATAACATGACTGAAAAATGTTGATGGGGACATAAATGACCAACTCTAACAATCAATCTTTTAGTAAATAGGCCACATGTAATATTGGTAAAATTATTCTTAAATACATTGACAGCGATCCATTGCAGCAGATGATTCACATGAAATGTCAAACCTTATATTCACCAAAAATCAAGAAAAATATGAACCAATACATGAGATTTCCAACAATGTGGTATGTGCGACCAGCAAAGCCTCAGATCAGCCTGCGCATACGCGCAGTCTGATCAGAGCCTTTGCTTATCGCTTGAATATTCTATGATTGTTAAGCTACTGACTGAACACCATTTGGAGTTTCTAAGCTTAAAAGGAGGCTGCACAGGCTCGTCTGAGTCTACACTTGTCAGATTGCCACATTGTTAGAAATCACCTGTCACGGTTCAAATATAAAAAAAATATTGTCTGCTTCAGATGTGTGGTTGGCACTTCAAAGGGTAACTCTTTGCCTACTAGTGTCATCTGCTGATAACCTTTGCAAACAATTTGGGCCCACATCAGGTCTAACAAAATACCGGGCCTGATCTGGATCCAAACTGCTTGAAACTCTGATGGTATTCCTGAAAGAATTTTGTGAAGAAGTTGTTTTGAAAAAAAACCCAGCAGACGACAAAAAAAAAGGACGAAAAATTACCCAGAAGGCAAAAAGAAAATCATAATCTGAACCACTACCCTTATTATTTTTCAGGGGAGGCTGGTCAAGTGGCATGGAAAGACATGGAGAGGCCAAAACTGGCGTAGATACAACAGCCTCAGGCCCCTTATTTCAACAGAGACCCTATCCAAGTCCAGGGGCTGTACTGCGGGCTAACAAGGCTTCAAAGCCACCTTAGTTAATGGATGTGTACATTTTTGGAAAATCGTGTTTTATTAAAAAAAACATTTTTATGGAACATTTTAGCAGATCAATTTAAATTTGATGTGACCCTTGTCATGGCAAGTCTGGACCTGTCTTCTTGAAAACTGGCCCTAAGGTATATAAAACTTTTTCATGCTGAACTCAGCTGAGCACAAAATTTATCCTGGACATAAATGTTAAAATGCCAACAATTAAGCATTATATTTCTTTATTTGTCAGTTTTTTGTTTTATGAGCAGTTGAAATTTTGTGCTCAGTTGAGTGGATCATGAAAAAAGTTTTATAACCTCAGAGCCTGTGTTGATCCTGATCAGTTTTCTCACTGTGTAACAAAAGAATAAATGGGCCTGTACGCAAGAAAACTTGACATTGTCATGCAGTCTGACTAGGGATGTGGTTATTCACCCCCTGTAAATACTTTTAACCTGCATTAAGCGATAATCGTTCTAGAAAACCAATTTTTGTCTTCTTTTTGAGTGGCCGCTTAAGACAGGTTTTACTGTATAAAGCACAACTATGATGGGGCGGACTTGATTTAGAAATTTTAGAGTACTCGACGTACGCCAAAACAGCCACCTAAAACAAGTAAAATTGGGCACTTTGGAGTACTCCGGAATAAATCAAGCGACACAAATATTTTCGAATGTACAGGCAGTGCTCTGCCATATTGTTTTGGAACAGGTCACGTGACTGTTCTGTCTACACCACCTTGGAAGATGGAGTACTCCGGCGTACACCAGCACAGATGTTCCAGTGCACTTGATTTCTGTTCTGGCTGATCGGAGTGGAAGGCGTAAAGAGAACAGCTTAATCAAGTCTGCCCATGGTCATTGCATAATGTTGCAAAATTATGTACACAACTAGTGGTTTATCGATTTTGAAACATGACATTATATTATTGTCAGGTGCGACATCATGTGATAAACTTTGGATATTCAAAGCTATTTTAAGAGGCCACAAGTTTGGAATTTCAAAATCATATTGTGAATGAAGATTATTTTTATCTTAGCAACCAGTAAGTACGCCCTGATAAGATGCTACATTGCACAGCATCTCATCTGGGTGTATACTGTTTGTGGTTTATGACATAAACATCAAGAAAGGGTGAAAGGCTGACCTCTTGGCTCTCGTTTGTGATGTTTTATTTTGTTTAGTGTCACTTTCCCATGTGGTATCCTGGGTCAGGGTAGGTACTTGATTGTATTGATTCCTGATCTTTGCCACCTTTCTTACTTTAAAAGAACTGGTTCAAGGTATGTTCAGGCATCATTTCCACTTGTAAATATATTCATTGTAATGTACTTTTATTGAAAAGGTATATGTAAAAAGTGTTGCAAATAAAACATTGTGTAAACTGACATCTTCTCTTGATTTTACTCTTTACCTCCAAGTGTCGTTTGCTGATACTTTTGCAAACAGTTTGGAACCAGATCAGGCCCGACATTGATCCAAACTGTTATGACACTCTGATGGTTTTAATATTCTAGAAAGAATTTTTTGAAAAGTTGATTTTGAAAAAAATCAGATGACAAAAAAAACACTGAAAAATTACCCAGAATGCAGAGTTAATTTATATGTTCTTTTATAGGTCCAGATAAGGAAAGGTTTTGATGTCTTAAATGACAAAAATATGAGCCGTGACATGTGATTTCAAAAAATGTGGCATTTGACAAGCGTAGACTCAGACGAGCCTGTGCAGCCTCCTTTTAGGTTTAGAAAGTCCAAACAATGTTTGGTTAGTAGCTTAACAGTCATAGAATATTTAAGCGACAAGCCAAGGCTCTGATCAGTTTGCGCAGACTGGTCTGAGTCATTGCTGGTCGCACATTGTTGGAAATCTCATGTCCCGGCTCATATACTTTCTGCAACATACATGTACCAAATCTGGGTAGATATGAGCTAATAACTCACTGAGACACAAATTCCAATAAAAAGATGGTTTATTTATTAAGATAGAACCGAGACATAAACATGTTTGCATAAAAGAAATATTTATTCCCCTGCCTTCACTCTGTGTACTGGGAATTTTTTCTTGCTTTTTGTTGTCTGCTACTTTATAGTCCATTACCAGTGGACACACTGGAGGGGACTATAGATTTGCCCTCCGTCTGTCCATCCATCTGTCCGCTGAATTCTGGATCCCGAGATAACTACGGTAGGCATGTCATATTTGTTTTTGCTGTCACATTAAAATTGTGATTGCACCAGTTAGGGACTTATGTGTTATGGGCAACATCCATACTTTTCAAATGATTCTTACAGGAATACCATCAGTGCCAAATATTTTGAACCAGATCAGACCATATTGTCTGGCCGGATCTGGGTCCAAACTAGTTGTAAAGATTGTAGAAAACTATGTCCCCGCAACTGTAAATTGAGTAAGCATGTTTATCAAAATTCTAATCCACTCAATGACATTATTATGTCACAATGATACAATATATACAAAATGGCTGGGATTCATCATTTATTTCAAGAGATTGTATGTGGAAGTACAATTGTGTTCAAAATTTGACATTACAGTGCTGGTGTGACCTTGAAAATAAAGTCAAGGTTACCAAAATCAATCTACTAAACTCTTAATTAAACTATGCAACTTTGGTCAAAATTCACCCAATGGTTCAGAAGGTAGTGTGCAGAAAATGCTGATTTTAACAGTCTATAGTATGGGCTACTTGAAAATAGGTCAAAGTCACCAAAATACATTCAACTCTTCATTGTGCCACAATGGTAGAAGAGAGCGCAGTGGTAGAGTGCTTGACTTGAGACCGAGGGGCTTCGGGTTTGAGCCTCATGCGTCACTGCTTTGTGTCCTTGAGCAAGACATATTTATCCTAGCTTAGTACTGGTTCAACCCAGGAAGACCCGTCCCCTTATAACTGAAGGAGTTTTGATGGGACCTAAAGAATCAAATCAAACAAACAAAACAATGATAGAATATGTAAAGTTTGGCCAGAATCCATTGTTTGGTTCAAGAGATAATGTGTGGAAACCCTATTTGCGTCAAAATTTGACATTTCCAAATGCTTGTGTGAACTTAAATATAAGGTCAATATCTAATCAAGTCTTTAACTCCCTCCAAACAATGTATCTGTGCAAGTTTGGCTCTAAATCCACCCACTGGTTCAGAAGATAACCTATGGTAATGATTGAAGCTACAAGGACGGGATCCACATCAAAACCAACATGTCCCCACAAACATATAATTATGGAGGAGTAAATAAAATATTCAGCATGACAAGGGTTCACTACCCACTTTACATGTACTTACCATAAAATTCATAAAGCCTAGTTTACTAAGGAAGTTATGGGAAATTGTGTAAACCCTGATCAGAGTGTTCCAGTATATTAGGAATCATACTTTTTATCCAGGCCTAACTGACCAAATATTACGGTTAGATATGGTAGGCCAGTTTGAATCATTTTGTGTTACTGTAAATGTTTAGTAACATTACATAACCATTGCTTTTGTTGCTCTGCTTCAGCTTTACCTCAAAATAGTCTCTAGGACAGAACTACAACATATTATTTGATATGCCCGGCCAAGCAGCGCAATTGGTAGTGAGTCGTATTGCTGATACAGGGGTTGCGAGTTGGATCCCAGCCCAGCCTCATACTTTCATTGAGATTGTTCATGAAATATTTTTTACGGTCATTCTCCTCCTTGCGCTGATTCAAGAAGGGCTGCTGTCAGTTACAAGAGGAGGTATTGCACTAAATACTGTTTAAGTGCTTAGTTTAAGCTTGCCAAGAAAAAAAGTGGTTAGTTTAACTGACCCCCTTGGCATGACCATTGTTGTTGACTTTTAAACCACAAACCAGACTTGCATTTTTCTGATAGTCGGGGAACCAAAGTCGCGTATCTTGCAAAAACACACATTTTTTGCACCCGAAAGGTATACGGCTGGAATTTTGTATACTGATAGTCTAAATAGTGCTTGATATGAAACCACTGTATAGCAATGCGCCTAGAATTGCATTTCGCGGAAAATGCATTTTTTGTATGCCGCATAGGTCATGTTAAGCAATCTTTCATAGCATAGAAATTGTGATGTTTCCCTTATCAATAAGTTAAAAGTGTGCTTTTGGTCTTCAAAAGACTCGTCTCATTTAATAGGTCCATTTAAGAACCCACAACATATGTTTCGGTTGAGAAATAACAAAACTAATTTTCCATTACGCACTCTTATCTGGAGGATGGGTATGAGAAGCCGTTTGACTGTTCGTTAATACAATAATACACTATCAAATGTATTTAAAAGTATGGGCAGTCGTTTGTGCACCAAAATAATCTTCTTATGGACATTTTTCTTCACAAATACTATGCGGTAACATTTCTGCATCTCAGACGGGGACAGACAGGTTTTTCATGGAGCTATGATATTAGTTATACAAGTTTTTACATATAAGTATATTTATTTCACCACTGTTAAATGAAATTATTGTTTACAGTAGATAAAAATCCCCTTGGGCCCTACAATGACCCTCTGTTTCAAAGCTGTTGTAAATATGGAAGATAAACATCCTTTAAACCTTGATAGATTTCATTTATGTGTTAAACTGCTCTTAAGTTGTCCATAGTATTTAACTACGCACCAGCTGGCATGGACTAAATTACTTAGTATCAAATTGTTGTGCTTTCATATTTTTACTTTTCAGCTACATTTTCTAGTTTGCCGTAGAAAATAAAATAAATTGTCCTAAATTATGTCCTAAACGTCTGTCTAACTATATGCAGTGTTTAAACACATTAAATTTAACATTTATTTATTTATGTAAAATATATGCAACTCAAACCACTTCAGCGGGAGGACAAAAGTGAATAAGTAAGTACACAATTTTTTACGAGATATGCTTCCAAGCGATATATAAACAATCATCAAATACATTTTTGGACTATATATGCAGTTTTAATGAGATTTGAATCAAAGACATCTATAGATTTATTTTCAAAATGGGGGTGCCCTAATCTACATGCTTTATAAATCAATAAGCAGTATCCTTAGATGACCACCACTGCTTCCGTGGTCTACGCCGATGTTGTATTATTACATAAAATCAATATTTTTCAATCCTGAACTTTTTTTTGATAAAATTATATAACATTTTGAAAAATAATATTTTGACATGTTCTTGCTGGGCTTCCGTAGAAAGTTGACTGCTCTGGCGTTATGCAAGTCGATCGAGTCTGCTATACAGTGGTTTCAGATACACCATAGAATTACCTTCGCAACCATACAAAATCCAGCTGTATACCTTTCGGGTGCAAGGGTTAGCATTTTTTCTACCTTGGTTCCCCGACTATGAATACATAACTTGACTTCAGTCGACAGTACACCATTGCAAATACCTGCTTTTTATCTAACCAAAGCATCTGCAATTTTGAAGTTGCTACGTCAAACGTTTAGGAGATGCATTTACAAGAAAGTACATTATTTTACCTTTGATCTTGACCTTAGGTCAAGGACACACATGAAATGTTGCCCAGTATCCTCTACATCATATGAATTATTCACCTGCAAAGTTTGAAGTTGCTATGTCCAAGGGTTTAGGAAGAAATGCATTTACAAAAATATTTGATATGACAAGGCTCGAAAAGCATTGCCCTCTTCATCATGTGACCTATGTACCTGCAAAGTTTGAAGTTGCTCCGGCCAATGGTTTAGGAGATGCATTTACGAGAAAATACATTCTTTGACCTTGACCCCAAGGTCTAGGGTGTCAAGGTCACCCAAAATGTTGCCCAGTACCCTCTACATCACCCCTTATCCTCTATAAGCTGAGCAAGTTTGAAGCTCCTAGCTGTTATGGTTTTTGAAATATCCTGATTACAACATTTCATTATGGCCATTTAAAAGGGGCATAACTCCATGAAGGGAGATAATCCAGATTAAAAAAATATGAGTCCGTTATTTTTTGATGAGAAATGCATCTACGAAATTTCAAACCCTATCTTAAATTTGAAGCAGACGGAAGGGCGGACGGACGGACAAGCCCAAAGAAATATGCCCCTTCAGTCAACACTGCTATTTTTTTACATTTTATACAGTTAACTCTTTGCCCCCTACAGTTAACTCTGCCCCATGGGGAATTTTTCATGATTGTATGTTATCTGCTGTCTGACATTTTTTTTTCTAAAAATTCTTAAAGGAATACCATCTGAGTGTCAAACAGATTGGATCCAGATCAGGTCCAACTT
This sequence comes from Loripinus fragilis, assembly GCA_964019695.1. NCBI lineage: Eukaryota > Metazoa > Mollusca > Bivalvia > Lucinida > Lucinidae > Loripinus > Loripinus fragilis. Next base: position 15,239,786 of record OZ026520.1, read on the forward strand.
TTTGCCAGGCCTGATCTGGGTCCAAACTGTTTACAAAGGTTATCTAGGTCCAAACTGTGTGCAAAGGTTATCAGCAGAAGACACTAGTAGATACATGTTTTTAATCAGGTAGCAGGAATATTTCTGGCTCACAGACCTGATTGGCCTTTGAGGAAATTTCTTAGAAAAATGTTCCTATACCTCATAAAAAAGCCTATCCTTTCTACATGGGCCTTTCAGTAAAATTAGGGGTCTTTTAGCACAGAGCCCCCTCGAGAATTATCCCTGAGTACATTTGTCAGTACCAAAATTTTTAATAAGATATGGCAAGTGACAAAGGTACCCAATATTTAGGGTAACTGCTAGGAAACAAAATGTTTTCTTGCAGGAAAGATAAGACTATCTTGAGAATTAAGCCTGGGATAGAATTTTTTATTTGACACATGTTATCTTATTAGGCCAGAATTTTTTTATTAGTTGATTTACGGTATTTTTTTTCAGACCTAGGGTTGGGGGGGACGAAAAAAAATAAATAAAAAAGCTCTGAAAATGACCAGTTGACTGGTCATTTTCAGAGTTTTTTTTTTTTTTTCAGAGCTTTTTTTTTTCTTCAATATCTCCAGAAAAACAGTAAAACTAGTAAGGTAATCTTTAAATATTTCATCATTTTCCTAAAAATCTGGACAGGACAATCACTTTTAACAGTGTCATTTTCAAAAATGCACAGACAGAACCTCAAAAAAATATTTTTTTCAACCAAACGAATAATATTTTAGAGTCGGCGGATAAATAAATTTTTTTTTTAGAAATTAAATTTTTTTTCCTACTTTCCAGAAATTACAGTAGGAGGGTTCGTAAATCAACTAATAAAAAAATTCTGGCCTTATACCCAGACCTGCCACGTGTGGACTGTCATTTGTTTGTGACAGTATTGGAACTCGCCTATATGGTCTCAAGTGACAATCATTGTTATGTCAAAGTTATGATGTCATGTATTTTCTCGTCTCGGTATGTTCAGGAACTTCTTGAAGGTAATTCTTAAAAAGAATAAAAGGATCCATCATGAGTGTTAGGGTGAGATAGAAAAATTTGTGCCGAGGATCAACCTTTGGCATCACGAGGCTTGCCAAGCGAGTTTTTTATATCCAACCCTCACACAAATAATGGTTTCTTTTTCTTTCTCACCATTAAATTCCTCATTTTATGCTTAAAAAAGGCTCCCAGTTCCTGAATATGTTGAGTGTGACATGACCTCACATTGACATCATTTGACGACCACGCATGAGTTCCAATACAACCATTAAACAACACACATGTGACAGCATGCAGAGATAACATGGGTAAGATAAGAATTCTATCTAAGGATAAACTATCAAATGAGCTGTGACATGTGATTTTCAACAATGTGGCATTTTGACACATGTAGACTCAGACGAGCCTCTGCAGCCTCCTTTTAAGCTTAGAAACTCCAAATGATGTTCAGTCAGTAGCTTAACACTCATAGAATATTCAAGTGACTAGCAAAGGCTCTGATCAGACTGCGCGTATGCGCAGGCTGATCTGAGGCTTTGCTGGTCGCACATACCTCATTGTTGGAAATATCATGTCGCGGCTCAAATATCCTTATCCCATATGCAAGAAATATGGAATTGCATGGTGAGCAAGAAAAAAACACACCATCATTTGTGTGAGGGGTGGATAGAAAGGTCCATCCCTCGGGATCACAGTTTGTCAGTATTTGACACGCCTTGTGGTGCCAAATTGTTAGGGGAAGAATTTTTCTATCCTACCCTCACATTCATGTTTCTCATAGTCCATTGCATCTAGTTAGGGGATAACTGTATTCAAAATTTTCATTTGGGGAGGTATATCGTCAGATATACGGTCGGAAATTTAGTTTTACGGCGATGCGTAAGCAGAGCCGTAAAACGTGATTTCCGAAGGTATATCCGACGATATACCTCCCCAAATGAAAATTTTGAATATGGTTATCCCCATTCTAATGCACCACTAACATTTATTCTTTAAAAAAAACAGTTGAAATGTACTATGCTCCGCCTACGTCCAGCGGCTGCCAGCTGCATAAAACCGCTTGCCAGCTGCATATATTCATTTCCAACCAATGAAAAGCGACGTTACGTAATGACGTCGGGTTTCCGACAGTATATCGCAGGATATACTGTCACAAATTTATGACGTTATCCAATCAGACGTTGTGTTGCATTTGTAAGTGCATTAGAATTGCCAATATAAATGACTAAATCAATTATAAAGACAAGCAGTGTGGACTGTGATAAATCTTCTCCATTATTGATCTAGGTCCATACTTTTGTTGTCAAGAGCTTGGTACATGTAGCCATTATGGCGAGATACACCAGAAAAGGCTCAGATATTTGGCCAAGAATCTGGAAACCGGATACGTCCTGAAAAAAGTTATCGGTCTTGGGAGTAGGCCCTGTAATTGGCAAAAAAATTTGAAGAAAACTCCTAAAAAGTATGTTCTTAGATTTTTTATCACTCATGTCAGAGCTCATTGATTTCATTTCTACTAACCTTTACCATAAACAATGTATAAGGGTCTGGATGAGGGGAAGAAATTTATGCAAATTATTTATTTAGCCCATTTTCACAACAACAAAAAAATTAACAGTATATTTGAAGTTTTTTTTGCTCAGTTTTTAAATATTCAGCTACAAAATCACTTGATCAAACAATATGGTTTATAATTACTATTCGCTGAAAGAAATGGGCTTCGATGTGAGAAAAACTGTCTTTGGTCTTCAGCGCTTTTGTTATTCACTTATTGGAAAGTATCATATCTAGACATGCTACGAGCAAAATTTCAGTTTTCTAGCTAGTCTCTGTAGCTGAACAAGCTACAAAACGCCCGTAGACAGGTTTGGTCACGTCGAAGCCCAAATAATAAGGCTAATAATTGTTAATCATTAATGAGTCGGTGTCCAGCAAAAGGTACAAGTTGGCATGTGCACCCTTGGAAGACTTGGATCAGCCTGCTCATCCCCACAGTCTGATCAGTCTTTGATGAGTGCTCTATGGGTAGCCAAGGGTCCAATGTTTCTTCAGGCGGAAAACTAAGACTGGTCAGATGGGCAGACTGTTTTGAATCTTCGCTGTATGCACATGCCAACTTGTACATCATGCTGGATACCTGCTCATAAACCCCATCCAGACAATTATAAAACAAACTACAGTACAAAAATAAAATAAGCCGTGACATGTGATTTCCAACAATGTGACATTTTGACAAGTGTAGACTCAGATGACCTTTGAAGCCTCCTTTTAAGCTTAGAAACTCCAAATGATGTTCAGTTAGTAGCTTAACAGTTAAAGAATATTCAAGCGACTAGCAAAGGTGCTGATCAGACTGCGCATATGCGCAGGCTGATCTGATCCTTTGTTGGTCGCACATACCACATTGTTGGAAATCTCATGTCACGACTCAAATAAGATTCATAAAAAGATAAATATTTAGCACATAGCAACATTGTATCATTTACAGATATAACAAAATGGAATGGTAGAAGGATATTTTCATGCATTAAAATGGCATTTCATGCCACAAATTACTGTATTTGTGCACTTTGGACAATTTTTTTTCCTTGCACTCTTTGCTTCATTGTGCACCTTTTCACACATAAATTGCACATTTTTCACACATCATTCTGAAATACTAAGTAATTAATGGTAAAATACGGTAGTTCAAACTCATTCAAAATGCTTAACCCTTTGAAGACAACAGGTACTATGGCAAACTGTGAAGACCAAGATATGCCACATAATGCATCAGGATCTGCACTGTTTGCCAAGACAAAATTTCTAGCTAGTCACTGTAGCTGAGGAGACTGATTTTGTCTCGCTTTGTAGGAAACCATGAAGACAGGTTTAGTCGCGTTGAGGGCCATATTGCTCTGGTAGTACATCACGTTCACTAAAATTAGTATGTAATGCTTTAATACCGTAAGTGCACACCTCAGGTGTTTTCTGAAAATGTATTATACTACTCAAAACAAGTTAAGGGTCAATAAATTAAATGGCAGTAACATTATGCGAAAACACCAATGACACCATAATAGCATACTCTAACAAACATGTATATGACCTGTACATAGAAACACATGTAACTAGTTCAAAGAATGCATTTCAAATGTTTTACCGCCATATTTCCTAAACACGGTAGATATCTAATATCTTTGGTGAAGTTAACACCCCATCTAAGAAATTATGTTGTAGTTTCATTTGACCCTTAACTTGTTTTGACTAGTATATATCCTGAGGCACTAATGAATGAGTGCACTGTTTATAGCCATGATAACATCAAGACAAGATTTTTTTTTGAGTCTATGAGACATAAAATAAACATGAGCTCTAAGGAGCTTTTGAACCCAACTACAATTCATCTGTGCTGAGCTGAATGCTAAGGTGATGGGATTTGGTTGCAGCTATAGATCGCTTTAATATATTAAATTTTTGCAGCTTTAATTCTAATTTAAATTTTTGTAGCTATTCTACATTAATTTTTTGTAGCTATTTTGGCGCAAGTTTAATGGGAAGTATTTCCCTCAGAATGTTTTTATATTGCATGAAATGTTATACGGATAATGTTGATGTCATCAAGTGAATGCTAAGAAGCATAATATACATGTGTATATCTAATTTTTTTAACGAATTATAGAAATGAAAATATACCACTTTCTGAATATTGAAAATAGTTCCCATGGTCATTATAAGACTAGTCCTGGAAAATACTCAGCGACACTCTCCAGATTTACTGAAATTACTGAATGCCCTCTTAAAATTACTTTCCATACTTTAAGCTTGATTAATTATAAGTGGTGCTACCAAATTACTATATTTTCTAATTTTTACAAGAAAAAGTATGTCATGGGTACTCATTGGAATTCATTGATTATGCGCAACATACATCAACAATTTTATAGTTTGTGAAACAAGGTGTGTTTGTGAAAACCTTTGTTCTCGGAAAAGATGCATTTTCCCAATGCTAAAATGTGTTGTACATATACACACACCGACAAAAAACAATATACCCCTCACAATAGGTACCAGGGGCATAAGAAGTTCCATCTCCAGCTTCTCTAGACTGTTGAATGAGACTTAAATCTGTGGCCCACAGTCTCCATATGATCTTTGCTATTGGTGGGATGTTAACACAAATACACACCTAATGCATCTGCAAACAATGCATATGAACATGTTGTCTGCTTAAATCATCTTCTGCTTGTATTTGCTAAAAAATGACTTATTTAAGTATACAGTAAAACCTGTGTAAAATGGCCACTCAAAAATAGACAAAATAAAGATCTTAATGACGAATGGTAGCTTAATGAAGGTCGAAAATATTGCAGAATGTTCCCCTTGAAGCATTCTACAATACTTTTGACCTGCATTAAGCAATAATTGGTCTTGAAAACCAATTTGTGGTCTTTTTGAGAGTGACGGTTTTACACAGGTTTTACTGTAGAGGCAAACAGTGTGGACCCAGATCAGACTGCTCCTGGATCTATACTGTTAAATTAGTTGTAGAGTCTTCTAAATCATTTCAGCAGATGACAAAACAGATGACATTTGTTGTGACTGGAGTCTCAAGCCTAAAGAGCTATTATTGAATGCCTTATGAGATTCTTTCATCTAGCTTGGTAGAGTATATCTATTATAAAATGCATTATCATAATAATTTGAGCCCTGATATGTGATTTCCAACAATGTGGCATTTTGACAAGTGTAGACTCAAACAAGCCTATGCAGCCTCCTTTTAAGCTCAGAAACTCCAAATGATGTTTAGTCAGTAGCTTACCAGTAATAGAATATTCAAGCAACTAGCAAAGGCTCTGATCAGACTGGGCATATGCATATGCATAGGCTGGTCTGAGCCTTCGCTGATCGCACATACCACATTGTTAGAAATCTCATGTTGGGGCTCATATGACATTGCCTCGGGGAATGTAATAACGCCATATATTAAAATCAATGAACCACTACTAGTGAATTACATGTATATAGTTTGGTAACCTTTTAAAATGAACCCTGAAACAATGTCATGTTTATATGGCAAAACTTAGCATTTTCATTGTCATATTATAAATAGAATCTAACTTTCATGCTCTTGTATTAAGCTCGTTGCAAAAAAAGTGATAAAATGCTGAACTTAGATTTTTATTTTATCTTTATTTCCTTTAATAAATTAAAAAATACATGAGCACTGATGTAAAATCTTCTATTTATAGAAATGACCAAGAGCATTAAAAAAGTGTTGATCCAGATGAAGCTCAACAAAGTGCCCTCTCATCAGTATCTTAACTGCCATAAAGGATGCATAATAAACATCTATTTAAAAAAAGATTATCATACATTTAACCCTTTGCATGCTGGTTAAATTTGCATGCTTTTTTGTCATCTGCTGAATTTTTTCAAAATCAACATTTTCTTAAAAATTCTTTCAGGAATACCTTCAGAGTGTCAAGCAGTTTGGATCCAGATCAGGCCCGACAAAATATCAGGCCCGACATTTTGTCGGGCCTGGTCTGGGTCCAAACTGTTTGCAGAGGTTATCAGCAGACGACACTAGTAGGCAAAGAGTTAAAAGAGCTTGGTAACAAAGTAAATCAGTGTTTGCATATATGCAAATTTGTTTCAAACCAAATTCCTTTATGGTTTTTTTAAAAATATGAAAAAAGAAATTTGGGTTTAAATATCACAGAGATTATACTTTAACCTGTAAAAAAATTGGTGTGAGAAAACTAATAATTTGTCTGGCGTAGTTTTTTTGTGAAATCCTGGTAATTTCTTGAATTTGACAAGACCTCAGAATTGCTTTCAGTGTTGGTTCTCAATCAAATTTTCTAGGATTGACAAAATTGTCTTGTTTTAAAGCTCAATCAAACTTCAACATATTGAGCTAACCTTATCTAACTAGAGCAAAAGTTGATAAATTTAGAAGCAGATATGTCTTGTAACCTTTTTCTAGAAAGTTCACTGAGATTTTTAACAACTATGGCAGATAAAATAGACATTGGTGAGAAGTGAAGTTTTGTGCTCTCTCATCTATATCTACAGTGATAACAAATATACAAGTACTCATCGAGTCATTTCCTCCATGATAAAATTTCTAATTTATTCATAACATAAAAACACCATTTAAAAACCCTCAATATATATTGGTCATCCCATGAGACAATCGTACTAAGAACATATTAATAAATTCATTGTTTAGCTCTGAGTGCATTTTGCATATTTTTTCAATTTTTTTTTAAGAATATTATTAGAGTGTCAAACAGTTTGGATCCATATCAGGCCCCACATTTTGTCGGGCCTGATTTGGGTCGAAGCTGTTTGCATTTATTATTAGATGACATAGTTCATTACTGACAGGCAAAAAGTTAAACACGCACGGAAAGCTATCCTGTGGGGCTCGACATGTCTTGTATTTGCTTGGCCTTAAACTTCATCTTCCAAACTTGTATGCATATGACCACATGCGTGGATCCAGAAAGTTTTGCTGGAGGGGGTCCAACTTTGACATGTTTTTTTCTGATGAGAGGATAGAGTATCCAAATACCACTAAAAACCGGCCATCATCGGCCTGATGATGAAACACCATTGAAATGGCGTTTCGCTGACGGGCTGATGATGGCCCAATCTTGAATGTTGGCTAAGTAGCTTTAGGATTTTTCAGGGGATCCTGACTAATATTGCTAAGAAACCCTATATTTTAGTGATTTTTCATGGGGGGGGGGGGGGTGGGGGGGGGGGGGGGGGGGGGGGTTGGGTCCGGACCCCTGTCCCCCCTCTGGATCTGCACATGGACCACTGAAAGTTTAAGTTAGTCTGTGAGGATGCAGATGAGCCTGTGCTAGTTGATGGTGATAAATACCAAGGCCGTTGTCGGCGGTCTGGCCGGTCCGGCGTTGGCCGGACCACTTTTTTGCCCAAAATGGTTTTAGCCGGACCACATTTTTGGCCAAATATGTTTTTGCAGGGCCGTTTTCTAACGTTCCTTCTTTAATGATCTATTTTTCGAATATTAAATATTAATTATTAAATGATAACAGAAGCGTGCGCTGGTCAATATTTCGGCTGCCTCAGGGTGTGAAGACAGTGGTTAAACAAACACAATTAGAAAATGACACCTGTTTTAAGGGGCGAATTACGTTTGAGCGGAAATCATACCGTGACGGAGTATGAAATGAGCGGAGAACCATACAGTCAAAAGAGCGGATGGATAAAACACTCAAATGAGCCAATTTTCCAGGTAATGGTCTTTAAATAAGTATTCGCTCAGTTGCATTACCTGTAATGGCCAACATTGCCCAGTCCTTAGTAGGTAATTTGGAGCGTATTACAGTGGCGAATCCAGGGGGAGTTCAGGGGTTCGCCCCACCCTTCCCGCTATTAAATATTCTATGAAAATGAAATAATTTGGTCTCGATGAGACCAAATTCATTTTCATAGAATATTTAAGATAAATAAGATAAAATCCACAAAGTGAAACCTACATCTTTTATACACATGAACCCCATTTCGAGGAATCCTTGATCCGCCCCTGCATCAGGATGTTTACCTGGAAAAATCGCTCATTTGAATGATTCAAACAGCCACTCTTTTACCTTATGATTCTCCGCTCTTTCGTAAAAATAAATCTGCTCTTTCGTATTATGGATCCGCTCAAACGTAAATCTCCCGTTTTAAGACAGTAATTATGATCGAGTCGCGATGCGACAAAACCTGTCTTTGGGGTATTCGACAAAGCCAGGCTCAAACCAGTCTCATCAGCTACAGAGACTAGCTAGAGAATTGAAACTTTACTCATAATAATTCTAAATATAATACTTTACCATAAGCGAATAACAAAGGAGCTGATCAGACTGTATTTTTGAGTACCCATGACATATGTTTTGGTTGAGAAATAGGGAAAATATTTTTTTATTACACACTCTTATCTATAGTTTGTTTGTTTGATTTGATTCTTTGCGTCCCATCAACAATCTTTCAGTTAAACAGGGACGGGTCTTCCTGGGTTGAACCAGTACTAAGCTAGGATAAATGTGTCTTGCTCAAGGACCACAACGCAATGACGCCGGTGAGGCTCGAGCCCGCGGCCTCTGGGTCTCGAGTCGAGCACTCTACCACTAAACCACTGCGCTCCCTCTATTATCTAGAGGCCTGAGAATGCTGTGCCTTGGTTAATATGTATATACTGTTACATGTACGTAAATTAATGAAAAGAAACAAAAAAGAACAAAAAAAGACAAAAAAAAGAAAAAAAGAAAACAATAGATAAAAAATAAGATAAAAAGAAAAATGAACAAAACAAAACAAACAAATAAAAAAAATAAAGCGGGGATATCTGTATCAGATTTAACTGTTACTTTAAATTTTTAAGAATCAGTTAACTTTGATGCCAGCGCCTGATGAGACCCACCGAGGGGTCGAAATATTTGTTGATATTTTGGTGGTTGTGGGAGGGTGGCAGTCGAAAGAGGTTGTGGTAGGCATTTGAAAAATAGCTAAACTGCATATAAAATAAGCTGAGGTTCACAAGCAAAAATGGTCTCAAAGTGCAACAGAATCGCTTCTTTAGTCATCTTGAATTACAAAATTTGCTTGGGGGAGATCCCCAAAGCCCCCCTTACGAGAAGGGGTCAGCCCCCCTTACGAGAAGGGGTCAGCCCCCCTCTCGTTCTCTCCCCCCTCGTGCCGTCGGCACTCGGTGAACACCAACGATGATGGCCGTACCACTTTCTTAAAGCCGACGACGGCCCTGAGTACCAAAATCTCATGAGTTGGCCATTAGTAGAAAATCTATGATTATCTAAGCAATACCACATTGTGAACAACCTCAAGCTCCCTATATAAAAATAATATCACAAACTTTCATCTAGCCTAGTTAAAGGGGACCGCAACCCTGATAATAACTACGTTTTATATGAAAGATCTTAATAAACCACGAGTTTTGGTACCAGTTTTATCTAAATCGGTTGAAAAATGTGGAAGTTGTTGGCGTTTGAATATTTGTAAATGGACTGTAATGGAAGCAGCCATATTGTAGGCTTAGTGATGTCACTCAGCCTAATTAAATATGCGTAATCAAAATAAAAGACTAACCAATGGATTATTTGCATTAATCTTTAATGAAAGATTTTCCTTATGTATAAAGCTGCATATCCGCTGAAACAAGGATGATGTGATAGTAGTGATAACTAAAAATTAAGCAGTTGAAAAAATTCTGAAAACTAATTAAATAATCAAAATGGCGGCTAAATGTCGGCCATATTGAATTCTTTAAATGCCAATAACTTGCCCATTTTTCAACCGGTTTTGATGATACTTGTTTAAAAATTCATGGTTCATATAGCTCTTTCTGATAAAACATACTTATCATTAGGGTTGCTGTCCCCTTTAAGAGCTATATATACTTAACCCTTTGTATTCAGGGAAACCCCTAAACAAGTACTTTTGCAAACAGTGAAGACCCATATGAAATGCAGCATAATGCTGCATGTCATCCAGGTCTACACTGTTTGTTAAGGTAAAAAAAATCTTCAAACAAAAGAATGCATTTTTGGAAATTATAACCTGACACCCCTAGATATGTACAATGGACTATCACAAGTTCATTGCATCAAACCAGAAGGAAGAATCCATTAGTATACAAAGGTTAAAAATAACAAAGGAATGCCACAATCACAGACCCGCCTATGGCACTAAGGGAGCGGCTTGTTTTCTAATCTCTAGGGCTTATTTTTGGTCGATTTTATAGCCATTATTGGTTTATATTCCCAATACCAAAAAGTATCATTTTTCCCAATTTTTGGAGGAAAATTCCCAATTTCAAATCAGAAAAATCATCATTTTTATCATAGCAAAAGTTGGCTTAAAACTGTCGAATATTCAAAATTGCACTGTCTCATATAGTACATCATGCAATGTGGATTATATGTTAACACTACAGCTAAATTCAGATTTATATTTGATGTATTTTATGATTTGACAATACAGCTAAAAGCACTAAAAAAATCCCAATTTTTGGCATTTTCATGCTAAAATAGACCCCTTACCCATTATCAAATTTTACCTGTATCACGTGATATCGGCTGACCAGTCCAACAATTGGACTACTTCCGGTAAATGAAGCTGTAATAACTTACTACTAATTTTGCATGCATTTCACTTATATTCATAACGGTTAAACACCAAACAAAAGGAAAATGGCAATTATATGTACCACAATTACATATGATGACAAAAAGAGTTAATTTTATATCAAATTTATCTAATTTACGCTGCACGTCGGAACCAGTATATGTTTAATGGGTCCGAGGCTGCACGAAGCCTTGCAGACTTTTATTCAAGTGGTATGCTTTCCGGCATATATTTCCACAATTATTTCCGCTGCTGCTGGCACTGAGTGCTGACGAAGGCCCTGGTGAGATGATGTGTTTCCCTGCCGGTCTACACTATAACAAGAATGTCCAAAATATCACAGAAATCGATGTGTCTTTATTGGAACTTTTTCCGAGAAAGGATGTCTTTATATCGCCATTTTTGCGAACTTTTCCAAAGGGGGGAAATGAATGGATGGTGTAGACCTGTGGGGAAACACATCTCTCCGAGGCCTTCATCAGCAACGGAAATAATAGGGAACTGTCTGCCTGTTTCACAAACGTCTCATTTGAGCCAAAAATCATCTGAGTAAAAGTAATGATTCGGACATGTTCGCGCTAGAAGCTAATACGCTGTTCTTACTTTTTAGAAGTTGCAGCAATAGAGTAAAACCTCTACAGCTCGAACTCTGGTACATCGAAGCATCCGCATATTTCGAATAGAATATATGAAATATTGGATTCCTAATATAGGGTATATTTCTTAATATGCAATGCTTCGTGGGTACTCAAAAGAACCGTCTCAACGAAACGCCTGCTTTTGTGTATTCAAACGCATATTTTTTGTAAGACTCGGACCGAGTGTAAGATTAGAGGAGAATAATAACTTTTTGATTCAATTTTATTTGCAGTCAAACTCCTTTTAGCTCAAACTACTAAAAGTTCGCTGTGAAATGTCTGAAACCCGCGCCCACTTTGAGTTGAAAGAGTGAATATTTAAGTGGTTCCCTATTTGTAAATAACCAGTTACGTAAAGGCATAGGTTTTGAAATTTGGGACCGCATATGCGCCCAAAACTGAATGTCAGGTAACTCTTATCCCTCCTTGGTAAAATTGTTACTGCATTTGTAAACGTATGAACGCCTAAGGTTAATAGAAACTTTTAAAAAGTGTTTCTATAGTATCTGTTTTCATAGCTTCGCGTTGTAAGTCATTTGGGAACATTTACAGATCTTAATTATTAAGTTACTTGAAGAATTTTCGGGTAGAATTTCTATAGATGTCTAATATTTCATCTAAATGTTTAAAAGAAACAGCAAAGTGTATTCATTTTACTATTTTTGGGCCACTGAATGTACGCGCCAAAATTCAAATCCACTGAAGTCTTGCTATTAAGAACTTAAGAACGGAATCGCTACTTTTCTTATTCTCGAAAAAAGATAAATTTATATTTTAATATACATTTAATAAGTATTCCGTATTTTTTTACTATGCATGTAATAAGTGTAAAATATACTTTGATTTCGAACTATTATAAAAACTGGCGCATATTAAAGCAGACTATAGAGAGCGCACAGACTCGAGAAAGTCTTTGCTGTTCGCACACAACAGGGTCTTTCTAGTAAAACTACCATGCACACAAACACACACGCATACGCACACATTATGGATGTAGATGTATACTCAGCCTCATGCCTGCAGGATAAGTTTGTGTGGGCGTTTGAGATGCTTTTACAAATATGTGATAAGTAGATGTCTAGCTGGGCTTCTTATCAACTTCAAAGAAAGCGACTGGTCACGCATGCCGAAGTTCTAAAGACACGTGTGCCAGATTTTATTGTTTTTAAAGGGCCCCTGAACACTCATTGAAGAACCGGATGCAATTTGGGCCAGCACAAAATAAAATGTATCTTATCACTCAGTTTAACTGATATTATAGAAGGTCTATAAAGTGAGATCAACAGCACGGATGTATAGGTTACCGTAAACCTATATGATCCATGTCAACAGTCAGTATACCGGAAGTAGTCCAATTGCTGGACTGGCCAGCCGATGTCACGTGATATAGGTAAAATCCGATAATGGGAAACTCCTCTATTTCCAATTCCAGGGGTATGGGTCATCGTCCCAAAATAGTGAAAAAAAAAGCCCTATTAACAAAAATACTAAATAGTTTAACAAAAAAAGTTTAACAAAAATAGTATATTTCAGAAATCTAAATGCTAAAATTTATATATGAAACAAAAATCAGTAATCAAAAAATAAATATGGTACTTCATATCTTATCACTAAATAATAAGACAATTAATTGCTATTCAGAATTTAACAGCTACTAACAATAGCTTCTCAATTTTTTCTGGCAAAATAAAGCTATTTCTATAAAAAAAAATGTGAAATGCTAGAAAATATAATTTGAATAAAATTCAATAGCTGAAGCATGCGCAAACAAATAGTCCCTGAACAGACTGCTCATAGGAGCAGTCTGATCTGGGACTATTTTGTTTGCGCATGCTTTACCTGTAATTTGGTTCTGCCACTGAAAGAATTAATTAATAACACAACCATTAATTAACATATCACTAATAAACAAGTACATTCTATTATGTCTCAAGTAAAGCACTTCATGCATGATTCACCATTAACAAGATCACATGAAAGGTCATGCCTTATTTCTCTCCCAAAATCAAAATTTGTCATCCACCGCAAATGTGATTGACACTTTGAGGGTCAAATGGCTGCTTAAATCTTTGCAGGCTGGGTAAGTAAACAATTCTTTTTTATTGTCTGCTGATTTTTCTTCTTCAAAATTAACAATTTAAAAAAATAACTCAAGGAATATCATCAGAGTGTCAAACAGTTTGGACCCAGATCAGGCCCGACATGTTGAAGGGCCTGATCTGGATACAAGCAGTTTGCATAGGTTATCAGCATTCTACACTAGCAGACAAAAAGTTAACGAAGGCATGGATTTCTAATTGGTAAATGAGTATACTAAGGCAAGGATTTCTATGATAAAGAGAGTCAATGTCCTCTAACTAATTGTTGTCCTATATTATGTCTATGTCTTGGTAGTTGTAGTAGTAGAGGGCAACTGTTCAGATATCTTCTTTTCCTCCATCTTAAAGTGTGTATATGCTATAACCCCTGAAATAGATAAAAACGATAAATATGAAATACAGTGCAGTCCAGGGTTCATACAGGCAAGTTTGAGTAAAATTCAAGGACTTTTCAAGGACTTCTAAAAGCTTTTCCGACAGTTTCCAAGGACTTAAAACATATGAAAAATACTGATCTAAGTGTTAAAATTCTACTTCAGAAATGCTAGACTGAGGTAATGGAGACATTTGTACTGGAAAATTAGTATAAAATTGATGTTCTGTATTTGGTGCAGCATTTGCTGCACCAAATAAAGGCACATCAATTTTATACTGATTTAGGTCTCTATCAACAGTGCCAAGTCCTACAGAAAATAGTAGAATTCAAGTACTTTTCAAGGCTTTTAAGTGATTTTCCAGTACTTTTCAAGGCAGGTTTAATTTTCAAAGACTCTTCAAGAAAGCCCTCTAAATTCAAGTACTTTTCAAGCCTGTGCGAACCCTGGCAGTCCCTAAGGGCCTATAAAACACGCCTCATTAATACAGACAAAATGGTCATGTGGCTTCCAATTTTCCTTTACCATGGAATTTTACAAAATAATTATTGGAAAATTCATTGAACAGACAGGCAAATAATGATTGACATTTCAGCATCCAGCATCATAGGGAGATAAAAGACTGAATAGACAGGCAAATAATCATTGACCAGCCAGTAATCAACATCATAGCTAAGATAAAAAACTGAATGGAAAGGCAAATAATTATTGACATTTCAGCAATTAGCATCATAGGGAGATAAAACACTAAATAGACAGGCAAATAATGATTGACATTTCAGCAATTAGCATCATAGCTAAGATAAAACACTGAATGGACAGGCAAATAATGATTGGCATTTCAGCAATTAGCATCATAGCTAAGATAAAACACTGAATAGACAGGCAAATAATTATAGACATTTCAGCAATTAGCATCATAGCTAAGATAAAACACTGAATGGACAGGCAAATAATGATTGACATTTCAGCAATTAGCATCATAGGGAGATAAAACACTAAATAGACAGGCAAATAATGATTGACATTTCAGCAATTAGCATCATAGTGAGATAAAACACTAAATAGACAGGCAAATAATGATTGACATTTCAGCAATTAGCATCATAGCTAAGATAAAACACTGAATGGACAGGCAAATAATGATTGGCATTTCAGCAATTAGCATCATAGCTAAGATAAAACACTGAATAGACAGGCAAATAATTATAGACATTTCAGCATCCAGCATCATAGCTAAGATAAAACACAGAATGGACAGGCAAATAATGATTGGCATTTCAGCAATTAGCATCATAGGGAGATAAAACACTAAATAGACAGGCAAATAATGATTGACATTTCAGCAATTAGCATCATAGGGAGATAAAACACTAAATAGACAGGCAAATAATGATTGACATTTCAGCAATTAGCATCATAGCTAAGATAAAACACTAAATGGACAGGCAAATAATGATTGGCATTTCAGCAATTAGCATCATAGCTAAGATAAAACACTGAATAGACAGGCAAATAATTATAGACATTTCAGCATCCAGCATCATAGCTAAGATAAAACACAGAATGGACAGGCAAATAATGATTGACATTTCAACAATCAGCATCAAAGCTAAGATAAAACACTGAATGGAAAGGCAAATAATTATAGACATTTCAGCAATCAACATTATAGCTAAGATAAAACACAGAATGAACAGGCAAGTAATGATCAACATTTTAGCAACCAGCATCATAGCTAAGACTAGAAATGTGTCCATGGGACATGGATGCCCCCGCTATTGCCAAATTCGCATAAATAGGGCAATGTTATTAACAAAGGGCAATAACTCTTAATAATAATCGGTGGATTTTATCCGTAATCGAACTTGACCTGTATTTTACGATTACATACCTGTGTATGAAATATGAATCCAATACACCAATGTATTCAAAAGATATCGTCCAGAAACCATTTTTCATACGGGGATCAAGGGCCATAACTCTGATAATAATTGGTTGATTTTATCCGTAATCACACTTGACCTGTATTTTATGATTATATACCTGTGTATGAAATATGAAACCATTTCACCAATGTATTCAAAAGATATCGCCCGGAAACCATTTTTTGTACTGAGATCAAGGGCCATAACTCTGATGATAATTGGTGGATTTTACCCGTAATCAAACTTGACCTGTATTTTATGATTATATACCTATTTATGAAATATGAATCCAATACTTAACTCTTTTCAAAAGATATCGCCCGGAAACCATTTTTCATTCGGAGATCAAGGGCCATAACTCTGATAATAATTGGTGGATTTTGTCCATAATCGAACTTGACCTGTATATTATGATTATATACCTGTGTATGAAATATGAATCCAATACACCAATGTTTTCAAAAGATATCGCCCGGAAACCATTTTTCGTACATACGGGACAGGACGTACAGACAAGGGTGATGCTATATGCCCCCCCATTATAAATGGCGGGGGCATAATAAAACACAGAATGGACAGGCAAATAATTATAGACATTTCAGCATCCAGCATCATAGCTAAGATAAAACACAGAATGAATAGGCAAATAATGATTGGCATTTCAGCAATTAGCATCATAGCTAAGATAAAACACTGAATAGACAGGCAAATAATGATTGACATTTCAGCAATCAGCATTATAGCTAAGATAAAACACTAAATGGACAGGCAAATAATTATTGACATTTCAGCAATCAGCATCACAGCTAAGATAAAATACTGAATGGACAGGCAAATAATGATTGGCATTTCAGCAATTAGCATCATAGCTAAGATAAAACACTAAATAGACAGGCAAATAATGATTGACATTTCAGCAATCAGCATTATAGCTAAGATAAAACACTAAATGGACAGGCAAATAATGATTGACATTTCAACAATCAGCATCATAGCTTATATAAAACACTGAATGGACAGGCAAATAATGATTGACATTTCAGCAATCAACATCATAGTTAACCCTTAAAGCGCAAAGAAAAAAATGCATCTGAAAATGTTGTCTGCTGAAGTCGTCTGCTGCAAATAATTGCTGACAAATTAGAAGCAAACAGCTTGGACCCAGAACAGACTGCTCCTATAGGAGCAGTCTGATCTGGGTCCACAATGTTTGCCATAGAGGCTTCTTAAACTTTCAGCAGACGAGAAAAGCAGATGACTTTTGTTGCGATTGGCGCATTAAGGGTTAAGATAAAACACTGAATGGACAGGCAAATAATGATTGGCATTTCGGCTATTAGCATCATGGCTAAGATAAAACACTAAATGGACAGGCAAATAATTATTGACATTTTAGCAATCAACATCATAGCTAAAATAAAATACTGAATGATCAGGCAAATAATGATTGGCATTTCAGCAATCAGCATCATAGCTAAGATAAAATACTAAACTGCAGGCAAATAATGATTGACATTTCAGCAATCAGCATCATAGCTAAGACAAAACATTAGATAAACAGGCAAATAATTATTGACAGTTCAGCCATCAGCATCATAGCTAAGAGAAAACACTTCAAATTGACAGGCAAATAATGATTGACATTTCAGCAATCAGCGTCAAAGCTAAGATAAAACACTAAATGGACAGTCAACTAATGATTGACATTTCAGCAATCAACATCATAGCTAAGATAAAACACTAAATGGACAGTCAACTAATGATTGACATTTCAGCAATCAGCATCATAGCTAAGATAAAACACTAAATGGACAGTCAACTAATGATTGACATTTCAACAATCAGCATCATAGCTAAGATAAAACACTAAATGGACAGTCAACTAATGATTGGCATTTCAGCCATCAGCGCCATAGATAAGGGAACAGGCAAATGATGGTTGAAAATGTCAGCAATCAGCAGCATAGCTAAGATAAAACACTGAATGGACAGGCAAATGATGATTTACGCTTCAGCAATTAGCATCATAGCTAAGATAAAACACTAAATGGATTGGCAAATGATGTTTGACAATGTAAGCAATGGGTGCTTGTGTGCTGGCCTAAATGCTCTATATTTACAATTTATCTGTGCTGACTAAGATTGCATGGTAGAAGGCAATGTGAAACAAAAAGTTAAACGGCTTGATCATAGCAAGCAACGAACATTCAACAAAATTAATATCATCAGAAAAGTGTACTTATTGAATTGGGCAGTTCTTTTTGAGTACCCACAACGAATGTTTGGCTGAGAAATTAGAAAACTAATTTGGAATTACTCTCTTAATATCTGAAGGCTTCGACCACAACTGATAAATAGAGCTTAATGCATTGCTTTAAAGACCCACTTGGCCAGGCATAAAAATAGTACACTTTTCTCATGATTTCAACAACAACTAGACACAACCTTATTTCCACCTCGTTGAGCATTCATAAGAACCACACAATGAATCATACCTGAAAACATCATTATCTATAACTACAATAAATCTTTTTTCATGCTCGACTCAACTGAGAATGAAATTTACCATGCTCATTAATGTTAAAATGCCAACAATTGTTGGCATTTTATCATTTATTAGCATGATAAATACAACACCTGAGAGTTTGAAAGCAAGAGAAGTCCTGATTTTTCAACAATTCTATTCTTTATGAGCAGTTGAAATTTCATGCTCAGTTGAGTTGAGCATGAAAAAGTTTTATAACCTTCGGGTTGTCTGATTGGTTATCTGATTTCTAGGGAGCTGGGTCATGTGCTCTGCACACCATCTCATTGAGAGGAACGTTTGAGTGAAGTTGAATGAAAATCGTTCAAAGGATTCAGGAAATATGGCGTGGACTCAAATTGAAGGGTAAATCACATGACCTTGAAGTGTGAACTTGACCTTGAGTCTGTTTAGCGGAGTCATGTGTTCTGCACACCATCTCACTGAGAGGAACATTTGAGTAAAGTTTAATGAAAATCGCTCTAAGGATTCAGGAGATATGGAGCAGACACGAAAGTGTTACGGACAGAATGACAGACAAAGGGTATTCCCATAACCTCCCTTCTGCTTCGCGGCAGAGGATTATGAAGATACCTGACTGTCGTGTATGACTGAAAATTGTTCAGAGCAACATTATGCAAATATTACCCCAATACAACAGATATAATTATAAAATTAATTCTAAAAGTTTGAACAAATTTATTATACATGTATCTGACAATAAAGGTCGATCTTGCTAATGTGCTTGTGTGTTTGTGTTATGATAAGCTCATACTCCAGACTGCTTATCTCTTTGCATGCTGGGTAATTTTTCATGATTTTGTTGTCGTATGCTGACTTTTAAAAAAAATCTTTCAGGAACACTATCAGAGAATCAAACCGTTTGAATCCAGATCAGTACCAATATTCTGTTGGTCTTGATATGGGTCTAAACTGTTTGAAAAGGTTATCAGCTGACAACAAAAGTCGAGACTAGCAAGGAAAAAGTAAAAGAAGCAAAAGACCTTGAAGATGTCATCTGCTGCACACTTAAGGTGGGACTTCAACTCTCTGCCTGCTAGTGTTATCTGCTGATAACCATTGGTCCAGATTAGGAAATTGTACTTGCATAGAATTTTGATTATTTTCTTACCCATTAATTCTAACATGTGTTTTGGGTGCTCAAAAGAACCGTCTCATTGAGACGGTTCTCATGAGTACCCACAACATAAGTTTTGGATGAGAAATAAAGAAAATAATTTTCCAATACGGACTCTTATCTGGAGGCCTGGATATCCTTTTCAAACAGTTTTGACACAGATCAGGACCAACGAAATATTGGGCCTGAGGTGGATCCAAACTGTTTGACACTCTGATGGTATTCATGAACTTTTTTGTTGAAAAAGTTAATTTTGAAAAAAAAATCAGCAGAAAAACATGCAAAGATGCTCAGCATGCAGAAAGTCACACATCATTTCTAAGACCATCTGCTGCAAATATGGTCTTCTAAAGATTCTTTGTGTAAACTAATAGTCTGATAATTAATTTCGAATGCAAACAGACAACATCATATGCTGTATCTAATAGATCAATTAATATTTCTTTCAGTTGGATGTAAGATAAGGACATTTTGAATTAAGCTGCACCTTTGAAAACCCACCTTCAATACATTCTTATAAATACCCATTATGAACTTTTTGAAATAATTAGAAACTACAGTCGAATCTCATAAATTCAAAGTCCTCGAGACTAGAGATTTTATTTCGAATTATCAGTGGTTCAAATTATTGTGAGGTAGACATAATATTTAATAAACCCCAAAAATGATTATTATCAGTTTTTTTCTATCAAACATATGTTTGGGGAGCATAAAAAAGTATCACAGAGACGTTTCATTTACACACCCAAAACATATGGGCCAGGTTATGACAAAAGGTACCCTATGGCTTTATAAATCAAAATCAAACTTATGATATGACTTCAAAGTACTACCACTTAAGAGCATTTTCTGAAAATTCGAAGCAAATATCTTCAAAATTGATGAATATATAAAGGTTTGAATAAATGTTTGTAATCAGGTTTTGAACGCGATGTCAAGAAACACGTTAAACCTAGTATGACGTCAGAATGCGGGTCTCCAGTTGCGTGTTGATTATAATTGACTCGGTATAACTATCTAGTAAATATAATGTATTCTCATGCTTCATGGTTTAATGTAGATGCAAATGAAATTGTATGAATTTGTACTTTTTAAGTGGGATTGTAGGCATTTAAAGTGACCCACCCTTCATTTTGAGCCAGTGTAGGTGCTATGGCATTATTGATACCATGGCAACAGGCAACATACAAAACCTAAAATATAATCAGAAACATTAGCTAGTTTGATTACATCAAGCTATAGTACCATTTTTGTGGTACTTCAAAAGCATATTATTTTTTGTCATTTCAGGCAAATTTCAAATGTCTATTAGGTAATATAGTTGAAATGCCTTAAGGACCCTTTTCTCAGATCTGCACTCATATGTTATCATAAAAAAGATCATGAATAGGTCCTATTATATGAATTCAGTATGTCCAAAATATGTTTCGAAATAGCGAGTAACTTCGAAAAATTTAGGTTAAAATTTTCTATGTTTTACTGTATTTCCTTTGTCAGAACAAACTTTTTTATATCTAATATTGCCCTGATTCCAACCCAAAAGAAGATCCATTTTCCTTGTGAACATGATACAGTAAAACCTGTCTAAAACGGCCACTCAAAAATCGACAAACGAAGGTCTTAACGACAAATGTTAGCTTAATGAAGGTCGAAAGTAATGCAGAATGCTCTCTTGATGCATTCTGCAATACTTTTGACCTGCATTAAGTGATAATCAGTCTAGAAAGCAAATTTTCGGTCTTTTATGAGTGGCCGCTTAAGACAGGTTTTACTGTAATATGAATTGAGCACATTAAAGAGTACCCCCAAACAGGATTATTTAACCTGTGACTGTAAAATGATCCTGGTGGAACTTCAAAACTTATATCTTGACTGACCAATATATCAGCCTTTACATGCATGATCACCTTACACGGATGTATAGTAAAACCTGTCTTAAGCAGCCACTAAAAAAGAAGAGCAAACATTGGTTTTCAAGACCGATTATAGCTTAATACAGGTCAAAAGTATTGCAGAATGCTCCAAGAGAGCATTCTGCAATACTTTTGATCTTCATTAAGCTACCATTTGTCTTTATTTGTTTGTTTGATTTGATTCTTTACGTCCCATCAACAATCTTTCGTTTATATAGGGACGGGTCTTCCTGGGTTGAACCAGTACTAAGCTTCATGTAGGATTAATGTTCTTGCTCAAGGACACAACACAGTGACGCCGGTGAGGCTTGAACCCACGGCCCTTCGGTCTTGAGTCAAGCACCCTACCACTGAGCCACTGCGCTCCCTCCATTTGTCTTTAAGACCTTTGTTTTGTCTATTTTTGAGCGGCCGCTTAAGACAGGTTTTACTGTAAACCCCCAAGATGGGTTTTCTCACAAGAAAGTCTCCTTGTAAACTTACCTGAAAGAGTTGTTAACATTCCAATGATTTGAAGAAGCTGTGGTGATTCGTGAAACACAACAAAACCACCGAGTAAAGTGAGACAAAATTTGGAATGTCCTACCATATTATATCTACGTGAGAGTTAAGGAATACTTTATGACAGGTCAAGATAAACAAAACATTAAAGAGTAAATCTGTGAAAAATGTACTTACCCATCAATTTTAATTAAGAATTCTAACACACCTCGCCTATATAGCCAATGGTTAAACTCAGTGACTTATTGGTTGATAAATCACTGCATGGACTGGGCACGGACCGGGGTGACGTCATTCACTCACCAGTTTGATTTTCATGACGTCATCTATCACAAAAGATGGCGTAACGTCAATTTTACAACTATTGGACGTTCAAAACTGGCTTGAGGTCAGTCGTTAAAGTGAATAAATCATGAGCGCGAATGATTTATCCACTTACGACTGACCGACAGGCAGTGATATATTAAGCAACAAATCACTGCCAGTGCGAATTTATTTTTATTCTAACACACAAAAAGATTAAAAATATGTACGAATCCTTCATAGTCTATAACAATTCCGCCATCTTGAACAGACTGTCAGAATTTCCTGTAACTCTTGTTTAGACTGAAACTCGTATTTTAAGTACGTTTTGAACATTAAGTAGTTGTGCAAAATGACGTTATGCAGTCTATTGTTAACGTTATAATGCTGTATGTGAAAGATGACATCATGAAAGTCAAACTGCCAACTGAATGACGACACATGGGTCCTAGCTCAGTCAGTGCAGTGATTTATAACCAATAAATCACTCAGTTTAACCATTGGCTATATAGGCAAGATGTGTTAGAATATTTGCTTTAGGTGCTTAAAAGAACTGTCTCATATGTTTTAGTTGAGAAATAAGAAAAAATATTTTAATTACACACTAGCGGTCTGAATCAGAGTGAATAAATACACTTTATGCACACATAAATGTCTTTCCAAACAGCAAAAGGTAAACTCCAATATTATGTCCAGAAAATACAATAGACAACACAAAAATGAGGCAAAACAATCAACAACAAAGTTAGCTTTCACTTTGTTTGTAGACGTGGTTTGCAAAGCTAAATTTTTGTCATTTTAAAGCATACAAGAAACAGAAAACACAATTTTTAAGTGTAAGATCAAATTTTATTACATCTACTTAGGATCACCAAAAGTTATATTTCACTTGTGAAAATACCACGTGATATTTTCACATTCACTTTAGCTCTGTCTGTCTGTGAGTTAATAGCCCATTTCTTTGTTTCATCACTTGTGAAAATATCACAATTTCACTTTAAAAATACTTCAAAATGAACATAAAAATATTGTGTTCCGTTTATTGCAATGGCTGCAATTATACAAAGGATACGTGACTGGTGATGTATTGCCTATAATCCAGTAAATAGAAAGATTCACTAAAAACGCCACAGCTCCTGATAAAATCACAAAGAACTGAAATAGATAGAAGAATTAATGAACAGAAGTCTTAGCAAATTGTTAATCTCTATCAATGATGACCCTGAGCTAAACCTTTCATTGGTGGGTTGTCGCCTGATGCTTGTCTTTGGCTGGGCCCACCAGGGCTCAACTAGGGGTTTTCTTTAGCTCTGGCTGGCTGTGAGTTAATAGCCCATTTATTTGTTTCATCACAGTATACTAATTAGGAATCCCTGTGATGACACATTGTTTTGTTTGTTCGTTTAAATTGATTGTTTACGTCCCATCAACAACCTTTAAATTAAACAGGGACGGGCCTTCCTTGGTTGAATCAGTACTAAGCTAGGATAAATGTGTTTTGCTCAAAGACCACAATGCAGTGATGCCGGTGAGGCTCAAACCCCCGGCCCCTCGGTTTTGAGTCAAGAACTCTACCACTGAGCCACTGCACTCCCGATGACACATTGCATAAGTTAGGAAGCCTCGATGTGAGATGAACAATTTTTTGTTTTAAAAACCACAGAATCTAGGGCAAAGGTTTCGGCCAGTAAAACATTTATAAGGTCAAATAAAAATATAAGTGTGTTTCAGGTAACTGGTCTGAAAATTTTAGGTAGGGTAGACACATATTTGTTTTTACCATTTTTTTTGTTCTGGAAAAAGATATATAATTTTATACATTTTGAAAGGCATGCATAAAATTATATTTTTTTCAGTACACCTGAAAAAATCTAGGCTTTACCAGCAAATTTAGGTAGGGTCGGGCTACCCTAAGCACAGGTATTTTTTTATTTGGCGTAAACCCTCCACCTCCCCTGCTGATGTTGTTTGCTGTTCATTCTAAGGCAGTGATTCTGTTGTTGT
The DNA here is from genome assembly GCA_964019695.1 of Loripinus fragilis. Classification (NCBI taxonomy): domain Eukaryota; kingdom Metazoa; phylum Mollusca; class Bivalvia; order Lucinida; family Lucinidae; genus Loripinus; species Loripinus fragilis. The sequence continues at coordinate 15,264,365 of OZ026520.1, forward strand.
TTATTCAGTTTGTTTGCTGTTGCTCCCATTTTGTGCGTGTTTGTGGGGTCATAGTTTTGTAATGTAGTTCTTTGTCTCCCTTCTAGTTTTGCAATCATCTTGCAGAGGAAGAGAGAGCTGGTGTTGCTTTACTCCATTGTGCTCTTGCTGTCACATGTCTGTCATTGATCTGTGCCTCTTCCTTGTGGTGCCATGGGTTAATCTGTGGTATGTGACTGGCCTGTAGCATGTGACTGTGGCAATTCCTGGTCATTCTAACTTGTTTTTAGATGGGCCCCATCGCAACAAAACCTGCCTTCTGGGTTTCCAACAAAGTGAGACCCAAACCAGTCTTCTAAGCTACATGTACAGAGACTAGCTAGAAAATTGAAAATTTGCTTGTAAGAAGTTTAGATATGATACTTTTCAACAAGCGAATAACAAAGGAGCTGATCAGACTGCACGAATGTGCAGGCTGGTCAGCGCTTTTGTTTTCGCAAATTTTCTTGTGACGTTGCACATATAATCTAAAAATATATCAGAAAAGCTATCATAATCTCCCAAATCCTGAAATCAGGTTTAATCCTGTAATCCTGTTTCATCCCTCAGTAAGGGCAACTTTTACAGTTTAGTAAGACTCCTGAGACTAGAAGACGAAGACAAAATTCTTACCAATGTGTTTTAGGATATTTAGGATGAAAATGGTATTCAATTTCTACATTCTATGAAGGACTTACATAGCCAGCTGATGGTAAGGCATGTATTGTTGCTACAAGCTGTCCTACTGGCTCTACAAACGGAATGACAAACATCAGTAGTATGTGACTGTGGAATTTCCTGGTCATACTACCTTGCTTTTAGATGGACCTCATCGCAACAAAACCTGTCTTCTGGGTGTCCAACAAAGCAAGACTCAAACCAGTCTCCTAAGCTACAGAGACTAGCTAGAAAATTGAAAATTTGCTTGTAAGAAAGCTTAGATATGGTACTTTTCAATAAGCGAATAACAAATGTGCAGTCTGATCAGCGCCTTTGTTGTTCTCAAAACCACGAAGACAGGTTTTCTCGTGTTGCAGCCAAGATAATCTGAAAATATATCAGAGAAGCTATTATAATCTCCCAAATCCTGAAATCCTGGTGGTACTTCTTTTGTGGATCATTTGTGTTATTATGTCTTGTTATCCCCACGCTTTTTTAAAAAAGCGTAGGGGATATTGCAATCGCCTCCGTCCGTCCGTCCGTCCGTCCGTCCGTCACGCTATCTCCTCCTAAACCATTGGACGAAATCCAACCAAATTTGGTGTGTGTGTTGCTCACATGAATGGGGTGTGCAACGGCACATTTTTTTTGGCCCCGCCCCCTGGGGCCCTGGGGAGGGGCCAAAAGGTAAAATATCATTCAATATCATTAAATTTCAATTACTAAGTCAATTTCAAAGATTTTTGAACCAAACTTTGTGTGTCTTCTCACAAATGAAAGATATAAAACAAATCAGACGGGATTTTCATTTGGCCGCCTGGGTCATGCCCCAGGGGTGGGACTTGGGGGTACCGTGGGGGGTTGTGGGGTCAAAAAAATTTTTTTTCCGAAAATCAACCAGATTTGGTGTGTGAGTTACTTACATGAATGGCATATTCAACGGCACCATTTTTTGGGTCCCCGCCCCCTGGGGCCCTGGGGAGGGGATAAAAGGTCAAATATCATTAAATCTGAATTACAAAGTCAATTTCAAAGATTTTTAAACCAAACTTTTCGGATCTTCTCACATATGAAAGATATATAACATATCAGACGGGATTTTCATTCGGGCACCTGGATCATGCCCAGGGGTGGGACTTGGGGGTACCATGGGGGTTGGGGGGCCAAAAAAATTTTTTTTCGAAATTCAACCAGATTTGGTGTGTTAGTTACTTACACGAATTGCACATGCAGCGGCACAATATTTTGGGTCCCCAGCCCCTGGGGCCTTGGGGAGGGGTCAAAAATTTAATTTTCTGAACATGGTCATGTGGCATATCAAATTAAAGGGAATTTGCAGTAGACCAGGATACACTGAAAAATTTTAACCTAAGATCAAACTGGTGACCTTGGGATGAGGTCAAAGGGTCAATTACCATTAGATTTCTTCGAGAGCGTGGGGATTTGCAATGGCGCGCCATCGAATGTGTTCTAGTGTTTGTCATGCTTTCGTGTCTGTTCATTACTGCCTTGTGGTCACCTGAAGGGAAAGGGCTGACCTCTTGGCTCTTGTTTTTGTTTGTGATGTTTATTATGATTTTGTTACTTTCCCATTTGGTATCCTGGGACAGGTGTGGTACTTGATTGCATCGATTCCTGATCCTTGCTGTTTTTCTTACTTTAATCCTGTACATTCTTACCGATGTCTTTTAAGGATATTTAGGATGAAAATGGTATTCAGTTTCTACATTCTATGAAGCACTTACATAGCCAGCTGATGGTAAGGCCTGTATTGTGGCTACAAGCTGTCCTACTGGCTCTACAAACGGAATGACAAACATCAGTAGTGCTGCTGAGAGAGGAGCTTGATAAAATAGCAGCTGCATAGAGTTCACCTGGTATTCACTCTGTTTTGCTCCAACCCACTGAAAATAACCATTTAATGAGCCATATTAGCCCTTTCACAGGTTTAGATAAACAAAATTTTTTGCGTAAAATTGTAAATATTTTCTTACCCATCAGTTTTTACATATGTTTTGGGTGCTCAAAAGAACCGTCTCATTGAGACGGTTCTTTTGAGTACCCACAACATATGTTTTGGTTGAGAAATAAGAAAATTAGTTTTTCGATACGCATTTTTAACTAAAGTCCTGCCTTTGAATCCTGATGGATTTTCCCTTTCAGACAAATGCAATAAGGATGTGATTGTCCATTAGGCAAAAAAAAAAAATTAGTGTGTTTCGGGTAACGGGTCTGAAGATTTTAGGTGGGCGGGGGAGGCACACATATTTCTTGTAAAGTAATTTCTTATTCTGGAAAAAAATTATAATTTTATGCATTTTGAAAGGCATTTTGCCTTTCAAAATGCATAAAATTATATATTTTCCAGAAAACCTGAAAAAAATTCTAGGTTTCAGCAGTAAATTGAGGTAGGGTCGGGTTACCCTAAACACAGGTATTTTTTTTATTTTGGCCTAATATATATTTAAAGGATCATAGGAAGAAATGTACATGTATATATCTTAGCAAACAGTTCAGACCCTGATGAAATGCCATCATTTCATCAGGGTCTGAACCGTTTGCTAAGTACCATATAGGGGTTTCCAGTATACAAAGCGTTAGAGTTGGATGCCACCAGCTAGCTGGGGGTAATTCCACTAGAATTTGTGACCACTTGTGAGTATACAAAAGAATGGTCTCCATGCCTGTGTTATATCAAAATCTTATAATGAGCTGTGTTTATTGTGTTGTGTTAAAAAGGGACTGCACTGCTGCCAGCATAATGGAGCCTAAAGCTGATTTTGCAAATTTAAGCATTATCATTCAATACATGTACAAGTATAATGAAGCCAAAAGCTGATTTGTAAATCAAGGAATTGTCATTCAATATATGTATAATGAAGTCAAAAGCTGATTTGCACATTTAGGCATTATCATTCAAAACATGTATAATAAAGCCAAAAGCTGATTTGTAAATTAAGGCATTATCATTCAATATCTATATTTTCAAAGCAAGCCTTTACTGAATCTTTAGATTTTTGCAACCGTTCATAGCCTCGTGAACGAAACAAAATTTGATTGATAGCTGCCAAGCTAATTTGCCCGTGCAATTTGCTTCGAACATTGAATTTATTCGCCAGAAGCGACACTGGTGTTATGATTGACATTGAGCCACACCTGTGTCCCATGTGCAAAAACACAAGCTTCTTGTTTGCTCCATTGGCTGTCGGTGTTCACACTGGTTGTTCCACTTTTCCATTTTACACTCCAACAAAACTGTTAATACGATTAAATATTAAATACAAAATTGTTTTATCTCCTAAGTTATAAATAATTTCAATTTATTAGTTATTTATAATAGTGTGAATATAAGTAATAAATTCAATTTTTGGAAGATTCATGGAATCATGAATACTTCAAGTCTCTTGCAAAGTTAAAGTGAAGCCCTTCCGGCTTCACTTACTTTGTAAGAGACCCGAACAATTCATGATTCCATGAACCGCCCAAAAATCGAATTCATTTCTTAAATACATGAGCCGTGACATGTGATTCCAACAATGTGGCATTTTGACAAGTGTAGACTTAGACGAGCCTGTGCAACCTCCTTTTGAGCTTAGAAACTCCAAATGATGTACGCTGAGTAGCTTAATAATCATAGAATAGTCAAGCGACAAGCAAAGGCTCTGATCAGACTGTGCATATGCGGAGGCTAGTCTGAGCCTTTGCTGGTCCCACACACCATATTGTTGGAAATCTCATATAGCTGCTCATTATGTATAATGAAGGCAAAAGCTGATTTGCAAATTGATGCGTTTCATTCAATATATGTATAATGAAGCTATTCTTATATCTATTACACATTCCAACTTTATTAAAGATAAATTTCATACTTAAAAATCTTGAGTTATGCATTTAACTTAAGATAAGAGTGTGTAATTAAAAGGAAGTGTCTGCTGACAACCGGTTGTCACTAGCAAAAGGTCTAGTGACAACCGGTTGTCACCAGCAAAAAGTCTGCTGACAACCAGCTGTATTTTCCAATACTATTGTATACTTAGCAATCTACCTGAGTCTAGTAGCATTTTAAATACAGTTATAGAAAACTTGAATAAATACTGAATAAGAAAATAATGAATTTATTTACAATTTGGTATTTTATTACAGAAAAATAGTTTGCATTGCAGAAAAATACCAGATAAAGATTTATTGCTTACAGTTTGCATATCAAGGTTCATTCATCTTATCTACTTTTATGATACTAGCACAGCTTTAAGGGAACAAATATATCATAAACCTATTTTTTATAATTGCATATTTCACAATGGATGGACAATATCATTTTAGCATTATCGGTATAAACTCTTGAAGCACCAGAATCAAATTGAATCCTATTTTTTTAAGAGGAAAAGTTTGCGCACACCAATCAGGACCTGGGAGAGCAATCTGATACTAGATAAAGAGCAATCTGATCAGGAACTATTTGGCAAATTAATCATTAATAACCAGATTGGATTAGTAAAAGTCAAAAAAATCAATTGGAAGTTTCCATTTACCACACTTAGCACTAAAACATTGTAGCTTCTTCAGCTAAAACGCCTAGTTAAAAAATAACAGCTCTGCTTATGTTTGTTTTTGTTTAATTTGATTCTTTACGTCCCATCAACAATCTATCAGTTAAACAGGGACGGGTCTTCCTGGGATGAACCAGTACTAAGCTAGAATAAATATTTCTTGCTCAAGGACCATCATACAGTGACGCCGGTGACGCTCGAACCCGCGGCCATTCGGTCTCGAGTCAAGCACTCTACCACTGAGCCACTAGGCTCCCTCTCTGCATATGTTGAATTTGAAATAAGCTTCAAATAAAATTGATATTTCATCATTATACCAAAATCAAATTTCTGACAGGGAAAAGTTTCAACAAACAAATTAATTATGGATTAGCATGTCCCCTAAGGGGAGCTGAGTGAGTCTGTACATGGGTTATTTGTTAACTTTTATAATAAATAAGGCCTAAATGAAATATATGTGTGGTTCCTATTGCCTACCTACCCTATTTTTTTTAACCCTACCCTAAACATTAAAATGGTCTTTGGAGAAAAAATACCTAAAATGGGCACTTTTTCAGATTTTGTCACTATTTTCTTTGTTAAATGTTACAACAAAATTTTATCATTTCCCTACCTACCTACCCTAAATTTTGTTGGTATGCAACAGGAACCACACATATATTTCATTTAGGCCTAAGCTGTAAGAGTCCAGATAATCAACTGGAAGGTTCCATTTTATAAGAGTTAAAAGAATGGTACCTTTAATCATGATTAGTAATTACCAAGCATTGTATGATTGAAGCTTAATATCGTTTGATCATATACACAAATGTACATTTTTTTGTATAAAAATCTCTATATTCATACATATAATATTTATAGCAGAGTATATCATTAAATGCCTGATGTTGTTGAATAGGGTACACATTATTGAAAAATATACAGCTGGTTGTCAGCAGACTTTTTGCTGGTGACAACCGGTTGTCAGCAGACATTTTGCTAGTGACAACCGGTTGTCACCAGACATTTTGCTGGTGACAACCGGTTGTCAGCAGACCAAAAAGTCTGGTGACAACCGGTTGTCAGCAGACCTCACCTAATTAAAAAATAATTTTCTTATTTTTCAACCAAAACATGTGTTGTGGGTACTCAAAAGAACCTTCTCAGTGAGAACTCGAAAGAACCTCCTCAGTGAGACGATTCTTTTGAGCACCCAACACCAATTTTTAAACTTGATGAATAAAAAATATTCACAATTTGTTTGCATGCATTCAAAAGCTGGTTTGCAAACAATTTCTTATGTCAATTATACTTCCAAATTTGATCAACTTTGAAGATAAATTCTATATCTAATACTCTTAATTTATATATTTATGCATTTAACTTCCTTATCACATCATTATGCATAATTAAAAAAATATACATTTTTTTTCAACCAAACATGTGCTGTGGGTCCTCAAAAATACGTCTCAAACTGATGAATTTTTAAACTGATGAATTAGAAAGTATTCACAATTCCTTGCCCAAAAATTTGGTCAATGTGGACTTATGTACATTTGTAACTTACCACTTGATATAATGAAGTCACAAAAACTCCTATAGAAGCAAATACTATGCCAATAATGTTGAACTTTACATCATAACAGGAGTTCAGAAACACACCTAATGCTATTGGAAACTGAAATACAGAAGAAAATTCAGCAAATTTTTGTCCAACAGTAACTTTTTCTATTCTAATGGATTATCCCATACAAACTGATACAATAAGTAAGGATTGTTCATTTTGTATTTTAAGGGGTCACAGGTCAAACAATTAACTTCTAATATATTTCTGCCCCTGAAAATTGGTTTAATCTTAGCAAACAGTGCAGACCCTGATGAAATGCCGCCTAGTGCGGCACTTCATGTGGGTCTTCCCTGTTTGCCAAAGTACCTGTTTCCCGGTATCAAAAATGGAAAGGGTTAAAGCAGATGACATTTACAAATTTTATTGCAACTAAACTAAACTGACTGTTATGGCTGTGGTGTAACTAATAATTGTATGCCTAGATATTACTATGCATTCATTTCTTAAGATTTATTTTTTCAGTTCCATAAAAAACCATAACCAGTGGCGGATCCAGAGGGGGTTCCCTTGATCCCCACTCCCTGTCCCTGTTTTTAAATATCCTATGAAAATGAAATAATTTGGTCTCAGTGATATTTAAGAAAAATGAGATAAAATCAGCAAAGCAAACCCCCACACCTTTAAACATATGAACCCCCTTTACAGAAATCTCTAGATCCGCCCCTGATAACCCTGGACATACAGACCTGGATCTAATAATTAGGGATACATTATCCTGCTAAGGCAGATTCATGTGCCAAATTAAATGATAACCAGGTCAAGGCTGTGGAAGTTATGCTCAGGAGACAGTTTTTCCATTTGACCATGGCCTGATCTTGACTTTGAACATAGAATTTATAGACTGCTGGGGGTTTAAATCCACTTAGGTACCGTTTTAGGCACCTGTTTAACTGCTTAAAACAGCCTGGGTCAATACTCCTTACATGCAGTTGGTCAGACCTGGTTGACGGAAATTATTTAATGGTTATACCTGATTGTTCAATTTGTCAACTGACCCGATATAGTTGATCTTATCAAGGTTGTTCAGTAATTGTTGCAAGTGTTCTTTCTGATCTTCTTTAAACCTTTGCATTTTGATGGATTTTCCCATACAGATGGAAGCAATAAGGATAGGATTGTCCATGATGTATTTTAAGGGGTCACAGGTCGTCATCCCCAATTATTATGTATTTCCGTCCGTGGGGATTGTTTTTACTTTTACAAACAGTGTAGACCCTGATGAGATGCCCCACTTTGCGGCATTTCATCTGGGTCTTCACTGTTTATCAAAGTACCTGTTTAGGGGTTTCCAGTATATACAAAGGGTTATTTAGGGTTGTTTATCCTGTGAATCTCTGTGATTATACATTGTAGTCATAAAAACCTAAAAAACAGTTCAAGTACACCAAGCACAACAACAACAATTCAACCTAATAACCGCAAATGCTTCTAAGAGTAAACATTATAGGTACTTTTTTGTTTTGTTTACACTATATGAACTTCTATAGTTTTCCAGGCATCTAGATAATAGTGCGTAACTGAAAATTATTTTTCTTATTTCTCAAACAAAACATATGTTGTGGGCACTCAAAAGAACCGTCTCGATGAGACGGTTCTTTTGAGCACCCAAAACACATGCTTAAACTGATGAATAAGAAAATAATCGCAATTTTACGCAAATTATTTTTGCTTAACCATGTTAACTGGCCCTATGGTTTTCAGTCAATCTGGTGGTACAATTTCATTATCAATATGGATTCATCATGTAGATGAAAAATAGTGTTGATCCCGATCAGCTGGCTTCATCAGAAGCCAGCTGATCTGAATCTGCACTGTTTTATAAGTGGGTCTAGAATATTGAAAATCTTATGCACCCAGTGCATTTTTAGGTCAAATATGGTAAGTTCTAAGAGATTTTGGGCTGTATAAAACAAACAATCACTTCTAAATTAGCGACTGTTTAGTTATATATGCTGTGCAGCTGTGATAAGAGTGACAGAAACATTGAGGCGCTTTTGCAAATGGCTGGAAAGATACATCTTAATATGTAATAACTCACCATTGTGTACAAGACAATAAGCAATCAACAAAATAGGAAGCGCATCATTCAAAATAAAAAGTTTTACGATCAACATAAACACCTAAAAGAAATAAAATACCTACCACTGTTAATTTTATTTTAGTAGAGAAAGTCTTCGCATAGAACCTTGTTTGAATGAGCATTATACACGGAGTTGTCATCGTCTTTATCAGCTGATACGTTCCCACTGTATTTGTCTCTAAAGAAAGATTTGTAAACACTACAAACCCACAAAAAGTCATGGCTAAGGGCAGCATATCCAAAACAGGAAGTCGTTTCGGTTGAAATAAATTTAGTTGCTGACATAACAGCAAGCCAACAGTTGTCAGAATGAAATGAAAACATGTCAGTGTTATATTTGGGAATCCGTACTCAGTGTATACTCTTTTATTAACCAGGACGATTGAAATTGAACTTATAACATTCAAAATTAAACAAACAGCAACGACTTTATCACTGGGCGCAGCCATCTTGTTTTGCGAGTTGTCTTCTCCTGGCGACAAGGTTTTGTCCCCGAGCTTGTTCGTACCTGATTGAAGAGTCATTTCCCTTCACATTCTGCAAAGATAAGACAGCAACAAAATTATGATAATGTTTATACACACCACACCCACTTACTCTCACAACGACCCGCGATAACAATGTAAACACTGGCAAGTTTAGGTGTGGTGCTTGATTGTATCGATTCCTGATCTTTGCCCTCTTTCTTACTTAGAAGCACTGTTATAGTATATGCGATAAGCAGCTCAGACCCAATCCTACCTATATACCCACCTACCTACCTATGTGTTCTTACCGACCGAACCACCCACCCACACACCGATCGACCGACCGACCGACCTCTCCGCCCACCCACCTACCTACCTACTGCTTCTGCCAGATCATAGCCTCCTTCAACTTTCTGAAGATTATGCTTAAGAAATATATCAGCTCCAGCAGTGAATTGTTGAGTAATAATTCACTGTTTGGAGGTCAGTTTTAAAGAAGATCAAATCACGAGCGCGCAGCGCGAGTGATTTATCTTCGTACAACTGACCGACAAACAGTGAATTATTACTCAACAATTCACGCACTGGAGCTGATCTATTTCGATTCTAACACACAATAAACGACGGAAACACATTCATAGTCTTCAGCTTCTTCCAACTTTCCGCCATTGCTTTGAAGAACTCCCGCCAACACTTGGACTACGTCGCATACGTTTACATGTAATTGTAACGTCTTTCAAGCGTAAAAACGACGTTACACCGTCTAACGCCATGAATGACGTCATTTTCGAGTGACGTCAGTTATCACACACTTTAGCTGTGAATTATTGTCCGATATATCACAGTTTGTTACCGTTGGCTCTATAGGCGAGGTGTGTTAGAATAATATTTATTGAAGTAAAAGACCTACAGGGCTTATGTTAACTCTTTGCCAACTAGTATCGTCTGCTGACAACCCTTGCAACAGTTTTGACCCAGATCAGGGCCGACGTTTTGGCCTTATCTGAATCCAAACTGTTCTATACTCGGATGTGTTCCTGAAAGAATTTTTCGGAAAAAAATGATTTTGAAAAAAAAAATCAACAGACAACAAAAACGTGAAAAATTACCAAGTAGGCAATAATGAGTTAGATGTTAAATGTATTGGACATGTTTCACTAAATATACTGACGCGCAAAAGAAACACTACATGCAAAATTTTCGATAAATTACTCTGAGGGAAATAAAATTAATGACAGCAGTTACTGTTCATTCACGATATCTTGGCCTAATGATACCGTTGACTGTGGACTGAACCATTGAGAATAAGGTAACACGAGGTTTGATGCACACTGTACCATAATAACAAAACTGCTTAAATCACATTGGTGGTTAATATGGCTGCGTGGCTCAGTCGGCAAGGTGCTCCGACATGTTAATTACAGAGACAACTTTTTGAAGAATATCTAAGAGAAAGTGGGTTCGAAACCCGAAGTAAACATTATTTTTTTCTTATTTTGTATGTGGTTAGTTTCAGTGTTTTGTTTCTTTTCGTGTGTTTTAGGGATTATCTGAATACATGTGATATCAAAATGCATTTCAGTCTCGCATGCTCTATTGAGCAAGTACATTCGCTTGCTGTTTCCATAGTCTCACCTGGGTAAGAATTAAATTTATAGTGGCATCTCTTTATGTTCTGTGAAACAATATTGTATGATACTGTTCTTGTTGATAAGTTTGCTCTCTCTCTCTCTCTCTCTCTCTCTTGATAAAGGTCAATGAATACAGCATTCGTTGCCTCTTCCTCGCATACTTTTAACACAAATGCAGCAATTTCTATGACTTGCTATCGAATAGCCTTCCAATAAGATATTTTACAACAGTGCAGTGGAAAAGATAATTACGAGTGGTTTGAGATACATAATGGCATAAAGAAAAAAAATATGTTTGTAATCATAGAAATAAAGGAGAAAATACCCAGTGAGGACTCGAACCTCCATAAAGGTATGATTGAGAGCTCTCGACGTTATCCTCTACACCACTCGGACTGGTGGAACAAGACTCACGTTTTTTGTTTCATACCGTATTCATCTAAGAAGAAGCACCCCTATATCAAGGTAATGGTAAAATCTATCTAACGGTTTCTCTGAGCCAAGATATCGTGCATGAACAGTATTCGTGTATATATTAGCCAACATGCCTGATAAACAAAAATCGATAAATTCAAATAACCCCGATGCTTTACTCAAGGTTCTGGGCATGGTAAGCTCGTGCAGCTCGTGTTTGTGAACCACATGCGTAACCTGACAAAATTCTTTTGTAGCGTTTATTTGCCCGTCCGTATATTTTGTTAGGTTTGTCATGTACGTGCTTATTTTCTTTCTAATGGCGAGAAAACCTAATTCATGGTTTCTGAGTGACATAGGAAGGCTCAAACCAGACGGCTCAACTACAGAGACTAACTAGAATATTTAATTTCTCATGGAATAATTGTTAATTCGAGTTGGTTGTGCAGTATATGGACATCATTTTCGTCTGCAATGAAGAATTGAAAGGCTATTCACTTCGTTAACTTTACAGCCAACTAAAGTTCCAACTGCAGCCGTTCGGATGTAAACGTGAGCGCGCAACTGTTACAGAAGACTTTAGTTCGATTCGAAGTGGGCCACAATTACCCGAAATAGACGGGGAACATTGGTGAACTTATGAACATTTCATATATTGGGCACACTGGATGACCCCAATGCATTGACCCTGTGTGTGTGTGTGTGTGTGTGTGTGTGTGTGTGTGTGTGTGTGTGTGAGAGAGAGAGAGAGAGAGAGAGAGAGAGAGAGAGAGAGAGAGAGACTTTACTCACGGTATTGTATTCTAGTATTGCCCGGTATTTTGTATTTTACAGCTGCACAATACATTCCCTTTATAAACTTACATAGTCACGCAACGTGGATAATGTAGGGGAAATCTTTGTTTAAAACATGAGGTGGATAGGGCCGGGTTGAAATACATTTGATTAAAAGAAAAAAGATAGCATGATAAATAAACCATAATGCAATTTAAAGAATTAAAACGGCAATGTAATCATGTTTGAGTTATTGCTTAACACGCAAGTCAACCAGTTAATGGTGATTGTAGGACAGTTTCCAGGGTACTAAGTAACGAGTACTAAGCAGTACATATATGGAAGGGTATCGGGCTCATAATTCAAATACACATTATGCCTTATACCTGATTCCATTTACGTGTTATGGATGTTTATTATGCTTTATCACAAAGTGTCTATCAGTTGTATGCAGTTTACATTCTACAAAATGATCGTGGTGATAATTCCATTTGGGTGTTATGTACACCCAATTCCCTGTCATAATTCCATTCCAGAAATGTGTATTTCTTATTTGCTATAACAGACAGTGCGTTTCAGCAATATGCATTCTGCATTCTACAAAATGCCTTTACGCTTGATGCCATTTAGGCATTATATTATATGCTTTATGGGTTTTCTCAATCCGCGACTATCCGTGCCTAATTATTCTCTTGATTTTTTCTTGAACGGTTAATAATATTTAGCTCTTTCAAAGTTTCTTATCTCTTTTTAAATAGTTGTTATTTGCTTTCTTGCAATGCGCGTTTCGATTAACAACAAAGTCATTTCGGATCCTTGCTTTTCATGTTGTCGCAAATCGATTTATGACTGAACACAATACACTGTACATGTATGAGACGCCTATGCTGCTATAAATGATGACAAGAATACTTTCACCTGGGCAGGCATAGATCTTTTGTGCGGCTATCAGCTAGTCTCTGAACAGCCAGTAGCGGTTCTTGATCCGTTGTCTTAGGTAGATTAGTATTCCTCGTCAGTCAGGGATGGGTCCAGGATTTCTGGAAAGGGGGTTCATGTGTATAAAAATGTGGGGTTCGCTTTGCTGATTTTCTATCTTTTTTCTTAAATATCCCATGAAAATGAAATAATTTGGCCTCCCTGAGACCAAACTACTGAGACCAATTTTTTTCAAACGATATTTAAAAGGGGGCGGGGGGAGGGGGTTCAAACACCCCCCCCCCCCCACTGAACCCCTCTGGATCCGTCACTGTTTTTCAAAAGTAATTACTAACTAGGACATGCATTTTAAAGTAGAATAATTATTCAGCAATGTTCCAAATTTAAACTTAAAACATGCTTGCACAGCACCGTGAACGATTCGTTCATTGTACTGAGTATCCGTACACGACCTTTGATCCTAGGTTTTACCTTGTTTCAAGAAAGACTTGAATACCGATCGAGAATTACAGAGCCAATGAATGATGAATGCAAACATCTACACAGTGTATGAAAGAAGGATTTGACGAAACCTTAACTGTTACATGTATTGAAGGATTTGACGAAACCTTAACAGTTACATGTATTGAAGGATTTGACGAAACCTTAACAGTTACATGTATTTGAAACATTCGGACTTAAGCCCGGTTTCTTCGGCAATTTGTAACTATTTTCAGCCGTATTTTCAGTCGCTTATTTCCCACCTGCATAGCTGCGCATGGCTTTATCCGTGCCAATCGGTCCAGTTAACAAAGTTTGGGACTTCTCGCATGTGCGTGCAGCGGTGTCTCTTCTGAGCCCTAACTTCACGCACACATAATTTACGAACAATATATGAAGTCTAAGAACAAACTTTCACAGGTGCGCGTTAGATGCCACATCTCATTAACTCACTGGCTTCAAAAAAGATCTTTGGCGAACTTTTCATGCGTTATTAAAATTTTCATCATCGAAATCAAACGCCTTTTTATCAAACTTTGTCTAAACCTGGTTTTAGCATTCTTCTATAGTCACACTTTGACTCTTTGGTCGTGTTGCCCAGTACCCTCGACATCATGTGACCTATACACCTGCAAAGGTTGATGGTGCTATGCCCAAGGGTTAAGGAAAGATGCATTTACAAGAAAATACATTATTTGACCTTTGACCTTGACATTTGGGGCAAAGTCACAGGAAATGTTGTCCAGTACCCTCTACATCATGTGACCTATGCACCTGTAAAGTATGTGCGAGAAGTGAAGGCTCATTCGCCGATTAAATTAAGCACCACCGAGTACTGAACATTATTAACCTGTGGAGCCAAGAACATAAAGAAAGCTCGTTCGTCGATTAGATTAAGCACCACCGGATAGTTGGACATCACTAGCGTTCAATTGTCCTAGAGTCAAGAAGGCTCAGTCTCCGATTACATTAAGAACCGCCGATTTTAAAAGAATCACCGGATAGCTGAACATTATAAACTAGTAGAGTCGAAATCGTCAGAAAGAAATACATGTACCATGCGTAAGACAGAGGCTATATAGTCGCAACGGGTGGGGCCACAACCGATGCCACAACACGGGAGCAACAGCGAAAAACTAACTCCTAAGAATTTTTTAGATCCATAAATTTTCAGAAAACACATAGATTGTAAATCGTTTAGTTGGAACAGATAATCACAATTCACCGTCTTTGTGGTGCGTCAAGTTGCCGATCATTTGATCATTGAGTATTTTTCGCAACTTATTGTATGAAAAAAATGATTATCAAAGTTGTCAGTTCTTACGATTTTATAATAATGATTATAATGATGACAATACGACATATTTATAAGTTTCTTAAACATTATACTAGAGCAGCAGTCGATGGTACACCATCGCAAATACCCGCTTTTTTACCTTAGACCTTTACCTATGGGTCAAGGTCACACAAACAGTTTCCCAGTACTCTCTACATTATGTCTCCTATGCACCTGCAACGTTTGAAGTTGCTATGTCCAACGGTTAGGGAGGCGATGCATTTACAAGAAAAATACATTATATGGCCTTGACATTGGGGTCAAGGTCACCTAAGATGCTGCCCAGTACCCTCCACATCATATGACCTATGCACCTGCAATATTTGAAGTTGCTATGTCCAACGGTTAAGGAGGAGATGGATTTACAAGAAAATACATTATATGACCTTGACCCAAAAATCAAGGTCGTGTTGCCCAGTACCCTCGACATCATGTGACCTATACACCTGCAAAGTTTGAAGGTGCTATGCCCAAGGGTTAAGGAAAGATGCATTTACAAGAAAATACATTATTTGACCTTTGACCTGGACATTTGGGGCAAAGTCACAGGAAATGTTGTCCAGTACCCTCCACATCATGTGACCTATGCACCTGTAAAGTTCGAAGTTATACATCCATCGGTTAAGGAGAAGATGCATTTACAAGAAAATACATTCTTTGACCTTGACATTTGGGGCAAGGTCACAGGAAATGTTGCCCAGTACTCTCTACATCATGTGACCTATGAACCTGTAAAGTTCGAAGTTATACATCCATCGGTTAAGGAGGAGATGCATTTACAAGAAAATACATTATTTGACCTTTACCCAAGGTCAAGGTCACACAAAATGTTGCTCAGTTCCCTTTATATCATGTGATCTATGCACCTGCAAAGTTGCAGTTGCAACGTCCAACAGTTTAGGAGGAGATGCATTTACAAGAAACATAACAACCGTGCGTACGTACATACGCACGCACGTATAGACGGACGACGGACCGACTTTGGTACGAAATGAATATACATTTTTTTCTAAAAATAAAAGCGGGCATAATTATCAGGATTATCACACTGTACCTATAGTCTGGCCTATTGAAAGATGCTAGAGAAACGGATCCGTATCCCTAGCCTGGATCCGTTCTCCTAGACACTTCCATGTCAAAAATTAGAAAATTCTCTGACTTTCCTGAATTTTAAATTTCCCTGACCTTTTACCTCTTTATTCCGCGACGGGGTCATGATATAGCCATCTCTCCTTTTATAAATTGCTTTGACCTACGCGATGCGCAGCAGTGTATGTTGGCATTTTAAAGCTATCGCTTTACCGTCTTGTTCCGAGAGAATTTTGCACAGGAACACTTGATAACCCACAGGCTTGAATGGCGGCCCTTTTCACTTGGCCTTCCCTACCACCTCACCCAGTAACCACAATACTAAATGGACAGCGACAAAAAGATTTTTCGTGCTTTTTAATGAAAAACGAGCATTTCACTATTTTTTTTTTAGTTTTGTTTCCTCTTTATCTATTTGAACCTTGCCCTATTGAACTTGGATTTATCCTTTTTGAAAACATTGTAGATCCAGATCAGCTGGCTTCTGATGAAGCGATCTTATCAGGATCCACACTGTTTACACTCTGATTGACATGCTTTCTCTTTCTTCTTAAAGTTAGGGGGGGGGGTCATTCAAAAATACGGGGGGGGGGAGGACTTACCCCCCCCCCCCCTGTGTGTGTTGCATGTGTCCATCTATCAAGAATCCCCAGCATTCATGCACGGATCCAGAGGGGAGACAGGGGGTCCAGACCCCCCCTCCCCCCGCCCGCCTGAAAAAATCACAAACATATAGGGTTTCTTATCAATACTGGCCCAGATCCCTGAAAAACAAGCCAGCATTCAGTGTTGGGCCATCATCTACACGCCAGCGAAACGCAATTTTAAATGACGATCGCCCACTTATAGTGGTATATGAATCCTTCCTCTCCCAACGTTGTTAAAGTTGGACACCTTCTGGCAAAAATTTCTGGATCCGCGCATTAGCATAAGTGATCCTGGATCCGCCATTGACCTTTCTTGCACTAAGACAAAGTTGATGGGATAGAATTTACCTGTACACCGGTTCCCTTTGATCATTTCGATTGCATGTTTTTTCGGTAATATGAGTGACAAAATAGTAGAGATGAATTCTACTGCAGAATTATTTATTATTTCCATTATTTTAATGTTGTGTTTACCATTTAACGGTGAAGCTAGTATTTTAGTTTCATAGTCGAAATAGCGGTTTTGCAAAATCAGGTTTACTGAAAACGCAAGTTCAGGTGAACCAAAATATGGAAAGCCATTCTGTAGAAAGCATATTCCGTATTACAGTACTGCACTCTCTGTTATATTTTTATAGAAATATCCAAATGGAATTATCGCCACGACCCTTTTCATAGAACGTAAAATTCATATTACTGAAAGGTACTTTGTGTTAAAGCATAATGGGGGATTTGGGGTACAGAACACCCAAATGGAATTATCACTACGATCATTTTGTAGAATGCAAAATGCATACAACTGACAGGCACTTTGTGATGAAGCATAATAGCCATCCATAACAGATTAATGGAATAAGGCATAATGCGTATTTGAATTATGACCCTGATACCCTTCCATAGACCAGATCATGGTTTGGATTACACTGTTTTACAATACAAATTCTAGTTCAGGGGGGGGGGGTCCAGAGGTGGAAACCAGGGGCCCGAACCACCCCCGCCTGGAAAATTACAAGTGGCTCTAGGTTTCCTTAGAAATACGTGTACTTATCTCCTCGACAAGTAGAGGGAGGTTTGTGCGGCCCTCTGTGAATTACGTTGGTGTTTTTTTTTAAAAGTATGTCAGTAGGAACCCCCCTCACGAAATTTTTATGGATCCACCCATGCAGTTACAATATGAGACAGCATACGAGACATTTTGTTACCTATAGCATAGGCGAGCAGGCCCAGACTGATACAGCGATGCCGTAGATTCAAACTGTAAAATCAATACGCCTTAATGTAACTACACACATTTGGTGGCAGCTGGACTACCTATGGTGTAACCTTTCAACCGCTTTAAAACTATTTTCTGATCGATTTTATTGATCCGGAGAATATCTATAACAATAAGAGGTAGAAATGTTTAAACATTTTTCACTGGAGGAATGCTGGCCTCAATGTGATTTAGTAGGAAAGTAAGTGTAAGTTAACACAAAAAAAGGTGGCAGCATAGCTGCCAGCTCTTTTGGTCACGTTAAGTTTACAGTTTAATAATTTGTAGAGACATATTACCTTGGTCACGTTAAATTGAAAAAAAATGCGTGAGTATTGTGTGCTTATTGCTTATTTTAAATGCATACATGGGACACATATAGGTTTTAAATTGCAATGCGTACAGACTAACAAATAGTGCCGCGCACATACAGGCATTATTATCTCCAGCGTTGCTAACACTTAATAAACCGCTAAGGAGAGCCCGGCGCACGTCGCGAGTTTGATTCTCCTCCATCCGTTAATTTAAAGAGGGTTGGTGTCACAAGCGAAAGTATGTAACGGAGTATTGGTTAACTGCTTAGTCAAGCTTGTCAAGGAAAACGTGTGGTTAGGTTAATTGACCGTCTCGACATGACCATAGCTGTTGACTGGGACGTAAAACAACAAACCAAACAAACAGCGTGATATCGATACAATGCGACGTTACCTTAGTCCCCAAACATCTTTACAACACAGCCTATTCCACTCCGGTCTATCCCTTCATTCATACATTGCACAATGAAATCAATAGAGCACAGCCGTTTGTAAGACATTATGAAAAAGTTTTTTTGTGCGTTTCAAACACAAAGGAATAGTGTTTTGTGCATGGTCTGAAGATTTGTATGTGGTTTGGACATTGTCGTCAACTTTCTTCTTCTTTTTTTCCAACTTGTTATCTTGGTCATTTTTTGGCATTTCGTTTGTAAGCATTGTGAGCGTAACTGCTCCTCCATTTTTAGGTCATGGGATAATTATGGTATTGCTCCCGCATCAGGAGGAATTTTGCAGGCTATGATTTTCATAAAGCCCAATGTAATACATGTTTGTTTTAAACATGTTAGCCCTCTGAAAAGTGTCGCGTAAGCCTGTGACATCCAGTTACGTATGCTACCCACCAAAAATCGTTCAAATGGCATAGACGGTTTATATAAGATGCATCCAAATGATTTAAAGTTTAACATTTCTGTATAATCCAATCATTTAGAAATAAAATCTTATTATTGAAAACAAAACCATGATATCCACTATGTTTCTTACGTGACATTTTACATTACTACCCTATTCCTGGTAAAATATTATGCCTGTCGTTTCTCTTGAAATGTTTACGGCTGTTTATTAGTTCTGGTCTTTGATGTTGCCACAAAAGCAATAAACTGACCTAAACTGCAAAGACCAGCTCCATAACTTTTATAGAATACCTTTTGTGAGCATTTGAAAATAACTACCCCTTTATAAATTTTCAATGATAATAATAAACACATTTTTTACTTTAAACATTGAATAAAGTCATGTGGTTTAAAAATAAATATATTCAAGTGGCATATTATGAGAGTGATTACGAGCAGTTAATTATACTTGAGCAGCATGCTAATCTTGAAACCATAAAGCAAATAGTAACATACGTAAATAAAACATCTGCTAATGGAACCCCTCCCCACATCGATGGGTTATTTTGTACACTATGGATTTCTAAAGCTACATTAAATGTATATAAGAATAAAAGATACAAAATGGCTTATGTAAGCTTCTGGTAGTTGATGTTTCACTGTGTTACAGCCATGTTAACTCCGTTACCCTATAATAATCTCAAAAGCCTATTGTGCAAATACAAGTTAAATCCAATTCTTATATATCGACATGCTCATTGTATTGAAAGCGCTTTAAATGTAGCAAACAGTCAGTATGCAACAAAACAGTATAATCTATGATATCACTGTTGTATACGTTACTTAATTTCAAATACATTACTATTTAGTACATGGCTATCTCTTAGCCATTTGATATCAAAAGACTCTGAAGCGTTGTTCATTATGGTTTACTAAAAACTCATTATATAAGCTACTAAAATATATGTTAGCTCTTCAGCAGATTGATTATTACCATGCAATATCAAAGTTTACTATGTTACCCTAAAATAGGAACTCCTATAGTAATAATATCATTTTTTTGATAATTCTTAAATATCAATATTATTACTTAAATTGGTAGCTAATGGCTAGCAGTATAATTGAAACCAATAAAGGCACATACTTTTACTGTTACATATGCTACTTTCTTTTATATACATTATTTTAGTGTAATAAAAAATGCTGCCATATATGAGGGCTCAATTATGTGAAAAGTAATAAATATTGTCTCTATCAATACATAACATATTACTGAGAGAAAAAACAACTGATTGAAGCATGAGTGATGAATACTTAAACTTAAAGCACACACAAACACCAGAGAAGTTTTTTTCATCAAACATGTAAACAGCGTTTAAAGAACTGCTTATTTTAATGGTAAAATTGTTTGTGTTTTTTTTCGTAAAAAGTTAAATGATGTTGTTTATCTCTCATACACTTGTTTATGTTTGCTTAATTATACATATTTGATATATGCAATACATTTTATTCACTGTCTTCAGAGAAAATGTTTAACCTGATGCCTTGAAGGAATAGTAGATTAACATTTTTAAATTTATTGATACTCGCATTTCATTATACTCTCGGAATACAAATCTTTTACCCCCTAAACTTAAATCTTCTTTTCGTCATCTTAAACGAGGTATCCAGGATTTTCATATTAACTATGAAACAGAACTATGGATATAACTTGGATGTCATGCGACAGTCTGCATGTCTGGTTTTAAACCCAATCACGGTTTATAGCTATGGTTTCCTCTTGAATCGCACGATGGTGGGTCAGTCCTAAGACTCTATGACGGCTCTGACGTAAAGCTTTAATCGGTGGGTTGGTACCCGATGCTCATCAGTAGCTGGACCCACCGTGGCTAAACTTGAGTTTTTTTTAGCTCTGACTATCTGTGAGTCGTGAGCCCTTTTCTTTGTTTCATCATAGTGTGTTAATTTGATTAGAATGTTTCTCCATGATGATACATGTACATTGCAATAGTTAGAAGGTTTCCATGCGAGTTGAACATTTCTTGTAATTCAACAACAGCAGAATCTTGGGCGAAGATTGGGTACCAGTACAATGCATTTAAGCATCCCGGTGGCTTAGGCTTCTGTCTGTTCTAAGGCGGTGGTTCTGTTGCTGTTGACTCGTTGTTTATTGTTACTCCCATTGTGGGAGTATGTAATTGTTCTTTGTTTTGTTGTACGTTACTTTATGTCCATTCTATTTTGCAATAATCTTGATAGGGAAGAGAGAGATGAATGTTTTGCTTAGTTTTTCTTCCTGGTGTCTCGTGACTATTGTGTGGCTCTTCCTCGCGGTGCCATTGGCTTGTCTGCAGTTTGTGATTGTGGTATTTCCTAATCATACTCACTTTCTATTTTAGGTTCCAGCAGATAAAGCTGCTAACAATGTTGTAGTTGTTTGATGATTGTATTAATAATAGTAATCTTAAACGTGTGCTTGTTGACAAACAACTACAACATTGTTAGCAGCTTTATCTGCTGGATCAGATAAAGCTGCTAACAATGTTGTAGTTGTTTGACGATTGTATTATATAATTAATACTCTTAAACGTGAGCTTGTTGACAAACAACTATATTATTGTTAGCAGCTTTATCTGCTGGATCAAATGATCACAGACGTACCGCCTTGGAACGGTCAGTAAGAATGTTTTACTGGAGGGCTTAAACGGGATTCAAGGTGCGCCAACCTCACCCTTAGTTCAGATGTGGATCAAGACACATAGATGTTTGGTTTGCATGAAAGACCCCTAACTTATCAATGCATCATATATGTGTACCTATATACATGCATAAACCTTGGTTCTGTATTACAACTTTGCTATTTAAATCGATGTTGAGCTTAGGTTTTAAATTTACTTAGGTTTAACAGCTGGATTTAGCCTGTAGAATTGTGTCATTATGACCTGTTTTGAGATTGGCATCAACATCCCTCTGGAATGACAAACCAAATACAGTCCCATATATATCTACAGCAATTCAATTACAGTTCTCATGTGTATCTACAAACAGCTCCATACAACACTAATTCTGTTGCTAGAGATAACAATGTTAAAGCCTGTGTTGTTTAAGATGCTTGAACACCATTACACAGGAAATAAGCGATTCCTTGCACATATCCCTGATTCTTTAAGGAATCCATTTTCAGCACCAGGTGTCATTTTGCAACTAGAATTCATCCATTTGCTGCAAAATAATTTCTATTTACATTATTTACATTTTATACAACACCGTCAAGAAAGAATTACCCAAAGACTCAAGTAAGCATAACTGATTTATGATGAGTATAGTTTGTTCAAATGTTGACCATAAGGCTGATTGACTGTCACTTAATTTATTTATCAAATTTGCTCACAAAGTATAAACTAGGACCACATGTCAGCTGAGCATCTACAGAACTGTTGGTTCTAATATGTCTTTTTTTCATTTCTCTACTGATGCCTTTTAAGCCATATGGGCGACATCACACGGGTATTTGGTTTATGCACCATTTTGCATATATCTGCTAGTTCCCAATCTGCAAATAATTAATTCTTGAAAATACAGGTAACCAGAACCCCTTTCAAATATGGATAAATGAAGAGGATTCTGCCTATAGGGGTTTTAAATATTGACAATACTTATGCTCGTGAAACAAACAACAAATAATGCAAAAATGGTGAAAACTAATTGCTGAAACGGTAAGCGGAAAGAAAGTGAAAGAAAAAGTAGGTGAAATTTGGTTTATACAAAGCGAGTAGAGGTGTTGTTTTTGCCGTGCAACATTTTTGCTGCATTTTGCAGCAAGTTCGTACTTGTACCTATATACATGGTGGATGGATGCCCTGTGAACGCAACACCTCTTACAGTTTTATATCGATCTTATTATTTCTTTTTAGTATGAAGATGTGCATGTGGTTTGGGCATTATCCTGACTTGTTTTCATTTGTCATTTTTTCACAGTGTGAAGTGAATATATATATATATATATATATATATATATATATATATATATATATATATATATATATATATATATATATATATATATATATATATATATATATATATATATATATATATATATATATATATATATATATATATTAGGGGGCGGGGGCGGGGGGGGGGGGGGTGATCGTAATAATCCATATACAGAGTGGATGCCTTGTGAGCGCAACTCCTATTACAGTTTATCCCGATCCTTTTGGAAATTTTCATATATTTTTTTCACAGTATGAGGATGTGCATGTGGTTTTGAAATTGTTGTAAGATTTTTAGCTTGTGAATTTTGTCACTTTTATAGCACAACAATTTCCTTTCCTATATAAAAACAACACCCCCTACCTCTCCCTCCGCAAAAAAAGATATAAAATATTAAAAATAATATATGTAAAGGTCGCCATCTACTGCCTGACCGTCACGGCATATTTGGTCTATTTTGTGCACTATTTTCGGTCTTCAGTATTCATGAGAGGTACAAAGCCATTATACTTGGTTAATATGCCCTGATGAGTTTACCATCTCTTTTAGGACAGAGTTTGTTGGCACTGGAACAACTGCAGTTAATGAATCCAACTGCACAAACTGCATTTACACAGGTCTAACCGTCAGATAACATTTTGATCAATCATGAATTATGAATAATTGAGCCACGACATGAGAACACCAACAATGTGGCTATCAATTACGAGAAGGCCCGTATTAGCCTAGGCACAAGCTCAGTCCTATGAGTCGGCGCTGTTCGACTGAAGAAAGGTTCTGTCCTTAGTTACTCACTGAGCGCACAGCAAAGAATCTGATCAGACTGGGCAATGCACAGGCTGATCTGAGTCTTCGCTGGGTGCACACTCATTTTGTCGGTTTTGTCATGTTATGCCTTTGCTCATTTATTGATCATCAGGACAGCTAAAGCGTATGCCTGTATGTCTCTCCTTCTTATTCAATATTGTTTGGTAACAGCCCGCTGTCATTTCTTGCTATATAATTATGCTGTATTGCAACAGGTGGACCGATAGGTCTGATGTTTAACATTTAACTAACAGGGAAATGTAGGCTCAAGTTAACGCTTGGTCACCATCATGACGATTCTATCACCTATCTACTTTCTCACTCGAAACATTTCATGAAAATGGGCCCTCGACGCTTCGTTGTTTGCGACAAACAAAGGCGCAGACCAGCCTGCGCATTCGTGCAGTCTGATCAGCGCCTTTGTTGTTCGCTTATTGAAAGGTATTATAACTAAACTTGCTGCAAACAAAATTTCAATTTTCTAAAATAGTCTCTGTAGCTGAGGAAATTGGTTTGAGTCTCGGTTTGTAGGAAAGCCCGAAGACAGGGGCCTACAAAGCAAGCGGCTTTACTAAACAATACAGAGAAACTCCCTTTTCAAATTTCCTTTTTGAAATGGGGGCGCATTTCACGAGAATAATTTCGCTTTTCGGTTGTCTCCCTTTGTTGTGCACAACTATTGAGCGTTCTGGCTACGCATACTCAAGGCAATAAGATACATACATTGTTAATTTCTAAATACACTGTATAAATAAGTTTTACTGTCATTTCTTGACGTGTAAGATTATACTAAAATGGGAAGCGGCTCTTCTGCCACCTCTATTGGTGTTAACTAACGCTTATATTTTACAGTGTACTGAGTAAAGTACTCATGCTTGGATTTGTGTTTTTGTTTGTTTTTGCTGAGCTGTGACAATATCGAAAGCAACCCTTTTTTCCTCTGATAATATTGGAGTTATGGCCCTTTACAAAAATAAAAAATCTCATATAGTCATTTTGAGTGTAGTTCTAAATTGCACGAATGTCGAGTGAAGCTGTCTGTGAGGAAAACCACAAAATTATCAGATCTTTTGGCTAAAATCTTACCTCTTTTAGGACCAATTCCCATACAGCTGCATACAATAAGGTCAGGATGGTCGCTTACACAGGTTATACTTTCCAAAAAAGATTGCATTTTTTTCAATGGAGATCGATTTTGTCTTAAGCAAACAGTACAGAACCTGATGAAATGAGGCACTATGAGCATTTCATCTGGATCTTCACTGTTTGCCAAAGTACCCGTTTAGGGGTTTCTGGTCTTCAAAGGATTAATTCGAAGGAGTTCTAGCGATAAGGCGTATATTTTCCCTAGTTGACATGATTGCAAAACCTAAATTTTGAAATTGCCCTAATGTTTTTAAAATTGGTCTGTTCCGGTAGTAAAATTTACATAGAAAGCATCAAAATAGGTTTCAAAGCGATTCATCATTTACAAAACCGTTAAAACTTGCGCCTTCTACTCCCACCCCTCATTTTACGTCTTTAGACTGGGTGCCGTTTAGACGAGAGTTTTAGTAAATCCTTTGCAGGTTTTCAAAAAGTAAAAGTGCTAAAATATTAAGGATATAAGTACCCTTCATTTTCGAAACTTTGCGGTTTTTCCTCTGCGCATGCGTACGAAATATACTTAAAACTGTGACGTTTGTCATTGAAAAGATGAAACTGGCGTCTTTCAGTTTGTTTTTAGATGCTCTGCCCCCCTAGACCCAAGATGCCCTTTGGACAATTAAATGTCGCTATACAAATACATAACATATGTAAAGGGCGTCTTGGGTCTAGGGGGGGCAAAGGGGTTGTATAAGCGAAAGAAGACATCAAATATCTGACAAAAAAATAGACCACTTTGCAAGATGGTCGTTTTTATTGTACATCAACTGTATAAATAGTTTTACTGTACATAGCGTGATAGGACGATTGGTTCCCTTGTTTAACGGTCTAGTTCCCATATATGTTACTGAATAACAAGTACAGTTGATGATCGAAATAAATTCCAATTCAATAAGAAGTAGAGTTATTACATGCACTAAGGAAATCCCGTTTTAAATATACAAATTCGGGGGCAATGGTGCATCGACGGCCCGTCTATATATATTTGCTTAATGTGCCTAGTTTCTCCAGTCGTCATTTCAACAAAATAAAACGAACGTCTCGTTTAGGGAGATTGCTCGCCTTATCGCTAGAAATTCTTTCCTAATTTTTCAAATTGATCTCACTTGCAATAAGAATAATGCTGATGTTTATACATGATTCTAGCTCATTTACTATTCGAGTTTTCAATTGATAATTTCTGAAAATGACCGCACCAATAATAGATATACTGTTTAACAAAGGTGTTTTGGTTATGGAATATTGTGGGTATACATTTAATGTGTCCCAATGAGGTAGTTCTAATTAGTATATTTAATCTATGGTTTGATTTGCTTGAGCAGAAAGAACCTCGCTCATAAATATGTGATATACGCCTCCCTTTAGCTGTTGTGATTAAGTCATGTGCGGACCCAGAAAGATTTTTCAGAGGGGGTCTAATGTTTTTGCTTTTTTTTCAGTTAAAGAGTGGATCTAAATACCACTAAAACGGGTCATCATCGGCCCGCCAGCTAAACGCCATTTAAATGGCGTTTCGCTAGCGGACCGATGATGGCCCGACATTGAATGCTGGCTTGGTAGCTTTGTGATTTTCAGGGGATCCAGAACAGTATTGCAAGGAAACCCTATATTTTTTATTTTTCAGGGGGGGGGGGGGGTCCGGACATCCTGTGCCCCCTCTGGATCCACCCATGAAGTTAAGCATGGCTGTTTGCATTTGTATGATGGCTGCATGTTTAGCCGTGAAAACTGCAAAATACCTTATATTGGCTGGGGGGGGGGGGCTGTGTCATTTTTTTGTCCAGAAAAATGTCTTTTTTTAAAACGAGCCGCGGCATGAGATTTCCAACAATTTGACATTGTGACAAGTTTAGACTCGAACGAGCTTCTGCAGCCTCCTTTTCAGCTTAGAAACTCCAAATGGTGTTCAGTCAGTATGCGCAGGCTGATCTGAGGCTTTGCTGGTCGCACATACCACATTGTTGGAAATTTAATGCACTGGTTCTTAATCATTTTTCTGTATCTTGTTTGTATATCATTATTCTTAATAGTACACATGCAATTAGCAGCATGGCATCAGAGTGATGTGTATGCCTAAACTGAGCATTCAAACAATGCTAACACTATTTTGGGAATAAAATGAAGTCCATCATTACTAATATTCCCTGGTCAGGAGGACATTTACACAGACGTCACAAAATCATGGTCAATATATATTTCATTCAATTTTATTCGTACTGATCAATAGATAAATAGATGACAACAGACAAACAAATGACAATAATAAGAGGACCCTAGGGCCCTGGATCACTCACCCGAGTCTTGGCATATAAGATGATGTATTTGCTTGTGGCTAAAGAGATACCATTTAAAGTTATTTCTATTTTTAGTTCTAGTGGCCATGTTGTTCAGCTGAGTTAAACATCCTGATCAATTTGGGTAGAAGGCATCATGGAAAGGAACATTTTTGTTAAATTATTTCGAATTTGGACTAGTGACACCAGTGGTTCTGAAGAAGTCAAAAATATTTCTTTTTATAGCCCTGGCGGCCTTTATGTTCATGGCTCCCAACCATTTGAGCAATTAATGTTGTGGGCATTATGCCGAACATTTCTGTGAAATATTATATAATTTGGAAATCTGGTTCAAAAGGAGATGCCGTATAAAGACCTACCTTATCTTAAGCTCTGGTGGCTTCTTTGTTCAGCGGAGCAAACAGAACCATTTGTGCAGTTTTGAACCGGTGCTTTGTGAGGAACAATTCTGTGAAATTATCTTGAATTTGGACCAGTAGTTCAGGAGGAGATGTCATTTAAAGATATTTCTGATCAAGAGCTCTGTCGGTCCCTTTGTGCGGCAGAGAGAAGCAAATTGTGCATTTATGGTAGAGGGCATCGTGAGGAACATTCCTGCGAAATTATTTCGAATTTGGACCAGTTATGCAGGAGGAGATGTTGTTTAAATACATTTCTTATCTAGAGCTCTCTGGCAGCCCCTTTGCTCATTAGAGTAGACCCATTTGTATACTTTGGTAAAGGCCATCATGAGGAACAATTCTGTGGATTTTGAATGTGGACTGGTGGTTCAGGAGATTTCGTTAAAGACATTTTTATCTAGAGCTCTGGCGGCGACTTTGTTCCTCGGAGGGGAACTGTTTGTGCAATTTTGGTAGAGTGCGCCATGAGGAATAATTCTGTGAAATGATTGTAAATTTGGACCAATGAGTTAGGAGGAGATGTTGTTAAAATACATTTCCGATCTATAGCTCTGGTGGACCTTTGTTCATTAGAGTAGAACCATTTGTGCAAAATTGGTAGAAGACATCATGAGGAACAATCCTGTGAAATTATTTTGAATTTGGACAATGATTCAGGAGAAATTGCTTTTTAAAGGTGTTTCTTATCTAGAGCTCTGGCAGTCATTTTGTTCAACGGAGTGAAACTATTTGTGCAATTTTGGTAGAGAGTATAATGAGGAACAATTAATTGAAAACATTTTTGAATTTGGGCCAGTGGTTCAGGAGATGTCATTTAAAAGATTCATTATCTAGAGCTCTGGCAGACCTCTTGTTCAGTGGAGCAGAACCATTTATGCAGTTTTGGAAGAAGGCATCATCGGGGACATTCATGTGAAGTTATTTGGAATTTGGACCTGTGGTTCAGGAGGAGATGTTATTTAAAGAAAAAGTTTAAGGATGACACATGACAGACGGCCGGCCGGACGCCGGACTAAGACCAATCCAATAGCTCACCTTGAGCCTTCGGCTCAGGCGAGTTAAAACAAGCAGATTTATGGCACAGAGAGAATCAAAATACACGATGGACTTTGAGATAATCTTAATGTTCAGTCATATAATCTTGCAAAACGGATCCTTCAGAAATAGAGAGAACCTACAGCATAAGACAAGGACCTGAGTCACCTGTGCACATCTTCAGTGAGTGAACAATAATTATGCAAAGTTCGAATGAAATTTGAACTCGGTTTTATTGAGTCTGGATAGACAAAAATCAGCGTAAAATTGAGAATATTTTCTTATCCATTAGTTAAAACGTGTGTTTTGGGTGCTCAAAAGAACTGTTTCAACGAGACGGTTCTTTTGATTACCCACAACATATGTTTTGGTTGAGATATATTATTCTGAACACATTTATTAAAGACCTGTATGGTTGACATTTATAACGACTTAACTATACAGTTTGTTCGCCAGGAAACATCAAAAACACCACATTTACATAGCAGCTGGCGACTGCATTCTAATCAGACACATGTTTGACGGTGTCAGCCCTGTATAATCTAACAAGATTTACTATGAGTTTTGATCATTTCAAGAAGTTTGTTGTATTCCGACTCGCCAAGACACTGACGCACAGTGGTCAGTTGTTCCTCTGTTCCTCGCATGATGTTTGTTACGGCTTGTAATGATAGTTTCTAGAAATAAAAAGCAAACACAAAAATATATACTAGAAGTCTTACACCCATATAAGCCAATCATCCTTATTGTGGGACATAGGCAAACAGTGCAGACCCAGATCAGACGCCACGGAATGCGGCATTTGATCAGGATCTCCACTGTCTGCTTACCGAAGATTCTATCAAATTTTGAATAGACATGAAAAAACCCTTAAAACAGAAATGAACTGGTCCAATTGATATGAAAGGGAAACTCCATTCTGCTTAAGTGGGTTATGCGTCGAAATAAAGGAGCCCCCTTTCAGCAACAACAATAATACGGCATGAGCATATGGTACTCGGATTCAGGTCAGCATTGAAATCAGACCTGTGGCAGTCCATGGGTCTTTAGTTACCCACAGCATGCACAGAAACGCCTGTGATCAGATTAGAGGCATGGTTAGGCTTGTCTGCGTCTTCACTGGTACTACTTTGTCGGCTTAATAATGGGTACTACTCAGCATAGGACCAGTTAAGCAAAATTTGATAGCGTAAAATTGCGATTATTTTCTTATCCATCAGTTTAAACATGTGTTTTGGGTGCTCAAAAGAACCGTCTCAGTGAGACGGTTCTTTTGAGTACCCACAACATATGTTTTGGTTGAGAAATAAGAAAAAATAAATTTTCTTTACGCACCCTTATCTGGGGGCCTGTACTAGTATATACTTTTTCAAACAACCGAGGAGCACCTAAGTAGTATATGGTTTAACTTAGACAGATGGATTGTTGGTAGCACTGTGCTGTGGCCTTGAGCAAGATTAGCAGTAGTTTAACCCAGAAAACGTCCCAAGATAACCTAAAATTATTGACCGGCGTAAAGCATCAACAAATACAAATACTTCAAACAAGAATTCTAATTTATGATATGAGCACTTATTGCATATATGCGAATCACATATGCGCAAATGCCGCCATTAAACACCCATACTGAGGTTTCCAGCAAAGCTGGCGGTCAAAAATCTGACCTGAGCCTCCTCTACACCAATACTGTATGTATGGGAGCAGTGAAAGCATAATGTGAAGACTTGTCT
Source organism: Loripinus fragilis (assembly GCA_964019695.1). Classification (NCBI taxonomy): domain Eukaryota; kingdom Metazoa; phylum Mollusca; class Bivalvia; order Lucinida; family Lucinidae; genus Loripinus; species Loripinus fragilis. The sequence goes on from OZ026520.1 coordinate 15,294,867, forward strand.
GAGCCTTCACTGCTGCGATTGTGACTTTTACCGATATCTCGTGCACTGGTTCATATAGTACCCATATAGTTGCAATACTAAGCTTCTATATACTTGTATATAGAACAGCTCGTTTTTCCTTTCATGCTTTTCTTGTATAGCTCGAGTAGACAAACAAAATCTCGGCTTGATTGAGTATAGCATATAGTTTGAGTCAGCACATTTTAAGATTTGAAACTTATTGTATATGGAAAAAGCCTCTCCTGTGTTGCAAGAAAGACTGTCACTAAAGATTGTCATTAACACTCACAGAGTAAAGACAGAGATGAAGTCTCAGGCAGTGTTTACGTTGATATTTTGTCATGCATGTTTAAAAAGAATGACTGCGCCCACAAGTGCCGATCCAGAAATTTCTTTAGGAGGCGGTCCGAGCCCAAAATAATGAGAAATAAAAACGTATTTTTTTTTTTAATTAAGGGGGTCCTTTTACAGAGTTTCACAGTTTCAATGGAACAAACAATTAGACCCATGTGGTGCTCAATTATTTATTCTGTGGATAACTGGAAAACTAAAAATTTCCAGGGGGCCCGCAGCTGTTTCAGGGAGGGGTCCTAATTTTTATTCCTAAGGACCCTATAGCATTTGTGATTTTCCAGGGGAGGTCCGGACCCCCTGTCCCACCCACTCCCTCTGGATCTGCCCACGACCCATATGCGATAAGTATCAGATTTTCACGAACTGGCCTATTTTTTGTCAACTTAACCCTTTTTGCAGCTAAGACATAACCTATTCTTTCTTAGCTTACTATACTTAAAATAAGTCCTGGGTATGTTTCACCCTCCTTTAATAATGAAAAAAATGTACCCTGTTCCCACACTTCAAATAATGCTATCTGATGCAGAAAAAGCGAAATTCTAACACACCTCTCTCTTATAGAGTCAGTGCTAAAACGTGTTATATCAAACGATAATGATACAGTTTTAAAAGCGCGTGGAAAGCGAACATTAGCTGAGGTCAATTGTTACTGCAAAAATGACATAAATCATGGCGGTAGACGGTGTAACGTCGTTTTTACAATTGAAAGACGTTAGAAATACATGTAAGATTAAACATATTTTATTGCATAAGCAAACAAAGGGATTGGACACAAGTTATTACAACATTAGATAGTCCTTTCCCAAATATAACAATAGATTATATCAATTACAATGGTGGATACAATAATGTTAACAGCATACATATACAATCACGCATACCATCATCCTCCCATACCGTGGCACCACTGCTGCTGAAATAATATTGCAAAGAAGGCGTGTGGACAGGCATGTCAATCATTCAAACCTTTGTGAGTCTTTAATGAATTTGATAGTGAACTGAATTATTGATCTGTTTATATTCTCATCATAATTATGAGATTCTGTAGTCAGTATAGTGCTGCAGCAAAGCAGTAAAAAGTGAGCTAGTTTTCGAGATGGTGGTCCCCACAGGGTAACAAGCAGCAACGTATATCAAATTAAAGCTAAGAGTCACACAAATCAAAAAATGCATTCGGTATGTCGGGGCGTAAACTTTTACGAGTCATTAAAAAAGGGCACTCATACAAATAAATAACTTTACTAATAAAACTTAATTTAAACCTGAGATCAAAAACATTGCTAAAGTTGGTATAATATGAACACAAAATGGTACAGAAGGATGCTAGAAATACTTTGCATCATACATGGGATGCAAACAAGTCCAAATACACTGACGGTGAAAGGTCATTAGGCACATTAGTCACGAAAACCCATGATTTTCTAGAATTCTTTTTGACAAAAGGTCCTCCTTATGTATAAATGTATTGAAAACAAGTTTTAATATTATCAATGACATCTGAAAAGCAAACAGTGCACAATTTCACTACCATTTAGTGAAGCGAAAAATTGTATGGCCCACCAAAAAGGGTATCCGTACAAGTAATAAATTTACTGATCAAAATTAAATTAAACCAATGATCAAAAGCAGTGCTGAAGTTGGCATAATGTGAACACTTAATGATACATAAGGATGCTGAAAATATTATTAATCATGTGTAAGGTTCATAAAGGTCCAAATACACCGATGGCAAAAGGTCATTCAGTACATTAGTCGCAAAAACCCATGATTTTGTAGAATATTTTCTGGCAAATGATCTCTTTTGGTATACATATATTGAATACAAGTTAAAATGTTGACAACTGACATCTGGTAAGCAAAATGTGCATGATGCCTCTTCCATATGTAGGGTCAAAAATGTTTACGGCCTTTCAAGGAAGGGTACCCATGAAATTAAATAACTAAACTGATAAAAAAGCATTTAAACCAATGATCAAAATTATGGTTCAAGTTTGTATAATATGAACGCTAAATGACAAAATAGGGTGCTAAGATATTTTCTGTATTATATGAGGTGCAAATAAATCCAAATACACTGATGGCAAAAGGTTATTAAGTACATTTTGCCACAAAAACTCATGATTTTGTAGACTTCTTTTAAGTTAAATGAATTCTTTAAGTACATATGCATTAAAAACAAAATAAAACGTTATCAAATGCTAAAAGCTCCTACTCAAAATAGAATCATCCCAAATGAATAGATGATACATTTACAGTTCATTCATTTAGTAAAATCTGTATCAGATCTTATTAATGTAATATGTGGGAATAATTTTTACCAAGGACATTGGCGGAAATGTTCCAACTTTTGCATAAAGTATATCAACGTGTGTCAGGCGAGTATTAAACTATTTCTTATTTGTTAAGAGATATCATATTTCCTTGACCATGAAAGTTCATCAAGTCCATCATCTACAAAAACACATGGCATACATGTTTATTATACTTTATGAATGCCAGGCGTTTGTCAGCAGTTCACAGTGACATACTCAGTTATTATAGTTGACATTTGAATGACTAGTTCCAATAAAACGAGCCGAAAGTTATGCATCATGGCGTAACACACTCACTGATTCATCAGTTTCAGCATCCGATTTTGCAACGTCTTCACAAGACAAAATAGAGGAAATAGTCAGACAAGTTTCCTTCCCGTGGCACTGCTACATTGCACACACACACACACACAAGGTTGTACAAAGCTGTTTATTACAGAAAGAAGAGCATACTCACAATTCAATATTTACATTATAAATCATTCAGCAACTTGTGTAGTGTAGCAGACTGGCTCATCATTAGCGGCCTCAACGCCATTCTGCCATGTGCTTCCTCATTTCATAAAGTATAATATACATGCATGCCATGTGGTTTTGTGGATGATGGACTGATGAACTTTCATGGTCAATGAAATATGATATCTCTTTAAAGAAAGAAGAAATAGTTAAATACTTTCCTGACACACGTTGATATACTATATGCAAAAGTTGGAACAATTCCGCCAATGTCCTTGACAAAAATTCTTCCCACATATTACATTTATAAGATCTGAGGCCCCCAGGGGGGGGGGGTCTGTGCTCCCTTGATCCCTGAAAATAATGCATTTATCTCCCCAAACCCTGAAAGAAAGTACCTCAGCTCCCTGAAAATATTTTTCCTTTGCTCCCCAAATCCTTAAAATTAATTCAGCTTCTCCCCATATCCCCCAAAATATAAGCCAATTCTCCCTAAAATGTAAAGTTCTTTCCATAGGATTAAATTCACATGCTTAAAAACTATGAGGCTATACATGAGCAGATGGCTTAATATTCACTTAATATTTTACGTTATACATGTAAAAATAGGGCATAGCCACGGAGCGGAACTCTAATAAACAGAGTGTCATTGGCCAAAGAATAAACAATATATAATTATTTCAATAGAATGCATGTTATATAGCTCAAAGTATGGGCCATCCTTAAAACTATGTTGCTGTACCTAGTAGAGTAGGTATGGAGGAATGCTCTCTAGACTTGATTTGTTTTTAATTAGTGACAGCTAGACCATTTGGTTTTCTTGGTGGTGGTGGGGGGGGGGGGGGCAGCTGTTTTTTCCAAAAGAGAGTGTTTTTAGGCCCTATACTAAAGTTTACCTTCAGTTTTAACAAGCAAGAATATATCTGATCAACATTCATCAAAGTTTTAATAAAAAAATCCCATCTAATTACCTAGATAGAGAATTGCATACCAGATGTGTAGGTAGCCCTGGTATGATGTTGATTATCACTTGTGCTAGGGGGGTCCGGGGAAAATTTGATAAAAATGGTGCGGTCTGGTGCATTCTGAGTGTTTCAAAGTTAGTTATTATCAACCTAAAAATCAACATTTTTTTTTATAATAAATCAACATCCCAAATTAACATTTTAAGTCGAATTTTCAACAAAAGTTAAAATAATTTGCCATATCAGTCATGAATACAATCCAGATTAGCATGTTAGCAGGAAAGTTAATATATTTAGATATCAAAGGGGGCTCTGGGGGGTCTGCCGAAGAAATTTTTTGAAAAAAAATCAAACAAAATGAAGGCTTTTCCTTTAAGGTGAGATTTTTTTTACTTTTTTGCAGGGCTCCCTTAATCCCCAAAACTATGAACTTGCTCCCCAAATCCCTGAAAATAATTACCAGTGGTCCCAAGCTCCCTGAAAATAAATAGCCATTCTCCCAAGATCCCCAAAACCCCTGGGGGCCCAGATCTGATACGAATTTTACTAAATGAATGAACCGTTAATGTATCATCTATTCATTTGGGATGATTCTATTTTGAGTAGGAGCTTCCCAACTGGCATTTGATAACATGTAACTTGTTTTTAATACATATGTACTTACAGAAATCATTCGACTTGAAAGAAGTCTACAAAATAATGAGTTTTCATGACGAAATGTACTTAATAACCTTTCGCCATCAATGTATTTGGATTTATTTGCACCTCATATAATACAGAAAATATTCTAGCACCCTATTTTGTCATTTAGCGTTCATATTATACAAACTTGAACCATAATTTTGATCATTGGTTTAAATGTTTTTTTATCAGTTAAGTTATTTAATTTTATAGGTACCCTTCCTTGAAAGGCCGTAAACATTTTTGACCCTACATATGATTGAAGCATCATGCACATTTTGCTTACCAGATGTCAGTTGTCAACATTGTAACTTGTATTCAATATATTTATACTAAAAGAGATCATTTGCCAGAAAATATTCTACAAAATCATGGGTTTTCGCGACTAATGTACTGAATGACCTTTCGCCATCGGTGTATTTGGACCTATATGAACCTTACACATGAATAATAATATTTTAAGCATCCTCATGTATCATTTAGTGTTCACATTATGCCAACTTCAGCACTGCTTTTGATCATTGGTTTAATTTGATTTTTATCAGTAAATTTATTACTTGTATGGATACCCTTTTTGTTGGGCCCTACAATTTTTTGCTCCATAAATGGTAGTGAAATTATGCACTGTTTGCTTCTCAGATGTCATTGATAATATTTAAACTTGTTTTTAATGCATTTATACATAAGGAGGACCTTCTGTCAAAAAGAATACTAGTAAATCATGGGTTTTCGTGACTAATGCACCTAATGACCTTTCACCGTCAGTGTATTTGGACTTGTTTGCATCCTATGTATGATGCAAAGTATTTCTAGCATCCTTCTGTATCATTTTGTGTTCATATTATACCAACTTTAGCAATGTTTTTGATCTCAGGTTTAAATTAAGTTTTATTAGTAAAGTTATTTATTTGTATGAGTGCCCTTTTTTGATGACTCGTAAAAGTTTACGCCCCGACATACCAAGGTGGCATCATGCATTTTTTGATTTGGGAGACTCTTAGCTTTAATTTGATATATGTTGCTGCTTGTTACCCTGTGGGGACCGGTATGTGTCACAATATGGTGGGTCTGCTGCAGCACTAGTACAGCAACATCAGCATCATTAATTTGCAGTCTATCTAAATTAATGAAAAGATTGTTTCTTTGGTTAATATATAGGGGACATTCGAAAAAATAGTGGTCTGCATTCTCGATTGGAGCTCCACAACTACATGCAGGACTTGGAATGATGTTCATACCATAAAGATCGGCTTTTAGGCTACTGCTTCTATGTCTGATGCGAGTCAACATTATGTTGTATTTACGTTCTCCTACGTTTGTATAATCAGGTATTTTATCTGGTATTGTCTTGATATTTGATTTGAATCGTGATATTGTTGGAAGTGTACGAACTTGTGGATCTAGTTCGTTCCATAGCTTTAAAGTGGACGGGAAGTAGGAATTTTCGTATGAGCAAAGTCTAGAAAATGGAATCTGTAAACATATGCGACGCAGTCCAACTATTGGCGGAATTTCTTCAGTGAAATGGCAGAAAGTTGGAAGAAGCTTAAGGTTTCAAATGTGTTTTCATCGCTTTTTGTATGTTAGAATCGAAATACATCAGCTCTAGTGCGTGAATTGTAGAGTAATAATTCACTATTTGTCGGTCAGTCGTACGAAGATAAATCACTCACCCTGCACGCTCGTGATTTGATCGTCTTTACAACTGACTGGAGGTCAGACTAAGTACACAACAATTCACTGCTACAGCTGATCTATTTCGTAAACGAACAACTTCAGAACTATGATAATTGACTAAAATTTCCTACAAAGATGCGTTTAATAAAACCCCAGAACAAAGTGGTAGAAAATTGCATAAAATCAATTTTTCGTGTGACTTGTTGAGAATACAAGGTACACATTATGCATACACACACACCCTATGAATAATGAATATTCCTTGTAAATTTTCCTTGCCCTAAGTTGCCTAGTTGATTGCTTACTAATGTACTAATCAAAAAGTTGCAAAACACTATTCATTTGTAGCCTACATATATTCAGGCTAGCTAGTTACAAATTCTAACAAGCATTAGAATAGAAAAAAGTATGCCTTTGTTGACATTTATATTATATTTTGACAGAAGGCATTTCTTGAATTGATATGTATTGTTTATGATTTATGCAAATTATAGTTGTGGCGGCCATCTTGGTAATGTTACTTGGACAATCAATGCAAACTTTCGTGTCCTCATGCCCAGTAAGATGAGCTTAATTGGCTGTGTCTTGTGAGAAGATGTTTTATGTACAATACTTATTTGGTAAATTTTGGTAAATACATTCCAAGCTGCAATAGTCCTGAGGAGTATAGGGTATCTAAGACTGATAGGATATAATATAGGAGATATGCTAGGTACACGATTTAGATAAGAATTCAAGCTCAAGGTCACAGTGACACAAAAATAAAATGCTGCAATCTCCAACATCAAGATGCATCCATACATGAAATTTGAGATAGCTACCTTAAAAATGTAGGAGATATGTCGTGGATACCATTTTTCAAGAACTAGGCCAGAGGTCATGGTCACAGGGACCTTAAACAGTATGCAACATTCCACGACCCCAATATGTATCCTTAAATCAAATTTTGGAGTTATATTTAATATTAGAATATAGGAGATATGTTCGGTACATGATTTGATCAGAATAGAGTTAAAGGTCAGCATCAAAGTGACCTGAAATAGTACGCTAAAATCAATACAACCAAGGTGCGCCCACACACGAAATATGAGATTCCTATGTCAAAAAATATAGGAGATATGCTCAGGACACTATTATTCTAAAACTGAGGCCAGATGTCAAGGTCACAGTGACCCCACAATGGTACAGGACACTTTCCAACCCCAAGATGCATCAACATACCGAATTTGGGATTCTTACTTTTAATTATATAGGAGATATGCTCCAGACACGTTGTGAACACTCAGACACTGTGATAAAGTTTTATCTATGCCTTCATTTCGGCGCATAAAAACTGTATGTAAAGTAAGAAAGAGGGCAAAGATCAGGAAGACATAAGACAGTGCCTCAATTCATGTTAATTCCTTTATGATGTAGATAAAATTCACATAAGGACGTTGACTAATGTGAGGCTCGTTTGGACGTTTTGTCAATTGAGCGCGTTTTGACTTGGGGACGTTTTACTGGCAAAAGTATATACCCGATGTTATGCTTACAGTTTTGTTGCGATTAATATTAATCAATTGGTTCCTTCAACGACACCTTCCCACCAGTCCGCGGTTAGTGTATATTAATAGACCAAAATGGTTGACTTCCCATGAGCTGGGTTCTAGGTTCTATGTGCTAAAGTCTTTGGTCACAACAGAAATCGTGGATGAAGACCGCAACCAGCTACAGGGTATCACTATTCCCTTTCAATTGCTTCCGACCTGTGGGCCTCACACAAAAATGAAAGAACATATCTGAATAAATTCAAAGATATAACCATATATAAATTAGAGCTCTATGGAAATGTCGCAAAGGCAATGAAATAAAGAATAATGGATATACAAGCCTTTATTAACAATCCTTGATACAGAGTTATTTTACTTATTACCTGTATTCCTTTTGATGTGCGGCTCATACATTTCACAAGACGACATATCACGTTAGGACAGTCAATTACCAATTGCACTCTCTCATTGCCAGCCCCAGTCAGCCATGTAAATGCAGCTACAGCCTCTGCAAGTACCTGAAATCATAATTGGGCCTCGTCGTGAGAAAACCTGTCTTAGGGAGTTCCGCCAAAGCGAGTTTCAAACCAGTCTCCTCAGCTACAGAGACTAGCTAGAAAATTGAAATTTTCCCTGTAGCAAGTTTACATACCTTTCAAAAAGTGAATAACAAAGGCGCTGATCAGACTGCGCGGATGCGCACTCTAGTCTGCGCCTGTGTTGTTCGCAAACCTCCGAAGACAGGTATTCTCGCGTCGAGGCCCAAAAATGATAAGATAATTGGACTAATATAATCAATACTTAAACACATTTATCACCAATTAGGTATTGATAATCTTACTTGATGTTTAAGTAAAACATTTCCAGAGAATGACATCAACAAAAACAAACGAACAAACTGAAAATGTCACAATCACAGGCCTCGAGGTTATAAAACTTGAGTACAGTCTCAGACTCAAAACAAAGCGCAGTGATTGACTGCTTGCGGACAGGTGTCCGCAAGCAGCCAATAATTGCACTATTTTGAGTCTGAGAATGAACTCAAGTTTAATAACCTCGACGCCAGGCTACAAACAAGCCTATGGACAAAAGAGTGAAAATAAATGAAAGCAGAGACAGTCTGTCAGGATCTAACATTAGTGCTCATGTAGCATGTAAAAACGTTAAGATTGTGTCATTATGAACGCAACATTGTTATGGACGTCATTATATAATGTTACTAAATTCGTAAACCATGAGGAGTTTATTGATTTCAATTCATGGTGATTACAGTGTCATGTGATAAAATGAGATATACAACGTGGGAAGCAACCACGGGTTTCTTGCTCAGTGACAGAAAAACAGCCTTTTTGGAGACTAGCTGGAGTCATACATGCATATAGCAATTAAGGCATAAATTATTGCAATAATTATTGAAGCATCTAGGCGTTGAGCAACAATAGTAAACTCAGTTTGCACAGATGCCGTAGTCTGTTCTGCAGCCAAACTATTTGTAAATGTAACTATATATACAGTATATTATACTATCTTTGTGTATTTGAAACCCAGAATATATACTGACAGACTTAAATTACGCAACGCTTACTTCCCCTTATATCTTCCAAAAGACTGTTGAATGTAAAATTCCTTTGCTCCGATAGTGTCATCATGAGTGTTAGTTTCTTCAGCAAACACTTTAGATTTAACTGTACAACTTAACTGGACGACGTTATTTGCTCCGTATGTTTTAGCCATTTAAACATTTCTTAAGTAGAGATTTTTAGCTATTAAATGAAAAGGTACACCCAGATAAACGTCATTTACGCAAATAAGCTGTATCGCAGACCTGCCAATCAATATGAAAGCGATTCTTCGATGACTAACAAAGTCCATGATACAAATTTGATGCTTCTAGTGTTTCCTGATTTAAAGAAATATGGAATCTTTCATTCATAACATTTTGTCACGTGACACAGTTGACCCATATCTCAAAAAAATACATTTTAATGCATTAAGTTCATCTTAGTTGGACAAGTTTTACTTACAATTGAATGCTCTTTAACATACAATCAAAATTGTTGTTCTGCCTTCTTTTTCGAGACATAAATTAAAGCTGTTATCCAAAGGTTATGTTTTTAAAGTCCGTCAGTATACAAGTAGACGGTTATAGTGTGACTCTTCCTCGCAATGCAACGAATTTGTCTGCAGTTTGTGATTGTGGTATTTCCTGATCATACTCACTATTTTTAGTGTAAAATTCACACTCTCCCACTTCTCCTTCTAGCTCTCCTCCCCTAACATACATGTTTATGTTTTGTTCTTATTCTGACAAACTTATTTCTAGTATACTTTTTGGTGGTTAAAGGCATGGTAACAAACTAAATAACCTCCTCATTGTTATGCACATTCTATGCATTTTATAAAATGGAGAGAACTATTAAATTGATCGATCAATTTGTTTGTTTATCTGCTTACAGTTTTAAGTGTGTTTAATTTAATCTTGATCTGATTTGAATAATCACACATTGGGGCATGCATGTATCCAGAAAGTTTTGCCAGAGAGGGTCCAAATGAGTCAACGTTTTTGTTTTGTTTTGTTTTTCTCTTTTAAGTTACTGAGGGGAGAGAGGATCCAAATACAACTTTAAGCGGGCCATCAACGACCGCCAGCGATACACCATGTAAATGGCGTTTCGCTGGTGGGCCGATGATGGCCCAACATTGAATGCTGGCTTGGTAAATTCGTCATTTTTATGGGATCCGGACCATTATTGTTAAGAAACCATATATTTTTAGTGATTTTTCAGGGGTGGGGTGGGGTCGGACCCCCTGCCCCCTCTTGATCCGCCCATGTGGGGTGTTAGGTTTTTGGAGATGGGTTGTCTGTGTTCTTGTGTCTCTTCCTCTAGGTGTTACATATGGGCATGTAATCTCCTACCCCGAAAATAAGACCATAATATTTTCTTCTAGTGCACTTGCTTATGGAACGCGACGTCATATCCTGTGATATACTGCAGGAAATTGTTTCACGTCATTATCCAGGAAAACTAAAGAAAAAAAAATATACTGTAGTAAAATTGTCACGTTGTGTGATCTGCTCTTCAGAAAAAGAGAAGCGAAGTCCACGGTAATGCTCACTATTGTGTTGTACTTGCTATAAGCATACCTGTATGTTTAATGCAATAAAATTATGTTATGTTATGTTATGTTATCATTAATTACGTCACACTTTCTTGGATGACGTGCAGCTTTATGCGGCTTTCAAAGCTCCGATTCGAGACGAAACTGCAGAAGTGCATTAGAATGGGGATAACCATTATTCAAAATTTTCATTTGGGGAGGTATATCGTTGCATATACGTTCGGAAATCACGTTTTACGGCTCCGCTCGCGCGTCACCGTAAAACTAAATTTCCGACCGTATATCCGACGATAAACCTCCCCAAATGAAAATTTTTGAATACAGTCATCCCCTAAGTGGCACGTCCCTACCCATGCTTTTACAGTGAATGTCCCACGCCCCTTACCTGGCTCTTAGTGTACTCTCTTTAATGAATTTGATTATGCTTTTCAAAAACTTATTAGCATACCTCATCATCTCTATTGTCAAGTAGTACACATAATACTGGGAGAATTTCTTGAACGACGTTGAGTTCTAGAGGTGGTTCTTTTGTTCTGGTAAAGTTTTGTAAAATCCAGGATGTGATACGAAGAATCCGCAGAGAACTAGCGCCTTGAGCCAGTTGCAGAACAGATTTCATAGCTCCCACACTGATCACATAGTCTCTAGATCTGGCATCATCACCTTTAAGTTGAAAAGGCAAAAAATAAAATAAACGGAAATTGTAGGAAACAGAATTAGATAAACTGTTTACAATCTAAGTTAATTGATAGAATTATCGACTGGAAATCACTTTTGCAACATTTAAGAGCGATCATTCTGTGATAATTGCGTTAAAAATTTCGCTGTTCTACTGTATTTTGGGGAAATTTGAACAAAATTCTACGTTAGCTTTCTTGTACAATTTTATGATTGTATATACAAATATTCCCTCTTGTAGGCGGGACGAGTTGAAGACGAGTTTCCCGCTACAAGAGGGAGTATTTGTATATCCACGAGTATTTTTACAATAATTTCTTGTATCATTACCAATAAAACAATCAGGATTAAATTTATTCATCAGCAATTCAAGTCAAGTATAAGCTCTACCCTTGACAGGGCCTTGTGGAAACTATTGAACCGTTTGGATCAAAGTAAAGGCGGCAAAGTGATGATACAAAACTATAAATTGGTTTTCATTTATCCAATTTAATCATTTATCATATCAGAATACTCCCTAATTTTACATAACCCTTTGTAATAAACAAAGCGTTATTGAAACTGGGGAACATCCTGTTGCAATAAATGATTTAATTTTTGTTTTGTTTGATTTGATTCTTTACGTCCCATCAACAATCTTTCAGTTATATAGGGACGGGTCTTCCTGGGTTGAACCAGTACTAAGCTAGGATTTATGTTCTTGCTCAAGGACACAACGCAGTGACGCCGATGAGAAATGATTTAATTGGATAATTGAAAAAAAACAAACAATACAAAGTGAACATAGTTGTAGAATTTTATACAAATAGATTCAGGTAATGCTAATTGAAATAACTGCAAGCCTTTGAAAGGCATCTGAGGCAGTGTAACTAGGTTAGATATTCAACAAATGATGGTATTTGTGTGATTAAAGTCAAAGTTGAAGTTTTTGTATGTACTGGTATAATGGTCTGTTAGTATCAGCTTTGGAATCTTGACTATTTCGTTATATATTTGGTACCATTTTCTTTCATTTCATCTAAATTTTAATTTGGAATCATCTAATTTAGTGAAAATTCTTTTTGATCTGACAAAAATGCGACATTTGTCGCCTAGCCACTGAATATATCACTGGCCTCCTCTATATATAAATACTATTTGAGTACTTCTCACCGGACCGCGAGTGTATTGTCCACTCAAACCACATAATTGCTTAAATACCTAAAACTATATCTGTTCCATCCAGTTCAACTGGTTCAAACTAACTCACACAGAACATTGTTATGCAAGTGGCCATTGTTTTTGCAAAGCAGAGACTATGTTTTTTATGTTTGCAAAAGTAAAATCATAATCAAAGGCTATCAATTGGATTGAAAATTTTGCGTTACCAGTTATTTCTCTATATCTGATATAGTGGTGAAAATTTAAAACAAAATAATGCTTCAAATGTTATAATTAAATAGTTAGGGAAATGTGCACACTTACTTTATTTAGAATGAGTATATATATATAGTTCTTCAAACTAGAGGAATACCAAAAATGGGATTTTGTTTATTGAATGTATTTTGCTTTCTTACTTATAATATTGCCTATAGCAAACAGAGCTTGATCCTGTATTTCTAGTTCCGGGGAAAATAGTAGTGGCATGATGATTGGTACCGCTCCTGAAAAGGTATTGAACAAAACTCCTAAAAAGTTTAATGTAATTTCAATAATTATTATATAAGATATGCATTCTAACACGCAACACAGGAAAACGCTCATTTTGATAGTTAATTTATTGAAATACTTTTTTCTCTAATACTTTTTGTGAGAGCCATATGTCAGATAGTTTGTACTACTAACTGTTGTCGTCCTCATTAAATACTCTACTTTGTTTCAATTAGACATCCCTTTGCATTTAATAGAATCATTATCACTCATGCCGATAAGATTGGCGTTAATTTGCGGCTAAAAATTTCAAATCACATGTGAACACCAAAAAGTTTTGTTCTGGAAATGGTCGTAATATATCTATTTATATATTATTGCCATATGATATAGAAATGCCTGAATAAATGAATTACTTTACTGGTTACAATTACCTGGGTAGTTTTAAAAGAGGCATTATAAATCAATTCTGTCAAATTTGATTTAAATTCCTAAATACATTTACAACATGCTAAGGAAGAGAGCGCTGCTTGATTTACTTGAATTGTGTTCTTGCTGCAGTATGGCTATTATTGTTTCGTGCTTCTCCTTATTGTATTGTGGTTTGGCCTGCACACACACATGGTCTATGATAGTGAAAATTTCTGTTATACTCACCTACTATTTTGCGATTCAAAGTCATTGTGCCTACTGTTTAATGTTGATTATATCTTATTTGCACAGTTTATGGTATAAGTCAGAAGTAAAATGGGCTTTGGGATTCATTGATAAGCAAAGATAATTGCTGGTTGGTGTTTATTAGAGCAGATATTCCTCTAACAAGTTTGGAATGGAGGTCCAGAGGACAACAACTACACATATGAATCGAATTTGCTTAAGTGGCAATACTGATCCCCAAGTACCACTGATGTTTTATACCAACTAATGGCTTGAATAGTTTTATAGAAACGAAGCAAATTCAACATACTCTAAAATGTAGGAAATGCAGGCTTAAGTTTTGGCCCCACTCTTTTATCATCAGAACCAATGACACGCTCACTTCAGACTGTCTTCAAGACACAGTGAATATAGGGTTGGTTCAGTGATATATAAAAGCGGATCCATTAATTTCTGTCAGATTGGGTTCAGACAAAGTTTTTTCTCTTTCTCTCAACATATTACAAACCTCCCAAAAGGTCCAATTGTTCTCGAGGGGGGTCCATTCTAGTATTTATAAGAAAACATATAGCAACTTGTGATTTTCCAGAGGGGGACACCCTGTCCCCACCCTCCCCATCTGGGTCTGCCCATGATATAAATCTATTCTGAGGTGAATCTTTGCGTTATAGTTCTGGAGACATGATTCAAATTCATTTTAACATCAGATATAGGTAAATGTGATATACTTTTTATATTCTAAGGTCTGGTCATATTAATCATTATCGCAAACTGTCATAATCATGCATCGAATAGTCTAAAAGAAAGAGGGCGTAATCATACCAATAAGATACAAGTCACAGTGATCAACTTTGCCACCAAACATTAATTCAAACTGAAATATTATCTTTTATAGACTTGTTCAAAAATGCAAAGGCAAAATCAATAATCCGTGACATTGCATTGTGAACAAAATGCACTAAATACGCAGCAGACTAGAATTTTAGAACTTTCCTCTCTAGCAAAAAAGTTTGCTCCTGTATTCAGTTTTATGTACTGTTGGGTCCTTATATTTGCTTTTTCTCCTTTTTATATCTTGATTTATATGTTCTAGGAGATGATGCATGTATAAATAAGGGGTCTTTCATGCAGATCAAACATTTAGGTGTCTTGATTTACATCTGAACTAAAGTTGTGGTTGGCGCCAAGAAACTGGTCTAAGCCCTCCAGTAAAACATTTTCCTGACCATTTCCAAGGCGATACGGTACTTCTCTTGTGGATCATTTGTGTTATTTATGTCTAATGTCTTGTGTTTGTCATGCTTACACGTCTGTTCATTGCTGCCTTGTGGTCACCTGCTGGGAAAGGGCTGACCTCTTGGTTCTCCTTTTAATATTTAATTGTGTTTTTGTCACTTTCTCATGTGGTATCCTGGGTCAGGCGTCGTCCTTGATTGTATCGATTCCTGATCTTAGCCACCTTTCTAACTTTGATACATATTTCATTTAATTAATTTAAAATAAGTCTGATATACCTGCATCTATAACTGCGTTCGTGTCTTTTAAAGTACCAGATGTAATGTTTGTAATGGTCCAAACAGCTTCTAAATGTAAATCTTGTCTGAAGTTAAATAAAACAGAAATATGGAAACCTTTCTGTATCTAGGCTAAATCATGATAAAGCCCAAAACAGTTTCTGATATTGATTAGATAAGAGTGCGTATTCTTGTATATTTCTCAACCAAACCATATTTTATGAGACAGTTCTTTCGAGTGCTCACAACAAATGTTAAAACTTATTGATAAGAAAGTAATCACAATTTTAGACATCACTGCCGGTGTAGTCCCTGTTGTGTCATTGAGCAAGACACTTTATCAACTGCTTAGTACAAAAAAAATGTTGTCTGAGACATGTACAAAAAGTATAAAAACAAACAAAATAATAATTTAACACTTAAAGCTTAAAATTTTTGTAAATCCTGATCCTGAATTTAAAAAATAGTGAGTATGATCAGGAAATACCACAATCACAAACTGCAGACAACCCCGTGGCATCGCGAGGAAGAGCCGCTCAACCATCACGAGACACCAGGAAGACAAATTAAGCAAAGCAATCAGCTCTCTCTTCCCCATCAAGATGATTGCAATACTAGAATGGACATAAAGTAACGTACAACAAAATATAGAACAATTACAGACTCCCACAATGGGAGTAACAATAAACAAAAAGTCAACAACAACAGAACCACCGCCTTAGAACGGACAGCAGCCTAAGCCACCGGGGGGGGGGGGTTAAATGCATTTTACTGTTACCAAATCTTCGCCCTAGATTCTGCTGTTGTTGAAGTACAAGAAATGTTCAGCTCGCGTGGAGGCCATCTAACTAATGCAATGTATCATTATGGAAAACACTCTAATCAAATTACTACACCAAGATGAAACAAAGTCTTATCTGACAGAAAAGGTCGTAGATTGACAAATATGCTACTGAAGTTATCAAAGTGTTCCCTTATTTTTTAAAATTACATTTAAGGTGCAAATCTGGCCTCACATTTGTATACAGATTTTTCCAAATGTAAGTAATAAAACTGTTTGAACATAACTGTTTAATATTTTTGTAAAATATGTTATTTGTATGTCATACAAACTTTTTTTAAAATTTTGGGTTGCTCTAGCACTTTACTGCATGCCGATAGCATTAAATATGCATTGAATTGTCATTAAACACAATTAAAGAGACTTAACCCATTAATTGTTGCCATAAACTTTTATTTTAATATTTTAATTGAATGATGCTTTACCAAAACAATGGCATGATATCAAATCGTGAATGCCATTAAATTATCCTAGAATTCAGCTCAAAATGATATTCAAGCTTTCAATGCCATTAAAATATGTCGTTTCTTGTGAATCCATGAAAGATTAGCTGTTTTCGCAAAATTTGTTACACTCTGAAATAAAGACTATTATTATCATTATAACCGTTATAATTATTATTATTATTATTATTATTATTATTATTATTATTATTATTATTATTGAAGAGCTGTTTAATTCCCTATTAATGGGAATCAAATAAACGGCAAAACTTTTAATGGCTTTCAAAGTAATGATCATATATTTTAAGGCCTATTAATTTACAACCTGAAATGTAATGGCGCAGTTAGTGGTCTACAATAGTTTTTGGTGAATTTAATGGTGCAACTAGTTAATGGTAATTTATTTTACAGGTCTTATTTTTTATGGCCAGGAATTAAATTCGACAGAGAGTTTAATTATAGTTTGCTTAACATGTTTAATTTTTTAATGGCAAGGAATCTTATGCAACAAACTTATCAAATGCCAGTAAACTGAATCATCACTTTTGATTTTGCACATAAAAAATAGTTCAGAAAGAATTTAGAAAAAAAAGAAACAGAAAACATTGAAATAGGCATGCAATAGTTTGTATCCTTCATTATGTCTTGAATTATTTTGTAAGTGGACCTTAAGTATATATTTTGGCTCATTTTGCATAATTATGCTTTCCTGGGAAACAAAGTATTCATGCACACAATTTCAAAATGATAGCTCAAAACATTGACATATATGATATCGTGACAATCAGCTTAAGAATATTTCTTGAATTATGACATTCACATTATGATTATCTTATTTGCAAGGTAGATGAAATATTTTTCTAGAGTTTCCTGCCTGATAGGTTTAAATCAATGCAACGTACTTAAATTATTACCTTATATTCGTTATTTTGATTACAAGTTTTCGAACAGAACTAGTATTCAGACATTCAGACAAAATTTGAATGCAGCCTTCCAGAATTTTGGAGTGCAAGGCAACAGTGTAGTTAAATACATGGATCAAGGGGACATTGAATGAAAAAGGGAAAAGTAACCAAGGGCTGTACATTGAAAATTGCATGTCTAGTACCACATCAAATTAATGTCACCATTACAACAACCATAAAGTGATCCCATCAAATAATTCCAATTAAGTTAATGTAAATATCTCAGTATAAATTACTGTTCCTTTTGATAAGACACATCAAGTGACACGGACTGGTGATCCCCCGTGTGTATGATCTGCCCTTTCTATTTTATAAACAGCTTGGTGTCTAAGAAACTGAAACCATTCAGCCCAACTGCGTATTTGTATTAGTTCAATTCGCGTTATAAACGTGGGTATTACGCATTAGGTTTTCATTGTAAGCTCTGAATAACCAATTAAAACTCGTTAACAATAAAGGATTGAACTGCGATGTAAAGTATTTAGCATATGGAGTTCGAATTAAGAGATTTGGCTGTATCACTTTTATTCATTTCAAAAATTGATTGAATCAACTGTTGAATATACAAAAGCCAGAACACGTTAGTTTGATGTTTATCACCTATGTGAATAACAAAGACGAGCCTGTGGATCTGCGTTGACTCGCCAGACCCTTTATAACTCATAAACATAAAGTATGGAAAAATAGGAAGGTTCAGACGAAAAAGTTGAGCTTTATGCTCACTGGTTAGCTGTTCACATACTTTATAGGGTTGATTATTTTTTATATTTATTTGGTACGTGTCATTATCATATGGGCCTCGACGCGACAAAACTTGACTTATAATTTTTGTGTATTAACAACAACAGAATCTAGGGCGAAGATTTGGCGCCAGTAAAATGCATTTAAGCCCCTCCTCCGTAGCTTACGCTGCTGTCCGTTTTAAGGCGATGGTTCTGTTGTTGTTGATCTATTGTTGTATGTACCTCCCATTTTTCGTGAGGGTTCTGTGTTGGTCTTTGTTTTTGTATGCATTACTTCATATCCTTTCTAGTTTGCAATCACCTTGACGAGGTATAGCGAGCTTATTGCTTTGCTTTGATTGTCGTTTGGATGCCTAATTACTGTATATGTCCTGTAGCTCTTCCTCACGGTGTCCTGGGTTGGACTGCAGTTTGTAATTGTGGTATTTCCTGATCACACTCACTTACTTTCTTTTTCGTAACAAGCCAATAACAAAGGTGCAGATCAGTCTGCGCATCTGTGCAGTCTGATCAACTCCTTTGTTAATCGCTATATGGAAAGAATAGTAGTTTAACTTGCGCCATGCAAAATTTTAATATTCTAGAAAGTCTCTGCAGCGGAGCAGGCCAGGTTGAGCCTTACCTGGTCTCAAACCCACAAGACAGGTTTCCTCGCATGGAAGCCCATAATTGGGCCTCGACGTGACAAAACCTGTCTTCGGGGTTTGCGAAAATGTGATGTTCAAACAAGCTTGTTCAGCTACAGAGACTATACAGAGACTAGCTAGAAAATTGAAATTTTGCTCGTAGCAAATCTAGATATGGTACTTTCCCATAAGCGAATTACAAAGTCGCTGATCAGACTGCGCGGATGCGCAGGCTGGTCTGCGCCTCTATTATTCACAATCCACCGAAGACAGGTTTTAATTTAAAATATCTTACTCTTCTTCCTCGGACATACATTTCACAATTATCGGTAAGAGCGCCCGTATATCGTCAGCAAAAGCTTCCTCTAGATCTACTGTTCTACAAGTGAGCTGCCTAAACACAAGAAAAATACAAATTATCAAGCAACGGGGTGGTTGATATACAAAACATGAGTTTGCGAGAAGTGTGTGTGTTGCATGGCATTTAAAATCAAGTAAAATCAATTTGGCCTTTAATGAGAAAAAAACTTTTTTTTCACTTCTGAGCAACCTAAACGAGATAAGTTATGGACATGTCAGAGAGTTTGCGACGCTATCCATTATCTTTGGGATAAAATATGTAAAAACTGTATAGACAAATTGTTGGTATGAATTCCTATGTGTACTAATTGTGCCCCTTTTGTTGCAGATTTGCTTTTGTTTTGTAATGAAAGACTTCTGACAAGAATCAGGCTAATGTTATTGAAGCGTTCAACTCAACTTCAATAAACCTAGATGATGTTTGTGCCTTGTGGTCACCTGCTGGAAAAGGACTGACCTCTTTGCTCTCGTTTGTGGTGTATATCTGTGAGTTTGTTACTTTCCCATTGGTATCCTGGCTCAGGTGTGGTACTCGATTGTATCGATTCCTGATCTTTGCACCCTTACTTACTTTTCCTGAATATTGATAATTCTTACTTTGAACAAATGGTAAGTAAGATATATCCAGCAGAACTCCAGTTAAACAAAGAAAATCATCTGATAATGAAGCCCCTTTTTGGACATGGCCTTGTCTATAACCGATGGCATAATTTCATCTAAAGTTTACGATAAACACGATGATTCTAATTTTGAAATATTTAATTTCCGAATTCTGTATGGAGATGTGTCTCCTTATTTTTGACTGCTTAGTTGCTGAAACAGGGCTATTCATATCACAAACTTCACCAAGCATTTTCTAAATTCTACCAAAGACAGTCAGAGCTGATCGTTAATTACAATGTTGGCTTGAAAGGACCTCGGACAGTTTCCTATTCAATCTGTCCAAATTTTGACAGCCTCTGGCTAGGATAATGCATAACCGACAACTATAGTTTTGGGCTTAAATCAAACCTTTACATTTAGTGCACCTAGCACAATAAAAATATTTTGAAAATATTGCATCATTATGCCAGGACTCTAGATTTTAGGGGGTGGGGGTATTTTTTGTGACCAAATTTTATTTCACAGAAAGTCAAAGTTTCGTCAAGTATTCACCTAAATACATGTAAATATTATGTTTGCGGCATAAAACTTGAGACAAAAGTGATGCGTTTGCATAAAATTCAGGTTGAGAAGATTCCATTTTTTCATCTAAAGAAGTGTGCTGTCAATTACTTTTGACTATTACCTGTAATGTTTCAAGGTCAATCCGTTGGACTTGTGCACTGAGGTGTATTATAACTGCATACTGTACATATCACAGTCTAGATAAACACAATTTTTGAGCATAAAACCGTTAATATTTTCTTACACATTAGATTTAACCTATAATTTGGTACTTAAAAGAACCGTCTCATTGAGACGATTCTTTTGAGTACCCATAACATATGTTTTGGTTGAGAAATGAGACAATTTATCTACTTTGTAAGCACTCATAACTAAAGCCCTGATACATGCCATTGCATATTGATATTTACCTACAGGCTTTTACAAAATAAGTTTCTAATACGTTTTTAAACTAAGTGTTTTTGAGCATTTTGACAGCGTCCCCCCATGACCATTCATGCCGTCTTTATATGATGTGTGAAATGTAAAACTACAACTGTATGCAAAAGGATTAGTTTGGTCACGGGGGGGAAAGCACTTCAGTAAAACTTTTTCTATTTTCTATATGTTGAATAGCAAAAACTGAGTTTTCAACCCATATTTTTCATTTGGTACTTGTCCAATGAGAAAACGGCTTTTGTGGATAAGTCAAGGGTTGAACCTACTATCTTTTTCATAAAAAAAAATATCATTTTCTTTGAAACTTTTCTCTGGTCATTTTTATGGGCAATCCTTCATTAAGACTGTCCGAGGTCCTTTCTTCTGCAACAAGGCATTTCAGAGCCGAGCCAGTATTTTATGACGATTAGGCATATAAATTCAAACGAATCATTGGAGAACCTTCTTTTTATGATAAGTTTAAAAAGAGCATAAGCATTATGAAAAAGAGAGATATTCCATGGATGTTACGAGGCAGTCTGCATACCTAGTTATTCACCCAATCACGGGTTTCCTCTTTGATTGCAAGATAGTGGGCCAGACCCCAGACTCAATGACGACTTTAACTTTAAGCTTTAATTGGTGGGTCAGTGCCTGCTGTTCGTCCATAGCTGGGCCAACCGTGCCTTGACATGGGGTCTGTAAAATGAGAACCATTTTCTTTCTTTCATCAAAGTTTATTAATTGTTTCCCTGTGACGAGACAATGCATAAGTTAAGAAGCCTCTATGCGAGCTAAACTATTTTGTGTTTTTTCAACAGCAGAATCTAGGGCTAAGATTTGACCAATAAAATTTATATAAGGTCCCATTGGTTGTGGCTACTGTCTATTCTAAGGCAATGAATCTTTTGTTGTTTCTTCATAATTTGTGTCCTGGTTTTGTGGTACAACGCTTTGAGTCATTTATAGAATTGCCCTCATATTTTAGCCAAACAGGTTGGTTGCATTGCTTTAATTGCATTCCTGGTTTATCTGTGTCACTTCGTTTATACATGTATGTTTTGTTTAATTTCATTTACAACTACAGAATCTAGGGTGAAGTTTTGACCAGTAAAATTAATTTTACCACCCCCCCTCCCTACCCATCCCCCAGTGGCTTAGGCTGCTGTCCGTTCTAAGGCGGAGGTTCTGCTCTTGTTCATTCATTATTTATTGTTGCTCCCATGTATGTGGGTGTTTTGTGTTAGGCCCTTGTTTTTTGCAGTACTTTGGGTCCTTTTCGTTTAGTAATCATCCCTCTGGGTAAGAGAGAGCGTGTTGCTTTACTTTTGTGATGTGTTGCTTTACTTTTGTGATGTTCTGAATGCCATGTCGCTCTTATTGTTCTTTGACTCTTCCTCACGGTGTTGTGGGTTTGTCTGTATTATGTGATTATGGTGTTTCCTGGTCATACTCAGTTACTTTTTGCATTCCTCTTGCATTATTTTTTCAATGATTTCAGTCTTCTTATAATGTCAACCCAACATCCCCCAAAAAACACACAACTACCTAGTTATAACAAATTGCACTCAGTGTCATGGAATCAAGAACCCCTATCTCGTTTATCTGAAATTACATCCCCATTAATACCCATATGAGTCCCCATAGAGTACGAGTCACGTGATCACTGGAAATTCATAATGAGGTTATTGTGGATGCCAGAAGCAATCAAATATTCATTAGCAACTTGTTTTCGCGTTATGTTAAATTGTTTTTGGCTGTATGACACATAAGGCGTTGTACACCTGTTTGAACAGGCGTGGTCGTCATTTTTACTGAATTTGACCATTGTATGCTCTATAAACTTCTGGAACTTTCGAGTTTTTTGTTTTTGAGTAATTAGATATGACCCTTTTCTTGAACAATCATAGTTATAAGTTTTCTATGCAATATCTTTGCGTACTAGTTGTTTATTTTCAGAGGTCGACAAGGGCAACAGTTTGAAGGGAAACCTTCAGCAGACGGTTACATTTTCCTGTGGATCAGCGGGTGGATAATGTAACAGCCATTGGGACAAAAGATCATTGCGCAGGCGCGAGTTCGCTCCCTGTTCCTGTAATGGGGGCGTCCTCTGTTTGGGAAAAAATTTACAGGAGTTTATCAAACAAGGACCCAGATTACGTGACATTCAGCATGGAACGACAGATTTGAGTTCACTTGTTGGAGATTTAGAGCGTAAAAGGAGAAGTGACTCGTCTGGGACATCAATTGATAGGATTATTAGTAAAAACGGAAATGTTTAGAAAACGAAAGTAAAAGTGACAGTTCAGTCAAGGATTCTGACATTGAAAAATCAAATGAGGAGACATCGCACCTCCTTTTTCCTGACAACGCCCTTCTACTTCTAAAGAGCTAGATAAACTTATGTCTGATGGAGAACTTGATTGGATGATCAATCAGATGACACTTTAAAGGGTTTAACCTTTTTTTTAAAGGAGGCAAGAAGTCTGACCAAGCTATAGATAAGGAGCTGGCAGAGGTAGTGAATGAAGGTTTACGATCATTGGAACAATCAGAAGAAGTAAAAAAGCTGAGAGAAATTTATCAGACCGTCCAATGGAGAAAATTTGTTCCCAAAGTTGAACCTGCTATGTATCGTATCATTTCAGACAAAGGGATGGCTACAGATGCAGTAAAGCAGAAGGCAGTGTCCAAACTTATGCTGGGTTAATAGTTAGAGCTCGGTAGAGTAAAATTACTTCAGACTGATAGATTTTAAGAAGCATCTGCAGTTACCAAATGGAATTATCTGATAAACATGACCAAACTTTTGTCCTGGCACCTATAAAGTTTTTGGATTTATAAGAGGAAGGAATAAATAGAGAAATTACACTATACTAAAAAATGGCAAATTGAACATTTGTGCAGGCAGATCATGATGAATTTATATGTAATATTTATATGGTCAACATCTAATGTAGGTATTAGAGTTATTCTGAATCTTTAACCCTTTAATTAGCAATATGTTGACAAAATACTTTTAAGATGAAACTCTGAAATTTTCTATCAATGCCATGATATTAAACTGTTAATTGGCCTCCGTGGATTTAATAGAAGCATTTTACTCAATCTAAATAAGGGACATGGATAGGAAATATTTCTGTTTTTATTTAAAGGGACAAAAATACCAATTTACTTCTTTCATCATGGTATTGAGCTCCTCTCCCAGGTGTTTTACAAAGATCTTAAAGCCAGTTTATGCAATGCTTCATAGAAAGGGACATATAATTACGACTTACATTGATGACTCTTTTTAGCAGGGATGCACCAAACAACCGTGTGCACAAAATGTATCAGATAGAGTTCATTCGCTTGATAATTTGGGATTTACAGTAGATGATAAGGAGTCAGTCTTAATACCAACAAAAGAAAACACATTCGTCTGTTTTGTTTTGAATTCAGCAGATATGACTGTAAGATTACCAGTGGAAAAGATAGATACTGTTTTGAAATTGTGCTTAAGTATTAGCAAAAGTTTACATATTACTATGAGAGAATTTTCTAGATAAATTGGTTAACTGTTAGCTACTTAACCAGGAGTAAAATATGCCAGATTAAGGCACAAACCTCTGGAGAGAGTTCAAGATGAAAAACTTGAATTAAACAATGGCTATTTTTATTCCACTATGGTAATATCCAGGTCTTCTCAGAGTCACATTTAGTGGTGGATTGATAATGTAGAAGGTAGTTTCAAACTTATATCTCATAGTAAGCTTATAGGGAAATCTACACTAACAGCTCAAAGACTGTTTGGGGCATACAACAAAACCAGAGACCTCAGTACAGGAGGACATTGGTCAAAAGAAGATTAGGAAGACCATATCAATGTTAAAGAACTGAAGCGTATATTTTAGGGGGTGGGCTGGAAGCCTTATGAAGCTAAAGTAGTAGCCCCATTATGGATAACGCAAAGTTTGTGGCCCCAACTGGCTCATCTGATTATGTATTTTCCCATCAAACCCCCTCCAGCACACAAAATATTGTATCAGCCAGACAACCACGAAAGAACTCATCCAAAACAAAAACTGAGACTGGGGTAATTTCGCTTATCAGGGAAGGCAGAGGAATTCAGGGAGAGCCTGCCTACCTCATCATTCAAGCCTGTAGACAATCTTCAAAATGGCAATATGAGTGCTACCTTCGAAAGTGGCTCAAGTTTGTAGGTTCTCAGGAAATCGATCCACTTTAATCCTCTATAAATGCAGTGATTAAGGTTTTATATGTTATATAAAAATCAGGATTTCAGTATTATAGTGGTATTGGGACAGCCAGATCTGCATTGAGAGGATTTTTACTTTTGTGTTCTGATTGGTCAGATTGACATCTGCAACTATTTCAAGAGGGGTCAAAGAGTACTGCATAAGGCAGGAATATATATAAAATGTTTTCAAACCTCATAGCAAAAGGGTAGCATCATTATCATGTGCAAAGGCAAAGGTTGCTCCCTTGAGTTTAATTTTGGGATCAGCAGGATGGACACAAAAACACTTTTTGGAAGTTTAATGGCAAGCCAGTGCAGGGAAATTCCTGTTTTCAAACTGCATTATCGGGTAATTGAATGTGATGGGTGCATTTAAGTTGTAAACATTTATTCAGTTCAAAGGGATGTAATTATTATGTTCTAAATGTAGGGATGTAAATGTTATGTATTTATAAAAGTAAGTAAGGGTGCAAAGATCATGAATCGATACAATCAAGTACCACACCTGACCCAGGATACCAATGGAGAAGTGACAAACTCACAGTTACACACCACAAACAAGAGCGAAGAGGACAGCCCTTTCCCAGCAGGTGACAACATGGCACATATAAACAGACGCGCACAAAGGCATAGCAAACACATTACAGAAAAAACATAAAAAATCCACAAAAGAAGTACCGCCTTGGAATGGTCAGTAAAATATTTTACAGGAGGGCTTAAACCTGATTCACGGCGCGCCAACCTCACCTTGAATTCAGATGTGGATCAAGACACATAGATATTTGGTTTGCATGAAAGACTCCTAACTTATCAATGCATCATCTCCTAGAACATCTGAATCAAGATATAACAAGGAAATAAAGCAAATATAAGGACTCAAAAGTAAATAAAACTGAATACAGGAGCAAAAGAAATCCAACAGGTAAACCCCAGTGGACCCAACAAACAGCCAAAGCATCAGGACCCTACCACATCATCAATAGATAAGTCTAATAGTTGGAACCTTCATAGAGTCTGAAGTCCGATCCACAAGCGTGCAATCAAAGAGGAAAGCAAAGTTGCCAACTGTGATTGGGTTGACCACCAAGCATGCAGTCTGTTGCAATACTTTAATGTTACAGCCAAATTTTTTTTTATAATGGTAACTTATTTTAATGAACTGCGCTGAAAAATTATTAGAGCCAACAATCTTTTTCAATTTATACACCAAGGCACCATAGAATTCAGGTTCAAAAAGTCCTTGGTGCAAGAGAGATTGAAGTCCAACTTGGAATTTAGATATCAAATCATAGTATCGTCTACAAAATTCAGAAAAGGTTTTGCGAAGTTTATGATACCGATATGTTGTATAATGGGACCTTACATTAGATGGCAAAGGAAAACCTTGAACAGCTGAGTATCAGGAGGATACACGTAAGTTGCTATATGCATGTATTTAGCTAGTGAAATGTATGCTATACACTACTAGTATTAAGTAATTCAACATATTTAGAAAGCTCTGGTGTGTTTGTGCTTGGCAACAGCAACTCTAAAATCTCTATGCGGACCCATAAGGGTATTTAAGGGGAAGAAAGTCTACGATTAAATGAAATTTACACAGTAAGTTGAAGTTTGAATAGAATTTCATATACCATAAATAGCCATAAGATTAACATATCCACCCTTTATCCCTGCCCATGTTATTTGGGTTTTCTGTGTCCAAGAAAAAATTCTGGGCTTTAAAGATTGAATTTTCAGCGATCACACGACTCATACTCTATGTGCACCCTAAGGGTATTTATGGTAGATGGAATTCTGATCAATCTTCAACTTCAACTTGTTGTGTAAGTCACGTTTAATCTTATAATTTGATCCCCATAACTATCCTTGCAGATCAAACTTCAATTTACCATGTAAGAGACTTACATCTTAATCTTACAATGAAACTATATCATTCCTTTTTGGTAAAATTGGTACTTGCATAAACAAAATTATTCCGTCCGTTTTACCTGAGCTGACGAAGAGCTTTGAGTCTGGTATCTAAGTCAGGGCTGAGAAGATTGTCTCTGATGATAGAATAGTTGTCATCACCAATTATACTTTGCGTAGTTGTCTCGTGTATCTCTAAATCAGGCTTATGAGCACTACTGTCCTTGGCTGAAAAAAGAGACTTTTTAAATTGAAATAAATAAATCAAATTAAATTAAATTTGAGACAGGCCACAGAAATAGATACATCTGGCATGTGCGCCCTGCAAAGACTCTGATCAGCCTAAATTTAAACGCCATATGACCAGTATTAATTGTGTTATCAGTATGAAGAATTATTGGAACCCTGGCTAGCCATAAAGTACCTAGCTAAGATTCTACTGCGCAGATGTGCAGGCTGATCTGTATATTCACTAGGCCCACATACCAAGTGGTTTCCATTAGTGTTTCCTGGTTCTAATAGAAAAAGACCATTAAAATGACATCAATGTTTATCGTTTAAAAGGTTATTGGATTTGTATGGAAAAACTGAATTGGGGAATTCTTTTGATGTACTGGACCGGCTTTCAATGGTCATATTTTGTCCATATGACGTAAAAAAAGATAAATCTAGTTCCTGTTTTACTGCTAGCAAATAGTTAAATCATACGAGGTGATCGCATTAAAAGTAGATTCCATTCATGCAAACATGATAAGCTTTGCAAAAGTCAGTATTTCAGTAAAATACAAAATAAATTCTGGTCAGTGTTTAACAGGTAATATAAATAGATATTTTAGATAGAAGTGTAGGCCACTGGGTGTGTTCCAGGCTATCCATAATGGTGTGATTAATGCATTTGAATGATTTGAGGATAACTCGTTTCAAATTTTTGATCTTCAAAGACAGATTTGTCCAAGACACCCGTTTAACAGGAGCTTTTAATCAACTGACTGTAATGTGCAAGACCCGTCAGTGAACATACATTAATCAGTAACCGCTGCCAAATAGAGTGTGCGGAAAGTAAATTGGTCATTTCCTGCAAAATGATGAATAATTGGATCAAAATATACCATATGGTTGGAGAGGAATGTGTATGAGCTTTTTGGTTGCTTGTAGGATGGGTACTATATGAGTTTTTAAAGGTGCTTGTAGCATGGACACTGGTAAAGTTATGCAAAGCTTCAGCTAATATGTACATTCCAAATAATGCTAACATGTAAAGATCAGAAAATTTGATTAAAATATACCATGCGGTTCAAGAGTTATGAGCATCTGACCACGAACTGCAGGATTTATCCTCGGCAAAGCCTTGACATTGTTTTGCATACCAGTGTCTCGACAATGTTAAAATGTATAAGTATGCAAAATTTGATCAAAATATATGGTGTGGTTCATGAGTTATGAGCATTTTCACCAAAAGACCTTAACCGACCAAAATGATGCTTGGAAAAACCTCTTCATCATTTTGCATACCGGTGGCTGGGCAATGTTAAAATGTATAAGTATGCCAAATTTGATCAAAATATATGGTTCAACAGTTATGAGTATTTTCACTAAAAGTTTAAAATAAGTAAGTACTGCCGCATTAATAAGAAACGCGAAAAATCGACTTTAAGTGCATCTTTTCACGTTATTTTCTCTAGAACTTTTCGATATGCGGATAGAAAAAGCTGCAGTATTTTTTGACAAAATTTTCAACCTGATGTTTTTGCTGTGTTTTTCTGTAATTAGATGGAATTTTGGCATATTTTTGGCTCTTTTCAACGGGGGAGTATTACTGTTGGTAGAATGGACATAAACTGACCCAGTTTATCAATATTATGCAACGGTTGACTAAATAATTCGTCCGTGATCCCCGTGTAGGTATTATACTGAACAAAAGTAAAAACGCTACACCTGAATTATTTGCCATTTATATGCTAAATGATGCAATCCAGTAAAGCAACTGAAAGTGTATCTGCGTGTTCAAAGACTGTGTTATGCATAAAGTAAAAGGTTAACGGATGTTGTCACGAGGAATAACATGAAAGTAAGAAAGAGGGCAAAGATCAGGAATCAATACAATCAATCCCACACCTGACCCAGGATACCAACTGGAAAGTGATAACTTCACAATTAGACGTCACAAACGAGAGCCAAGAGGTCAGCAAAAGGCATCAATTAACAGACGCGCACGAAAGCATAACACAAACAAGACAGAAAAAAATAATTTAATTGTGACAGGGGTCCAATTTTTCAGGTTACAAATTTTAAACAGAAACCTCACACAGTTTAGGCCTTCAGAATCCACTGCCAACCAGATCCGACTGAATTAAATTGTAGTCTTAGACATGTGAAAACCAAAAATATGCGTTGATCGTTTAGAAAAGCAACCTAAGAAAGCGGGTTTGTCGTCAAATTGGCCAAGCTTGATATTTTAACACTGAAATCTCCATAGGAAAATCAATGTTTTGTTGCATCTTAGTCTGAGCACATTACTGGTCGAGAAATGGTAGGAACAATGTGCTGATAGGTCTCCCTGATTAGGCAAAAGGAAGAAAGTTATAGAAAATCGTGATAAATCGAAGATTACCAAATATTTAATATTCCCTATTTGTTTTTGTCAAAGGGAGACATTTTACAATTTGTTTTACAAATTTGATAAATTCGACATTGATTTCTGAGCTTGTTTCAAGTGATAATACAGTTTTCTTGTGTATTAATGCAACATAAGTATGACGAATTCTGATAAGCATGACAATCTTTTTCGCGCATGCGCATTTGCAAAATTCAGTGATAAAGCTTTAAACACAAAAAAGGAATTAACTCAGACATCAAACGAAACAAATTGGTCGAGGTCGAGCTTCGGCAAATCGCTTGCTGGATGTCTTGAAAACAATATTAAGCTTTAGTAAATACTTTTCGTCCAAATATAAAATATTGTAGTGTAGCATTTTCACTATTGTTCAGTATAGCATAAAGTGTATCGTACATATAAAGTACTGCTGCATAAATAAGAATCGCGAATAAATGACTTTAGATGTACGTTTTCAATTTAAATCGCAGTGAGCATTCAATAATCGTGTATCATTTCAGGCAGTATTTTGACAAAAGATATTAGCCGGTATTACGGCTAATTTTTGCTCTAATAATTCTGATGGTAGAATTTTGGCATTTTATTCCACTTATTTGACACTTGACAGGGATAATCCTGGGATAGGCCTCACCCATTTTGTTAGAAAACTATTATTTCTGCTAAAATGTACGTTATTTTTAGCTGGGCCTCATATATAAGCTTTTCAAAGTTCATGTCAATTATGCTCTAATATAGATATTAAGGATTCTTGGGCCCATCAAAATTTTGCAAAGGGCCCATAGAAATTTCAAAAGGCCCATTAAAATTATGTGATCTGCATGGATTTGAATAGGATATGGGCCATTGGCCCATTTTCAGGCCAGTCATCATTTTGGTCCAGGAGTATCCCTAACTTGAGTGTTACCATTGAAAGAATGCATGTAAACAGCTCAAATTAACAAAATTACTAAAAATGAATGGTTGACTATAACACTAAAATGTTTAGGCCGTTTACCATTGTAAAAGTTGTTTTTATGAAACTGTCCATAATAGCCACATCACGCTGTTTTAGTAGAAAATGTCTTACAAACAAGGCAAACAGTATTTACTCGGATCAAACTGATCGTATTGGATCAGTTGGATATGTGTCTACGCTGATTGAATCGATACTATCAACTGAATGGCAGTGCTTAAAAATAAAACTGGCATGTACAAAGCAATCGCGATTTTAAAATGTGTGATGCTTTTGACACTTACCTGTAGAAATTTAAGTACAGATATATAAGCCGTCACATGGCTGTTACACCGTTTGAATTCCCCCCGCTTTTCAGAAAGCCTAAAAATGTCGAAATTCCCAAGAGATTAGGGGTCAGTGCAGTGGTAGTAGATTCTTCAAACAATTTTCTTCTGACACTGCAGGTTTTTCTAAATCCAGATTTGAGCCTAACGTTCGGAAAAATGCAAGTAATAAAACAATATTCCAGATTTTCGCGTTTCTTATTATTGCGGCAGGACTTTTTTTTTTCTAGTATTAGCAAAATAATTAAGCTTAAAATCACTTAATTTTGATATTTTTTATTCAAGATGATGTTAAAGTTTTACCAATATTAACCTCACAGGCACCAATTTCTCACTTTATGACTTATGGAGGACATAGTGAAGAAACCTCGTACTTGCACTTCTACAGGTGTGATCGATTTTAATGTATACAGATAATAGAAGACAGTTGCATTATCAATTAATATCTTTTTTAATTCTCAATATAATGTTGAATCCCAAACGGTTCCAGAAAGATAAATTATCCCTCTTTAATATAGTGTTTTAATTTTGATTGTAGCATAAAAACAAAATGGTCTTTTTGCATGTTAGAATCTGGTGGTGCTTAGTTTAATTAAACAAATAGAGAAATTTCCGTAAAACAAGGGAAAATAGGGGTGGGTGCGTAAATTCAACAACTATTTACACAAATAATTAATCAAAAAAGTGATGCATCCCAAATAAATCAGATGAAAAGAAAGATCATTTTTTCATCTGATATAATTTTTATTTTGCTAGCTCAAGGATAAAATGGTCTTTATTCGATATTTCTTTATTTTTTTGAAATTATTATTTCAATCGTGTGTTTCCGTAAATGACGCCGATAAAACACGATCAGGTCTCCAGGTAATAGCCGCTGGCGAAGCTTATCGCTGCTGTATAATATGCAAATGGAAGCTGAAGTTAAAAGCACATTTTTTACACAAAAATTTCAGAGTTTCAAAGTGAATGAATTTGTTTTTCTGGTATTAGAATAGAAAATTGAGACCTTGCTTAATTATTACTGCCGGTTATAATTAATGCAGACTCCTTTGTAAAAAAGAATAATATGTCTATCTGAATTTATTTATTTATTTATTTATTTATTTATTTATTTATTTATTGAAAACGGGGAATTTTATTTTTCTCTAAACAGACCCGGGAGAGACGCCTTGTTATTCAGAATCTCCTCTTTATGCAAAATTGTGTTAATGTGTCTACACTGTTGCTTATGTCTCAACATAGTTAATTGTGCATTTTGATCTGTTTCAAATTACAAATTGGAGCCGAGTCTTTTGATCATATACGAGACCACACAGGTCTATTCCTGAATTTCGGGTTCTCTTGTTGGATCGAACATGGTTTAAATGTCATGAATGTATGTTTAATTTAAATATTATTGTTATCATCTCGAAAGCTGTACATTAAATTCCATACAATGCAGGGACGGATCCGGGATATCTGGAAAGGGGGTTCGTATATATAAAGGTATGGGGCTTTGCTGATTTCATCTCATTTTTCTTACATTGTAAATATCCTATAAAATTTAAATAATTTGGTCTCACTGAGACCAAATTATTTCATTTTCATGGATATTTAAAAACGAGGGGCGGGGGGGGGGGGGGGGGTTCAAGTTAACCTGGATCCGGCACTGCAATACCTAAACCCCGAGAACCCGAGTCAGGTTAAGCCCTGAAATCGTTTTCATATTATCGAGTGTCAATGGTTATTACCCTTAAAACGCCAGCAAAAAAATCATCTGAAAATTCCATCTGCTTTTGTCGTCTGCTGCAATTTTTTGCTAACATTGTTTAACAAGTTAAGTATAGAGACAAACAGTGATGATCCAGATCAGACTGCTCCTATATGCAGCCTGATCTGGGTCTATATTGTTTGTTGGAAAGGCTTCTTAAACATTTCAGCAGAAAACAAAAGCAGACGACTTTTGTTGTGATTGGCGTTTTTAGGGTTAATACCGATCTTTTTTCTATCTTTAAATAAATATTCTACATTGTATGCCAAAAATACGTTTTTATACACACAGTCCAGCTATCTAGTGGGTCTATAAGTATAAATTTTTGGCTTGAGCATCTGTCGATACCCCTGTCAATGCCAGTCAGCAGTGAATGATCTGGAAATACTACGCGGATTAGGCCCAGATCTGGCCGGCTAGAAAAAAAAAGTTTTGTTTACATTTGGAAAAGTTTTTAATCGTTTGAAACTGTCGCTATTTATTTATTTATTTTTGCCATCTATGTGACATAATCTGCAAACAACAAGTATAAAAAACAATCAATTTCTCTAATTGATGTGCGCATTAAATTTTCTCTAACTGTGATCAGCAGCGAGTGCCTACGGTCTAATCGTCTGTGTGTGCATTTCCCGGTTGTATATCTTTAAAAGGCACCCTTACACTTCCACAATAAATCGTATTTATAAGACGAGTCCATTTTAAGGTGGTTTGTAAATTTGTTTCTTATTTCTTTTTGTTCAAAAAAACATAATTTGGACCATGAGGCGAGAAAACCTGTCTTCGGGGAGGTTGCGAAGCCTTGGTTATCCATAATCGGAAAGTATCAACCTAGAATTGCAACGACTGAGATTTCAATTTCTAGCATATCTCTGTAGCTGAGCAGGCTGGTATGGGGCTCGCTTTATCAGAAACTCCGAAAGCAGGTTTTATCGCATCGAGTATATGGGTATTCATATGTCCGCAAAATGACGCTGTTAGGGTGTTTTATATCAAGAATTCAAGATCTCTATATTATCATTATCTCTGCTCAGTCGTGGAGGATTTGGTGTCAATTCCGAGATTTGCTGCTTGTCTAACTTGTTGGACAGTGTAGACCCAGACCTGGTGTGCATCATGCGGCGCCCGATCAGACAGAGTCTACACTGTTCATAAGAAGTCCATCATGAGTATACATTGATAAACTAGGATAATGTCTGATCCAGATAATTGAATAATTGACCAGGCAGTATATTAACCACCAGATCACAGCAGGTACTGACCACCAACAGATGTATCCCAGTGTTATCTAATGCCCTAAAGGTGTTGCTACTTTTTCTTCTTTTGAAATATGAAATCATAAGTATAGCCTATCTTAAAATGTGAACAATTTAGCCTTAAATGAATCAGTCTGCGCACATCAAAGAAGTAGATCACCATGTGCATTCGCCCATTCTAATCAAAATCTTTGCCGTACGCTCAGTTGGTAACTGAGGGCCAAGTCGTTTTTCATGCAGACAGCGAAGACTGACCAGACTTAGTTGATGCCTAGGCTGATCAAAGTCTTCTCTACTTGTTGGTTTACTCATTTCTGCTTAATACATAGAACAAGGATACTCATTCTAGAACCTCATTTCCGTAATTCTAGTGAGTACCTGGCTCTTTGCATGCTAGGTACTTTTTCATGCTTTGTTGTCGTCTGCTGATTTTACAAAGTCAACTTTAAGAAAAAATAAATTCAGGAATACCATCAGAGTGTCAAACATTTTAAATCTAGATCGACACAGACTGCTGGCCCGGATCTATGTCCAATCTGCTTGCAAAGGTTATCAGCAGACGACAAAAGTCGTCGCTTTTTCTCATCGCCCATAAGAAAACCTGCCTTATTTATAAGTGCGCGCATAACGAATGCTGGAGTTAGTCTGGGTATCTGCCCAGTCTGACCAGAGTCTTCGCTAGGCACTAAATCTGTGACTCCTCGATACAATGGACTATCCCAGGTTTGTTTTAGCAAACCAAAGGGAAGAGCTCATTAGTACACAAAGGGTATAAGCACGGACGTATATATTGAGAGTACTATACATCCGTGGTATAAGATATCCGACTAAGCGTCATCAAATGCCCCAGTCACACACACACATACGTCCTATTACGGAGAGTTTCGGATCAAACCGCAGTCGTCCGCAGAAAAATGAGGGCGGGCCTAATTTCTTGATGCGTTTGCAAGACGCACATACCTTCAATTGCGGGTAGTAACGGATCATTGCGGATAAATGCGAATGTCAGCGGATCGATGCGTTCCAGTGAACCGACACAATGCGGACAGATACCAATAGATACGGACTACATCCCTTTCATTACCTCCCGCATTACCTTCCCTTACCTTTAGATACGAATAAATACGAATAGATACCTTTAGATGCGGACTGTTGCGAATGCTTAGTGAATCTTTTTGCAACCGCAGACTTTGCACCCTATCGTTCGTCCATCGCTTTTTTAACATTATGCCTGGAAAAAAGAAGCAGCAAGTCTCTAGAAGGCACACTCTCAACGCCAAACATCTCAACAGGATGACAATTATTCTTACGCCTCAGACATAGTCAGCAAGAGGCAGCGGATAAAGACGCAGATGTCACATAATCTAAGAAGAGGCTATGCAAATAATATGAAACTCCATTTGTAGATTAAATAATATACAATGTACAAATAAGTTACACATACGTTGCTACATGGCGACGGTTTATGAGCAATATTAGGTAAGATTCTTGACAGTAAGGACCTTTATTTATACATGCAAATGCAAAATATTACATGATAAATAGAATATGCATTTGCGATCCAAAATTATTTAACTAAATGATAGCATCCTTGGCAGAGCCTCACATATTATCAATTTTCCTCACTCTCCTGTTCCAGGGGCGTTGTAGCAAGGGGCTTCATCGTACACGTAAGGGGTCGTAAACATACGTATTTATCCGCATATGAAATCAGTCATTCGCAACTATCCGCAACGATCTGCGTGTATAGGTAAAATACGCCGAACGCGATAAGTAACAAAGAGTTACTAAAAGTAACGACGAGAATGAAACCGTAACAGTCCGTAACTTTTGGGTCGACTGCGGAATGATAGGTTTTGATACGTTTAGATGCGGATGAGATACGAATGCGATACGAATAATTACGTATTATTGCCAAGGGTTACCTATCATTGCGTCGTTTTCATCCGCAGAACTTTTTTGATATTTTTCAAAATTTGGGCGCGGATGGAAAGGGCCTTGCGGTAAGTTGCGGATAAGATACGAACTGTTACGTTCTCTGCGGATGTGATACGTATCGTTACGGAATGAGCGGATAGTTGCGGACGGGCTTTACGTACCATCCGCAGAGTCCGTAAGTGTGTGTGTGACTGGGGCAAAAATAAGCAAAAACAAAACAAACAAAAAAAAACAGCGGTGATCATGCTGACACTGACACGCCCATGGCCGTTAGAACCCATCGATCCCATCGAACATCATTACTCTAATTTTCTACTATGAAAGTGATTCTTACAAGAACGCACAATCTAGGTTTTGGACAGAATAAAAATAATTGAGCGGTAGCGGAGACACGTGATTTACAACAATGTGGTATTTTGACAAGTGACGACTCAGACGAGCCTGTGCAGCGCCCTTTTACGCTTAGAAGCCCCAAATGATGTCCAATCAGTAGCATAACACTCAAATATTCAAGCTACAAGCCAATGCTCTGATCAGACTGCGCACATGTGCAGGCTGATCTGAGGCTTTGCTGGTCGCACATACCACATTGTTGGAAATCTCATGTGGCGGCTCAATTTTAATACCTTAATTTTTCATATGAAGTCGATACGTAGCAATTTGGCGTTTTAATTTCTAGCCTAAATCTGTTATTATGGATAGGCAACGCACGCTTGGATGATCAAGTCATAAAGTTATATAATTTAGCGGGTACGAGATTATAGAGAGTTGGCCAGAGGGATTATCACGCCACCTGTGGTTATCGCACACTGTCGTTCAATTACGGAAATCTGCCGAGGTACCCCGATCAAAATACCTGTCCAATATTAATTTCCAATAGCCAGAGCTCGCAAACTGTGAAGTACGAGTATTCTGCCAGATGTCTGAATTCATTAAAATGATACAGAAAAAGAACAAAATAACGTGTATATATTTTTACTTGTGTTGGGCGGGGGGCAAAATAAACTGGCCTGGACAGCTTGCCCCCCGGGGGTGAAGATAACCAGGGTGGGGGTAAAGATATCCCGGGACAGCTTGCCCCCCGGGGGCAAGCCAACCGCGATTGGCTTGCCCCCCTGGGGGCAAGCTGTCCAGGGGGCAAGATAAACTGGGACACCGGCCATAATGATGCTCGGCAAAGCCTCGTCACCCTTTTGCATACTGGTGGCTGGACAATGTTAAGATAAATAAGTATGCACAATTTGATTCAAATATACTACGTGGTTCAAGAGCTATGAGCATTTTCACAACCGGCTGAAATGATGCTCAGCAAACCCTCGTCGATCAAAATTGGTGGATTTGCATGCCAGTGTTATGGGCATTTTAACTAACTGCTTACGGACGGACGGACAGACTCGATTGCATAGTGATTAAAAAGCAGACCCAAAAGTCGTGCAGTCAGTACTAAACTTTGTTGCAAATTGCTCGCACCAGTTTTCCCTAAAGTGGATTTGTTATGTTATGGAGAATCGTATGAACCTGTATGATACTTGTATAAATGTAAAAGTGCCAGATACTGATAATGTAATGTGTTCCGTAATTGTTCAAAAATAAACATTCGGAAAACATTATTGGACGGATATATAATTGCTGCAAGTATTGAAACAACATCTTAGGCTACTGGTTATGTTGATTTAAATTACATGTGTGGCTGAGAAAAGGAGATCCTTAACATCATCTTTTTTTCTTCAATTAAATTTCCTCCCAGGTAGGATACCCATCTCCAGGGACCCAAATGTGGTAAAACATTACGGTCACCTATAGAGCCTCTCATTTTTGTTTATTTGTTAAACTTGATCCAATCTGTTATTTTATAATAGCCACATTGGGATTTGATATTTGTGAGAACCATGGCCAACTTACAATGTATACGCTTTAATGGGTATCTATATGGAACAACAGTTACGGACCTGGGCCCATGTATATAAATGATTGATATTTGTTTGAGACGTCGCCGAATAAAATTCCGAGCTATAGAATTAAGAACCAAAACTTCAAAAGCTTAGTAATGATTGAAGAAATAATGGTGGTTATATAAAAATGTCCGCAGTTTTCCTCGATTTTAAAATTGCACCACGAGGACCAGTAAGCAAATAAAAGCGGGCTACTTAACTATCGGCCCACATCCGAAACTCCAATGGCGTTTCGCAGGTGAGCTGATAGTACCCCCGACGCTAAATGCTGGCTGGGAGGATGGTAGTAGCCACTCGCCATGCACACTCATTTTACTTTTACCATCCGGATTCACCAATACTCGTTTGTGTTATAGCAAGCAAATGGGAGCGCAGTGGCTCAGTGGTAGAGTGCTTGACTCGAGAACGACCGGCTGCGCGTTCGCGCCTCACCGGCGTCACTGCGTTGTGGTCCTTGAGCAAGACACATTTATCCTAGCTTAGTACTGGTTCAACCCAGGAACACTCGTCCCTGTTTAACTGAAAGATTGATGATGGGACGTAAAAAATCAAATCAAACAAAAACAAATCATAGCAAGGAAACGCAGTCAGAAATTTTGGTGTATTCTTACATGTTTCAGAATTTTCTTGAATACCTTCACCACTTTTCACTTTGGAATGTTCTACTGTGTCTTTCATCTTGTGTTCTTCTTCAAGATCATTGCGATGATGGGTTTTGCGAACTTTAGGTTCCGATCTGCCCTCTGTTACTTCTTCACGGTCCTTTGTAAAAATACAGGACAGAAGGTAGTACAGAAGGTTCAAAACTAGAGCACACACACACGCACGCACGCGCATGCACCCACGCAGGGTTCAATATACAAATTTATAGTACTCTTATTAAACAAGAGAGCAGCATTTGAGGTATTTGTACTAATCCAATCGGAAATGCCTTGGCCAATTCCGTGGAATAAGACCTCGGATGTACATCGGGGATCTACTTTGATAACGTGACGTTGACGTTACGAAACGTGACGCTGACGTTTCACCAGACAAGAACAATGTCATTAGCCGCGAACCACCAGTATACTGCGGGTTTATACCAGTGCAGTTTACCAGTGTCAAGAAAATACACGTGTGGAAAATAAGGTCCTATGGACGAAATACGGGAAAAACCATGCCAATACAATAACAAGTTCGATTGTAGCCAGACAAACGGTTACAACATTCCATAAGATACTACATGTATAAATGAAGTTTAGGTTTTTCAATAAAATATCGATATTTTATTGAACAATCTAATCTTCTTTTATTCTGTTGACAGAATAATGGATTTTAACATGCTACAGAACAAACTTTCCTTACGCCAGTTCCAGCTAATAAAATGGAACGTTCGTATGTTCTACGCGTAATGCGCCTTACGTACACCCGAGGCTTGATTCGATTCTCGAATTGTGCCGGACTTTCCAGATTTGGTACTCATCGCATACAAAAAGAATGGATGTAGAGGAAAGCTCTGACGAAATATTATATCTCTATTCTCTCTGAAGACGCCATCAAATGCGTTTAAAGGAGGCTTTTGCGTATATGCTTTAAGTAACAAAATGTCATGTGCTTCCCTATATAAGGCCTAGACCAGAGTGTGTCCTTCAAGAATGGTTTTCAATATATACATACTGGTCAATGTAAAAGCACCGGTTGTTGCTACAACGAACTGGTGGTGGCTAATTTCTGCACTGGTGCTTGCGTAAAATGGCAGAAAGGGTAAAAAACTACCCTGTTGACTGTATGATTTATTTTTAAGCTGGCATTTATTTTATATTTTGTGTGTGATGGCACCTGGCGCACAGACCATCCGTAATTTTGCAGTTGATGGCTCTGCCAAGCAATTGGCGATTTAATTTATGGTTTGGACGGCAAATCCAATACAGTTCTGTAGTTTTGCCATGACAGGTGCTTTTTTCTAGTGTAACTGCCTAAATTAAGGGGAATATGCATGTCTAAGCACAGCTGTTATCATATTTACATGTAATAAAATCCAAAATTACAAAAAAAAAAAAAAAATGATTACCACTTTGTATTTTTTTCTTAGTACACTAGCTTACGTTTTATTGAGGAATTTTATTACAACGAACTGGGAGCATTTTTGACACATTGATACAACGCACTGATTGTTGCCTAGATGTGTTGCGGTTTCTGGCGCAGCCTTATCACAGCATTCGCTGTTCTTATAAACGGTACACAAATCGCCATTTGAGCCAGCACATGATATTTCCGTACTGTGACGGAGACTCAGTTGAGCCTGTGCAAATGTACAGACTCGCCAGAGCCTTCTCTGCATAGAAAAAATATAGAGAGTAGTAATCGGTTTTTCATTTTTTGGATTTTTAATCGTTATTTCATGGCACTATGATAACATAGCTGCAGCTGTGCTTAGACATGCAGAATGTCCTCGAGTTAGGCTGTCATAATAGAAAAAGCACCTGTCACTGTCAAACTCCACAACTGTGTCGGTTTTGTCAGTCAAACCATGAATTAAATCGCCAATTGCGTGGCAGAACCATAAGTTGCAATGTTACCGACGATTTGTGCGCCCAGTGTCATCAAAAGTAAAATTAATGCAAGCTTATAAAGAAATCATACAGTCAATATGCATAGACTTTGTGTGTTTTGTACAAGGACGTAGGCTCAAGCGAGACTCTGCAAATGTGCAGACTCACCAGAGCTAGCCCTGTTCGAACTTTGAGAGTGTTTCTGCCTATTTTTCAGATTGGCTCCAAAACTTTTTATTTGATTAGATTGTTTCTACATGATGATACATCAAAATAGTTAAGAAGCCTCCATGGGAGCTTAACATTTTTGCGCTTCAACTACAGCAGAATCTAGGGCAAAGATTTGGTACCAGTAAAATGCATTTAAGCACCCCAGTGGCTTGCCTGCTGTCAGTTCTAAGGCGGTGGTTCTGTTGTTGATTGTTACTCCCATTATGAGATTCTGTAATTGTTCTATATTTTGTTGTGCGTTACTTTATGTCCATTCTTTTTTGCAATCATCTTGATGGGGAAGAGAGAGATCTGGTTGCTTTGCTTAGTTTGTCTTTCTGGTGTCTCGTGATTCTTGTGTGGCTCTTCCTCGTGGTGTCATGAGTTTTTCTGCAGTTTGTGATTGTGATATTTCCTGATCATACTCACTTACTATTTTTGAGTGTCATTCATGCGAACAGCGATGGCTCTGGTGAGTCTCAAAAATTTGGATCTTGCTTGAGCCTTAGTCACTGAACCAAAACCTCACATGCTGACAAAAATGCCTGTTTTATACTATTAATGCGAGCATAGGAGGAAGGCTATGGCGAGGCTGCACATTTGCTTGGTCTAGTCTGAGCCATTCGTCACAGTCCAAAAATCTCATGTGGTGGCTCAAATGGCGATTGGATGCCATTTTTGTGCGACCAGCGATGGCTCTGGTGAGGCTGCACATTTGCACAGGCCTACCTTAGCCTTTTTCACTGTACTAACGCTCTTGTGCTGCCTAAAATGGCGACTGGTGAGTCTGCACATTTGCGTAGGCAAAGTCACTGGACAATGCTATAAGTATCAAGATCTCTTGTGCTGGTAGGAGTCTGCACGTTTGCACAGGATCGCCTGAGCTTTCGTCACAGTATCGAAATATCATGTGCTGGCTGAAATGGCGATTTGTGTAACGCTAATGTGAGCAGCGAATGCTGTGGTGAGTCTGCACCAGCAACCACGGCACTTCTGCGCAACTATCGGTGCGTTGTATTAATGCTTAAAAATGCTCCCAGTGCGTTGTAATAAAATTCCTCAATAATACATTTGCTAGTTGACCAAGAAAAAAAGTGGAACTCGTTTTTTTTGGATGTTATTTCATGGGAATATGACAACAGTTGCGCTTAGACATGCAGATTTCCCTCAATTTAGGCAGTTACACTAGAAAAAGCACCTGTAACGGCAAAACTCCAAAACTGTGTTGGATTTGCAGTCCAAAACATGAAGTTTATCACCAATTGCTTGGCATAGCCATAAACTGTAATGTTACTGATGGTCTGTGCGCCCGGTGTTATCACAAATAAAATAAATGCAAGCTTATAAAGTCAACAGGTAAATATTTTGTTACCGTTTGCGCCAGCACCAGTCACCACCAGTTCGTTGTAGCAAGGTGCTTTAATATTGACATGATTTACCTGATCACTGCTTTAAACACAACACAATATACTTCACAAAATAAGTGAAGGATCAAAGTTTGGTGGTCTAATTTCTTGATTTACCGACTATTGGACGAAGTTAAAAAAGCATTTTGATGGGGTTTATATTGTCATAAAATTCAAACATGCGGGCGTTAG
This sequence comes from Loripinus fragilis, assembly GCA_964019695.1. NCBI lineage: Eukaryota > Metazoa > Mollusca > Bivalvia > Lucinida > Lucinidae > Loripinus > Loripinus fragilis. The sequence goes on from OZ026520.1 coordinate 15,337,276, forward strand.
GCTATCAATTACGACACCGTTATCATTTAAGTCACACAAGTTATTATTATTAATTCAAAATTGGGTAAGATGTCCTCATATATCGTGAAATATTTGTAAATTCGCACATTATCGGTAATCGAAATTTCCAAAGTTTGCCCAAGCAAATGGTACACAATCAATTATAATGGATAATTTTTTTTCGTCGATTATAATGGAGGTTTCCTCCATTATAATTGACGATTAATAAATTCTTTACATAGATGGCAATTTCATTTTGTGCTTCCAGGCTTCGAGCTACATCATAAACACGCGGTACTAGTGAGGAACGCAATAATGCGAGACTCACCGCAAGCACCACTAAGGTTCATGCACGAATCAAGAGGGGGGGGGGAGCGGCGACAGGGGCCCGGACCCCCCCCCCCCTGAAAAATTACAAAATATAGGGTTTCTAAGCAATACTGGCTCGGATCCCCTAAAAAAATTAAAAGCTACCAAACCAGCGTTCAAAGTTGGGTCATCATCGGCCCGTCAGCGAAACGTCATTTTGTGCTATTTGGATCCTGGCTCCCCAACAAAAAAAAAAGAAAAAAAAGAAGAAAAATAACGTTGTCAAAATTTCGGGTTTGTCCTTGAGCAAGACATTTTATCTCCTGCTTATATCAATATTGGTTCAACCCTGGAAATCTCCAGATATGACTAAAAATGGCTGACTGGGGCGTAACGCATCATCACAACTAACAATTAGAAGGAAGTAATCTTAGCCCTAATGTATTTTGGTTAGTATACACTGGACAGGTAAAGGAACAGGTAGCTCCGCCTAAAGACCTTCTGTGCGTAACTATTATTATAAAATATTTTTTCTAGTTTAATATTTAAGACCTACCTCATTATGTTTCGTCCTTTTCTGAGGCAGCTGAGATCGCGTTAAAACTTTAGTTCTTAAAGACATGTTGTCAGCACTTTGGTTTGTTTACATCCATCGAATGACACTTGTCTATATATAGCATGTGTATACTACTCAAAAAAGTGTCGTATTATCGTATGTTTTTTTGACAATTAGCTAGTGAGCTTATATTAGACCTCAAAATGAAAGGGGTCCTGCTCCCCCCAACCCGCCAGGGATTTTTGCAGTTATATTCTATCTTGAAGAGAATTTCAAGCTGCGTCTTTTAACGGATGTTTGCACTCTGTACGCCGGGGCAATAGCATGTAACAGCCCCAACACCCCAGGAAATTTCGCAGACTTATTTAATTGAACGCCGGGGCGTTAGCCTGTAACAGCCCCCACCCCAAGGGAATTTCCCAGAATTATTCCATCTTGTACGCCGGGGCGTTAGCCTGTAACAGCCCCCACCCCCAGGAAATTTCCCAGACTTCTTCTATCTTGTACGCCGGGGCGTTAGCCTGTCACAGCCCCCACCCCCCGGGAATTTCGCAGACTTATTCTATCTTGTACGCCGGGGCGTTAGCCTGTAACAGCCCCTACCCCAAGGGAATTTTGCAGACTTATTCTATCTTGTACGCCAGGCCGTAAGCCTGTAACAGCCCCCAACCCCAGGAAATTTCGCAGACTTATTCTATCTTGTACGCAAGGGCGTTAGCCAGTAACAGTCCCCACCCCAAGGGAATTTCCCAGGCTTATTCTATCTTGTATGCCGGAGCATTAGCCTGTAACAGCCCCCACCCCCAGGAAATTTCGCAGACTTATTCTATCTTGTACGCCGGGCGTAAGCCTGTAACAGCCCCCACCCCCAGGGAATTTCCCAGACTTATTCTATCTTGTACGCCGGGGCGTTAGCCTGTAACAGTTCGCACCCCCAGGGAATTTCGCAGACTTATTCTAACTTGTACGCCGGGACGTTAGCCTGTTACAGCCCCCACCCCCAGGGAATTTTGCAGACTTATTCTATCTTGTACGCCGGGGTGTTAGCCTGTACCAGCCCCCACCCCCCAGGGAATTTTCCAGACTTATTCTATCTTGTACGCCGGGGCGTTAACCTGTAACAGCCCCCACCCCAAGGAAATTTTGCAGATTTATTCCATCTTGTGCGCTGGGGCGTTAGCCTGTAACAGCCCCCACCCCCAGCGAATTTCGCAGACTTATTCTATATTGTATGCCGGGGCGTTAGCCTGTTACAGTACCTACCCCTAGGAAATTTTGCAGACTTATTCCATCTTGTACGCCGGGGGGTTAGCCTGTAACAGCCCCCACCAACAGCAAATTTCGCAGACTTATATTCTATATTGTACGCCGGGGCGTTAGCCTGTTACAGTACCCACCCCCAGGGAATTTCGCAGACTTATTCTATCTTGTATGCCGGGGCATTTGCTTGTAACAGTCCCCACCCCCTGGGAATTTCCCAGACTTATTCTATCTTGTACGACGGGGCATTAGCTTGTAACAGCCCCCACCCCCAGGGAATTTCCAATACTTATTCTATTTTGTACGACGGGGCGTTAGCCTGTAACAGTCCCCACCCCCAGGGAATTTCGCAAACTTATTCTATCTTTATGCCGGGGTCTTAGCCTGTAACAGCCCCCACCCCAAGGGAATTTCCCAGACTTATTCTATCTTTTACGCTGGGGAGTTAGCCTGTAACAGCTCCCACCCCCAGGGAATTTCCCAGACTTATTCTATCTTGTACGCCGGGGCGTTAGCATGTAACAGGCTCCACCCCCAGAGAATTTTGCAGACTTATTCTATCTTGTACAGCCGGGCATTAGCCTTTAACAGCCCCCACCCCCAGGGAATTTCGCAGATTTATTCTATCTTGTACGCGGGGGCGTAAGCCTGTAACAGCCCCCACCCCCAGCGAATTTTGCAGACTTATTCTATCTTGTATGCGGGGGCGTTAGCCTGGAACAGCCACCACCCCAGGGAATTTCGCAGACATATTCTATCTTGAAGAAAATTTGGAGCTACTTTTTTAAGAGATGTTTGCACTCTGTACGCCGAGGCCTTAGCCTGTAACAGACTGTTACATATGTTACTGTACCAAACTAAAAAGAAAGGTAAAATGAAAGTTTGAACTGCAGAAAGAAGACATTCAACTATCAAAATATTCAAATTATTATGTAATCAGCAACTTGAATGCCTAAGCTACATGAGAGAAGCATTTTCAACAAAATTACAGCTTCAAATGGTGTTATGTGCGTTACCTAGATTAAACTTCCCTTTGAAAGTTATAGTTTTGACTAACATCATTTCTTTTATAGCCAATTTGTGCATTTTTCAAACTGTTTTTAGTATTCTTATTTGACTTACAGAAAAAGCAATGTTTGCTTTTCTATCTTAAATATATTGTCTTCAATGAGCTGTTTAACAACCATTCCCCCAGTTTTAAGTAGCCGATTTTTATAAAGATTATTTAAGAAAAATATATGAAAGTATTTGACACTGGTGGATATCTTACATTTTTGGGACAGTCTTGCTAATATGATAATCAAGTTTGTCATCAGGATCAGACCACTTATTAAAGGATGTAACATATGTTACTTGGCATAATAAATGAGCAAGGAAATTGTCATGATGTAAAAAATGATATTTCAGAAAAAGTACTATTTTTCACATGTTTTCCTATACATATCTAGCCTCTGGTGCCTTAATATTAGGAACTATAGTCATTGCTGATAAGAAGCCTTCACAAATGTTATAAATAAACTTTTTATTACATATTTCCTAGTGCATATAACAGTAAAATATCTAGAGATACAAATAGAGGATAATAAGAGGCAATTTAATGAATGTTCCTATTGAATATAAATATTCGAAATAAATCTTATTCAAGTCAAACCTCACATACAATGTATATCACTTATCTGCTTATGTGGCAAAATAAACACCCATTTTATCACATACAGTAGAATCCTCACATAGTATTAGCACTGCAAACTGAGTAAGGGAGAGCTTGTTGCTTTAATGTTGTCACGTTATTTTGCTGTCATGTGGGTGTCTGTATTTGTCTGTCTTCCATGTTTCTCTCTCGCGGTGTCCAAGGTGGGCATGTGATCTGTGATAGTTGCATTTCCTGGACATACGCACATGTTTTGTTTTTGATCCTTTAATGTCGTATGCTCAAATTTGTTGATTTTCAATATATTTAGAATCGCCAAAATAGATCAAAATAGATTTGGCAGAAGAGAATTTTGCTATAATTACAAATAGGTCATACCTCAGGTCTCGAGGTTATATAAAACTTTTTGCATGCTCAACTCAGCTGAGCACGAAGTTTATCCTGCTCATAAATATTCACATTATGTAAACTGAAATAAACATCCTGTGCCCGTTCCTCCTAGCTCTCGCCTTATGAACATGAATAACAACACTCGTGCGTAACAAGAAGTCAGAAAAATGCGTGTATTTAGGTACATGTACACGTTTCGATTTATATTGTTAGCGATACAGACAATACACATTCGAACAATGTGAGAAAAGCCATTTTTATCTATTTTATTCCGTTTTATCCGTGATTTTAACGGTTTCCTCCTTTGCATTTTGCTTTGTTAAAAAACGACTTGCTCACAATCAGAGCCGTTGTGTGCCGAAACGAGCTTAAATGCCAGTTTGCATTGTTTTAGCGGAATTGGGAATCACATGTGAAAATGATTACATGGTTGTAACTGTAAAAAATACTGAGATCTATGCAAAACGATTTTTAATAGGTGGGCCCTCGCACTTACAGCTGTACCAACAACTCTCACATCTCGATTTCCGACAACTGGTTACGCACGAGTGCTGTAATTCATATTTATCAGGCGAGAGCTAGGAGGAACGGGTACAGGATGTTTATTTCAGTTTACATACTGTGAATATTTATAATGCCATTTATAATGCCAACAATTGTTGGCAATTTTTACTTTTATTAGAATGATATAAATACAACATTTGAGAGACTTAAAGCAAGAAACTTCTTTATTTGAAGGTATTTTAGTTTTTATGAGCAGATAAAATGGGATTTTGTGATAAGTTGAGTTGAGCGTGAAAAAAGTTTTATAACCTCGGTGCCTGAGCTTGTATTTTATCAGCCACTGTGTATTGGCATACAGACCTTTTTAAGCATTATTAATGACTTTTGGTGGTCGTTCGTCCTTGAACAACTGCATATATAATATTTGTGCTAAACACCTATCTCCAAATAATTGACCTCGTCGAGAGAAACCCCGACTTTGTTGCATGCGAGCAACCAAGGCGCAGACTGCGCAGTCTGATCAGCGCCTTGGCTTTTCACTGCAAAGTAAAATATCTAACCCTGCGTCTTGCAAAGTTTCAGTATTCTAGCTACTATCTGTAGCTGAACAGTCTGGTTTGAGTTTTGTTTGGTCGGAGACCCTGAAGACAGGTTTCTGGCGCCGATGTCCATTATTACTGTGACCCCCAGCCCGGTTTGTACAAGGACTATTAACACCAGCATGGTAAACACATTGTCTGCACACGTCATATTCTTCCTAGATGGACCTGTCGCTATCCTGTACATAATGAGCTAGGATAAATGTGTTTTGCTCAAGGACCACAACGCAGTCACTCGGACGCCGGTAAGACCGAGGGGCCGCGGGTTCGAGTCTCACCGGTGTCACTGCGTTGTGGTCCTTGAGCAAGACACATTTATCCTAGCTTAGTACTGGTTCAACCCAGGAAGACCCGTCCCTGTTTAACTGAAAGATTGTTGATGGGACGTAAAGAATCAAACAAACAAACAAACAAACAAACAAACAAACAAACAAACAAACAAACAAACAAACAAAATCAATAGGCGGCTGTAAAAATCAACCAGAATGGGAGTCGTCAATCGATGGGGATCCACACTTTAATTAAATACCGCATAATATGACATGTTCTAACCTGGACTTTTGTCTCCACAGCCATAACAGCAATCGTGTTGTCATCTACAAACCATAGACAACCAGTGTCCGAAATAAAAGCCACTTACATCTTACGATTACGCAGTTACGCCATGCGTAATAAAATAGTAACATTCAAGGGAGGTCACTTTATGTGGTAAAAGTGATTTCCATACCATAAGAAACAGCCTTTAAAGGAAAGAATTCGCTCCATCTGGAGAATCATTGCTTGACCCAGTAGTCTCCCTTTGATGTGCGTAGGCTACACCATTGCTATATTACAGCGCAAAACCATTATTGACACCAACAAATCATAGGCAACCAATGTGCAAAATATGAACCACCTACATCAAAAAGACGTAGAAGATCTGATATTTGCGTTACAAGCCATACGACCAGAATTATAGTATTTTGACCTTGATCTATACACCTCAGGCAAACTTTGTGTCAAATATGAATATCCTTATTTAAAAATGCAGGAGTAGTATATATAGAATACTTATATTTACAATCCATACACTCTAATTTTCTACATATTTGACCCTGACCTTGGCCTTGACTCCAATATCATACTTGCATTCCTAAACATTTGTTGTCATATATACAGCATAGGCCAGTATTGTATAACACATGGTCACATTTGACACACAAAAAAAACTTAAAGATAATTTTGCTTAATTTTTAAAGTATATTTGACCTTGACCTTTGACTCAAACGAGATAGCGATGATCTGAAAACTTTGTTTATATCATTACACCATAAGCAAATATGAACCAACTTCATCAGAAAATGAAAGAGGAATTGGGTGTTACGGGCCATAAGACAGATTACCAGTAGCCTATATCTGACCATGATCTTTGACTCTAAGGTCATATCGGGAATCTGAAACCTTTGTTGCAATCTATACTCTACAGGCAATCATTGTGTCAAAGCCTCGTACGAACCATAACAGAGGTATTTTGAATATATTTGACCTAAACCTTTGCATCGTTACTTACCTAGACCTTTGACCCAAAGGTCATGTCGGTGATCTGGAACCTTATTTGTAATATACACACCATAGACACTCATTGTGCTAGATATGAAAGGAATGAAGGCCAAGATCAGGAATCGATAAGATCAAATATCACACCTGACCCAGGCACACAACATGGGAAAGTGACAAAACACAAGAAAAGATCACATATAAGAGAGCCAAGAGGTCAGCCCTTTCCCAGCAGATGACCAAAAGGCTGCAGACAAGACAGCATTACAGACATGAAACGCAAATAACAAAAAGGATCCACAAAAGAAGCATTACCTTGGAACAGTCAGTATAAAAATACTGGAGGGCTTAAACATGGTTGGCGGCGCCAACCACGCCCTTAATTCTGATGTGGATCAAGACAAAAAGATGTTTGGTTTGCAAGAAAGATCCCTAACTTATCGATGTATCTTCTTGTAGTAAATACAAATCGACATAAAAAAGGAAATGAAACAATGATAAGGACTTTCCATTGGAAAAATGTAAGAGTAGTTCGTGTTACGAGCTGGTGTAAGCGACCTTGGCCTTTGGTTATAAGGCCGAATATTAGGTCTTGAAATCTGAAATATTTGTTATAATCTAAACGCCATATAGGCATCATTGAACAACCAAGACCATATAATGAAGGAGTTCGCATGCCGAAGAAAACTTAGTGATGAATGGATGGATGGATTGACGGAACCTGTTACAATATATCCGACCCCCCCCCCACCCCTCCGAAAGGGTGCGGATATAACAAGGCTATCTAGAACATAAAAACACATGCTATAGTTTCTATTGTTTAATGTCAATTTAAGAAAATAATCTATTTCACACACGGTAAATGCATGCTAGATAACCAAGCATACAGATCTGTAAATGGTATTTATGAGCCACAATTGCCCTTTAAAAGCGTAAAAGAATTCTGAATGATATGAGTACAAATACATATTTAAGAACCAACTAATAATACAATGAATGAAAATACATGTAGTACACAACACATATTTAACAAACGTTGACCAGTTTTAGAAAACAGTAAAAATCCATATGCGATTTGCTTTAATGGTGGAATCACAGATATTTGGCTATATGTAAGAGTTTTGTAAACATTCGCTTCTCAAAAAGTAAGCGAGTACAATCAGGAAATACCACAATCACACACTACAAAACAACTGAGAGGAAGAGCAAAGGAACATTTACAGTAACAATGCATCTGTAAGAAAATAATAGCAAAGCACCCAGCTTTCTTTTCCTCTTCAAGATGATTGCAAAACTAGAATGGACAAAAAGTAATACATAATAAAATAAAGACAAACACAGAAATCCCACAAAAAATGGGAAGCACATTAAACAATAGATCAATAAAAGCAGAACCATCGCCTTAGAACGGACAGCAGCCTAAGCCACAGGCGGCTTAAATATATTTTACAGGCGCAAACCTTCACCCTAGATTCTCTTGTTGGTAAATCATGACACAAGAATACAGCAAATGCACTAGCCACAGCAAGAGCACATTCAGTCAAGCAAACAACTGCGCACAAGCATAAGATGATCACTAGACCAAAAATAGTAAGTGAGTATGATCAGGAAATACCACAATCACAAACTGCAGACAAACCCGTTGTATCGTGAGGAAGAGCCACACAACAATCACGAGACACAAGGAAGACAAACAAAGCAAAACAATCAGCTCTCTCTTCCCAATCTAGATGATTGCAAAGCTAGAATGGAAACAAAGTAAGGCACAACAAAACAAAGAACAATTACAGAGTCCCACAATGGGAGTAACAATCAACAACGAATCAACAACGAATCAACAACAACAGAACCACTGCCTTTGAACGGACAGCAGCCAAAGACTGCATAATACAAGTACGTTCTAAGTTTTAATGATATCAATCCTTTATATTATTCTATTTGGAATTTGATTGACGAATGTGTCAAAAGAATCATCATATGCTGCCATCCAAGGCGTATGATGCAGAGGAGACATGTTGCCGGTGAAGACAGACCTAAATTGATGATCCCTGTAGCTACAGTAGTACTCATATTTGTGGTCCTCCCATCTGTGCAATATATCTGTCATCTTAACGATGTCATCTTTTGTTATTGTCGCACTCTTTACCATAGACAATAGATCGACGATATAGTCTCTCTGGAAGTAAATGATTGAATGTTTGCTATCTCGACTCGATAGATCACTCGTCCATTTTGCTATGTCATCCACTAATGCTTGTCGCGTTTTGGGGATCTCTAGTCGTCCTGTTATATACTGTAGCGCCCACTGAGCCTGGATATCAAACATGACCATGGAGAAATATTGGTTTTGAGTTCCTAGGTACATAAGTTTGTTGTTTCCTCCAGTCGTAAAGAGAACCCCTTTGTATAAGCCATCTGGATAGAATGTATTTTCTGGGATGGTTAATCTGAGGTCATCAGGAAGGAAGGGGTACTTTGCCTGGTAGCCAGTGCAGAAAATCACAGTATCAAATTCTGATGAGGTGCCATCTTTAAAATAAGCTGTTCTCCCATCAAAACTCATGATCATCGGTCGCTCCGATATTCTGGGTGGCCATTTTAAACCTCTAGACACATTACCAGATATGACGACATTATTCGCCCCAAACTTGATAGTCATGCTTGCGAGATCTTTACCTGAGTTGCCAAAACCGACGATTAGTAACCTCTGGCCTTTATGCTCTCTTGCATCTCTAAAGTCATGAGAATGAAGTACTCTGCCAGGGAACGTTTCTTGGCCAGGAATAGCTGGAGGGAAGCGGGGCACAGAAAAAATACCAGTGGCGACTATGACATGAGTAAACCTTTCCGTTGTTTCTTTGTTCTCATCTGCAAGATTTGTACTAACACGGTGAAGTCATCGGTTTTCGCGTGATATTCAATACGACGAACAGCAGTTGCAAATTTAACATACCGCTCCAGGTTCTCCTTGCTGCTTCTCATTCTACCTGAAATAACATATATGGTTAGATAACTCACTGTGGAAACTACGATATGTAAATTAGTTGACCATCAGATTAGCAGTTAGAAAAGTATCTATGTGTGTACTCTTTAAATTTTAAGTTAAAATGATTTATGGTAATGTCTCTAGAGGTTCAGAGACTAAACTTATTTCTACTGTCGATATGCTGAGATTATAATGTATAAATAAACTGATTTAGATCACTATTTTATACATGTTTATCATATTACATTTCACAGGATCTAACAATTTGGCTTGGTATTTGCAGGTTATTGGATTGCTGAACAGATAGGTAGGTATAACATATCTATTTGACTTAAAGATAAACACTGTAAAATATCATGTATATCTTCTGGCGCATTCGATTTAGATGAGCAATCCTTTCCATTTTGGGCTACTTGGTTAAAAAGACTCATAGAAATCCATATTTGTATATACATGTACATCTTTAAAAATGGGAACATTCATTGTGGCAGTGTTGTTACGTAAATTAGCCATTTAATTTGTTAGTGTTAGCTTCATACCATTTAACTACTATATTTCATGTTAACATAATCTGTTCTTATGCAATTAAATATAATATCTATGATTTATTTTATACTTAGCAGTGAAATCAATGCATACCAAAAAAAGCGATATCAATCACTGGTGAAATGATATGATATCAATCACTAGTGATTGATATCAGCCTATCTTTTCACTATAGCATTTTTTGTATTACCTCTGACTTTTCTATTATTTAATGGATCTCACTTCAGAACTTCCAACGCCCATAACTTTCTTATTTGTGAACGAAAACCTCAAGTGTGGGTATGCATTGTCTTAGTTAGAATGTGAAGAATATTTTGGTACTAAAATTATTTGGATTTGCTTAAAAGTTTCGTTTTTTCAATATTCAGCACCTCCTTATTCAGTGGGTGAGAAATTGCGTGTAGCCTATAAAAAGTGTAAAATAAAAAGAAAAATTATTTCTTTTCGGTAAATACCAAATATATTTCATCCCGTGAGTTGAAAACATCAGAAATTTCTGTTGTTTTCAACACACTCGATGAAATATATTTGGTATTCACCTCTAAAAAGTAAATATCCTCTATATATTGTTAGATCTCTGCCTGTGTCCTGATTTTTTTAAAGAGAAAAGTGAACATTCGGCATGATTCTTTAAGTGCCAGAACCATTTCCAACTTATTCAAAGGTCATTAGTGACCAAGAGCAAAAGAATGAATGAAATGGAAACATTGATAACATTTAACCAATAAAGCGCCAATCACAACTGCAGCAGACGACAAATTTTGCGACATCTTTACCAATTTTCGAAAAAAAATAGGAATTATATCTCATAAGAATAGTCTGCCAGCAGACGATTCTCATGAAATTTCGTGCCTTATTTGTTATTTTTGAAAAAGCGGCAAAATTTTAAGAGCAATTCTCTGTAACCACCAAAATATTTTGGCCACGCATAGTCAGGGATTTTGATGAAAACATTATATTCAAGTAGAGATGCATCAACTTTAATAATAAACTTTGTTTAGTTTTTCAAAAAGTGCAACCGTTTCCATGGTAACAGGCGGAGAAGTTCCGACAAATGGCACTTTCAGGAAAATGCATACCCTCATGTTCTTTTCCTTATTCATTGAATTCAGCTAAAAGTTACAGTTAATGGCCCAGTTCCGAATCAAGTTTACTTCAAGGCGTATTCCAAATAGTTGCTCTGAGTAAATAAGATTTCGGTTTTACTATTACAAAGCACTATCATTCCTCTAAATAATGAACCTCAATTTGTATCATTCGGACTCTGCTATATGTCATACCACGGCTTTGAAGTAGGCCACCAATTGGCCTAGTTGCGGGTCATTTGCCCAGTTTCGAATCACTTTAGAAATTCTAAGAACTTGATTACCTTCAGTAGTGTTTTGACATTGTTGGCTAAATCACTACTTCCAATGACGAGTTTGACGCATTATTTTACCGTATTCATTGCAGTAAACTTGCACGGACACAGAAAGTAACCAAAACGGGCAACCATTGGCCCGCCAGCGAAACGTCATATAAATGGCGCCTCGTTTGCAGTCCGATGATGACACGACACCGGTAGCTTTGCACTTTTCCAACCAGTAATCCTAAGATAATGTACAGCTTTGTGCTTTTCCATGCGGGAGGGGGTGGTCCGGACCCCCTGTACTCACTCCAGTGGATCCGCGCATGAATAAACGTCCTAAGACTATGAACTTTTTTACCACATGCAAGTAATACTCCCGACACCCTAGCTAATGATCGAAAGGTTTACAGGTAAACTTGGTCTATGAGAAAGTGTAGAGTTGAACTAGATCAGATAGCTGCTAGAGGCGCATTCTAATCAGGATCTGCACTGTCTGTCATTTGACGCATCGCTTTGTGATACAGACACTAACATTCACTTTTTCGGAGTATTTGTTTTCTATTTTTGTGACATTTTTATTTAACGTCTGCGCTCATTTCCATTGTTATTTAGCGCACGCATAAACCAACACGCGTTGTGAGAGTAAACTGCATTTGTAACCACGGCCCCACCCACCAACACCGGTCGACACACGTGATACTGTAGCCGATAGCGGGGTCATGGTAGATGTTTGAATGGTTATAACGTCTTGACCCCCCCCCCCCACACACACACACACACACCTCACACACACAGAGTAAGGAGTAAAGGTCATGTTTTTAACATTTAAAAAAGACGATCGACGAAATCTGCGCCAGTAAAAAGAAAAATGTTCATCATGTACAACATAGAAGTCAAAATTATGTGAAAAAGTTTCAGCATTCAACATGTTTAACTCTTAATTCTGATTGGCTCTGGTCTCTACCCAAGTAAAAACTCTGTTATACATAGTTGGGCAAAAAGCAAGGGAATCATCCGACACAAGTATGTCCACTTGTGATGGAGTGAGGCATATACCTGGGCACTGGAAAACCAACAAGACGTTAGCCAGGAGGATGTAGTGCATAGTCAGATCCAGAGGAGGGACAGGGGGTCCGGATCCCCTCGAAAATCACAAAAATATAGTTTTTTTTAGCAATACTGGTCCCGATCCCCTTAAAATCGTAAAGCTACCAAGCCAGCTTTCAATTTTTGGCCATAATCGGTATGCCAGTGAAACGCCATTTGAATGGCGGTTCGCTGGTGGGCCGAAGATGGTCAGCTGATAGTGGTATTTGGATAATTCCTCCCCCATCAAACTAAAAAAAACGTTGTCAAGGTTGGACCACCCTCTGACAAAACTTTCTGGATCCGCGCATAAGTGGAACCTTACGATAAGTGATGCATAATTAGGACAATGGGCTCCTACCAGCTAAGGTTACTTGGGAATGGGACTGATTTAGAGCCCCAACTAAAGACTTGAATTGCCCGGTTTCGAGCTCGGGATCCCTGGTCTGCTAGGTCTACACCACATGTGCTGAGAGAGAGAGAGAGAGAGAGAGAGGCGGAGAGAGGGAGAGAGAGGGGGAGAGAGAGAGACATGCAGACAGACAGGCATATACATATAGAGATACTTAGAAAGACAGACTGATAGACAGGCAGACAGACAGTGAAATTCAACAGACACACACAAAGGCATAATCCTCATGTAAACATGGATCCAGGGAAGACAGAGCCCTCCCACCCCTGTAAAGTCCCATAGCTATACCCCTAAAACTCAGACCATTTCACACTAATGCTCTCTAGAGCTACCAAGGCCATCAAATGGAGTTTCGCTGGCGGGCCGATGACGGCCCGCTTTTCTGGTATTTGGATCCTCTCTCCCCTCATCAACTGAAACGGCATGAAATGTAAAAAAAAACCGTTGTCAGAGTCAAAGCTCTCTGGATCCCCGCGTCTGCAAAGAGAGAGAGAGAGAGAGAGAGAGAGAGAGAGAGAGAGAGAGAGAGAGAGAGAGAGAGAGAGAGAGGATATGGTGTCCGTGAAACTTTTTCACATAATTTTGACTTCTATGTTGTACAAACAGCTGAGCGCGTGCACGTTATTGTTATGTGACGTGAAATAAACTTGTGTTTAGCCTACACACTGATTCTAAACTGGGCCAAAGAGTGACAATGATTATACGGCTATCACAGAACCAAAAACAGAATAAAAGCTCCGTTTTTTTCTTGGATGTGTTTTAATAATTGTTGGAAAACATGCTGAAACCGAAAGTTTGAAAAAAATGCATTTCAAAAGAAAGCATTTTTCGGAAATATGCAGTGAACAGATACTGACAGGTGTGAAAATATACCTTCATAAAATGGGTCATGGGGGGAAAATAGTAATTATTTTCACCAAGCAGATAACTTATAGACATTTGCTTTCACTTACATACAGAGGGATAATTATACAACAAAACCAAACCAAAATATGTATTTTAAATTTTACCGCTGATGTGTAGTTTGCAACGAAACTATGACGTGATTCGGAACTGGGAAAGATTCGAAACTGGGCCATTAACTGTATCAGTAATTTTATGTTTATGTTTCAAAGTAGATAGATTAAGCTTTGTGATTTTAAAAAAAGTTTAGATATGGGAGCATCTAGATATATTTTATTTCCAAAAATATTTGGATTTTTGATGAAAAAAACGAGTTTGGGGGTCAAATTTGATAACAAACTATTCAAAATCGCAGCAGTTCTGTGTGTTACTGCATATATTATTAGGAAAGGGACACTTTGAAAAGTTAAATTGTGAAATAAAATTCATGGGAACTTTTAATACTGCAAAGAAATCAGAATTTTAATTTTGTCTTAAATTATTGCTCTCATAGGTATGCATTTTATGCCTTAACTTTATCATTTGTAGATAAATTAAGCTATTTTATGCATGATTACGGTTAATCTGCAGTAAAGACTGGTGTAAAAACATAAAAACGGCATTGAATGACACCGGAGACACCCTGGAGACCTTAAAGGGAGGGACAGCCTAGCAACAACACATCAGTCAAAATTACTTCCCCTTTGTAGCTCTTCAAATAAAGGGGCATTTAGCCATGTAAATTACAAACACGTTGAGAGAGAAACAATCCTTTTTCAGGTTGATATCTCTTCTCATATGTGTTCTTGTTCCGATGATGGCCATAAGTTGAAATATTTGATTGTTAAATCAAAGTTTCTACTTGCTGAGGATCAGTTTTAAACGGATAATATCCGTCAAACCGATTTTTACACTTTACAAGTTTGGATTTTTAGAAAAGCATCTACATTTGATCGGTTTTCTTATGGAAATACCAGTTTACTGCCAATTGTGAGTTAACTCTTTTCTTTTTAAAACAAAATACTTTCAAGTTAGATAATCTGCAATGTGAAAAAAGGGCTGTTTGTGTGTTTCTGCTCCGGTTAATGGCTCTGGGAACCTTGCCTGACTGCTAGAAATATGGTGCATGTAATCAGAAAAGACTGGAATAGCTGGTGAGTAGGCCCCTATGTTTTAGTTTAATCAAAGTCTTAGTTGCTCTGATCAGTCTCATTTACCAGGGGCGTGCCTGAGGACGAATTGAAAGTACGCAGGTGGTGGGTATGGGAGGGGGGTATTCCCCTCCCATACGTTAGTAAAAAATCAAGATATGAACTAAATGGTGGCTTCTCCTGCATTTTCTGAACCTAAACACCTAAACACCGACTTAATTGTTTCTAAAACAAATTTGAAAAACAGTCAAAATGATGTGCAAAGACTAGACGTAAATTGATTATTCATATAATTCTCGCCAACGAATTCTGAATTTTTTCGGTATTTAAAGGCCTAACCCGAGTGAGGCATGTTTTAATTGCATTTTTCGCGATTTAAGACGTTTTTATTTTTTGGACATTCAAAAATTTAAGTACGCAGCTGCGTACTTTGCATATACGCAGGCACGCCCCTGTTTACAGAGAGGTACTCTTTCCAAACAAAGTAAGCCCCACCCCCACCATATGTAAGTTACCATTCACCTGTGTGAAAGCATCCCCATCCCTTCTGACAATTGAAAATACATTGTGTTTTTTTTGACCTGCTGAATGAAAAAGTTCAGGCTTCTGCTACAACTCATGAATTTAAGCGGGTGTCTCATTGAGATGGTTCTTTTGAGTACCCACTACATATATTGTTGATGAGAAGTAAGAAAAATATAGTGGAGTAAGCTAATTTCGCCAATAATGTAATTTCGCCAACTGAACATTCCCATCGTTTTTTCACTTGTGTGAAGTCACAGGCTCATTCTAAAAAGTGGATTTCCAAGGGCAGAAGAAAAGCTATCTGTTAAATTGTTAAGCAGTAAGAAAATTCTTATCTGAGTGGTAAAATAATGGTCACTTGCCTGTATCAATGTTTTCCCGCCATTTTCACTAATTCTTTTTAACCACAATCTTTAAATTATGATCCTGATATGTTTTATTCGGTAAATACATCGCTTCCTCTATCTTCATTTCTGTTGACATCCTCACGGTGGAGGTAAGAAAACTCAGTGATGTATTGGGGTCCCAAGTGGGGAAATCATTGATTTTATCATAAGGGGGTTCTTATCAAAGTTAAAACTCAGAAACAATGGTCTGGCTAATAAGCAGCTGTATGGACCATATATCTAAAATGATTTTTGATAAATTGTATCAAATTTTCACCTGCAATGGCTTGTTGTACCCCTAAAGTACATTAAAGAAAGCCTTAAAATCTACTTTTTCATTTACTGTCTGTGTGGTAGCACCCCAATTCACCTAGGGGTCAAAATCAATCTGAATTTGAATTGAATATTGAAAAAATATGTGACTGAAATATTTTTGATTACAATAAATTAAATCATAAGAGATTTACAATAATTTTTGTTCATTGAAAGAAAAAATGGTTTGTCTCATAACACCTTTTGATTTTTTATCTATTCAACCCTTTATGGGGCCTCTTTTTTCCGGTCAACAAGAGTTGTCAAACTTAGATTACTATTTTCAAGATGGCTGAAGAACGGATGCACAAACAAGTCGAAGTTTTTGAAAATTAAATAGCATATTTTGATGGTCTAAGGTATCACACAAAATTATAAAAGGTTGAAATTTTATGACAAAATCATTTTCTGGTCAGGTTGTACTTTGTTTTGGTATCTCAGGGCCATATCTGCTTACGTTGGCGAAAACTGATTATCCCAGTATATTATTCCAGTACATGCTCATCTGGAGGCCTGCCTCTATGTTCAAATTGTTGAATAGAGTAAGAGCATATTCTTTTAGTGGAGTTTGAAAAAAAGTTCTTAAAATGGATGTTTAACAAGGGAAAGTAAATGTAGGTTTGGGGCAAAAAAATATATATATAAATTTTAGCCATTTTTATATATCCTTTCTTGATGGATAAGATCTCCAATCAAGTTTGAACCAAAATAGACTAAATTGATGCATCATTTATATTTTTAGGGATCATAGGGTAGAAATACCCCTATCTACACATGTATATGAAATGCTATATTTAATGATTTTTTCTCATATTGTTTTATCAGATGAGATGCTGTATGTTTATCTCTATGTTTCCATTCCGGCATTCATACTCACAGTTCAACAGTCCCATAAAGCCTGACCAGTAGACAAAAAAGGTAAATTGGTGAATTTTGACCTCTAACATTTAAGCTTTCAAAAAAAAAAGACTAATCCATCAAAAATATCAAGAAATTACATGTACATGAACTAAACAAGACTTGAGAAGCTATTTACCACACATAAATGTACATGTATCATTCTAGCATAGAATCAATATACTGACTTAGATGCAATTCTGTGGACTATAAAGTAAGAATGGAGGCAAAGAACAGGAATAAATACAATCAAGCCCAGGACACCATAAGGGAAAGAGACCAAAACACAAGAAAATACTACATATAAGAGAGTAAAGAGCCAAGGTACATGTATTTCCTTCCTTAACTCACCCTCAACCCTGTCAAAGAGGTCAAAACATTTTTTCTGATCATAATGTGGCATAAAGGGAAAAGTGTAGAACAAACTGCCAAAATTTGTCCAGAGTATTTTTCACCAATTGCAACCATTCAAGGGTTTGGTTTTTTTTATATGAAAAATTTTGATATATAGATTTTATTAAAGAAAGTTTGAAATATGAAAACCTGGGCTCAAGGGCTGACCAGAAGGCATGCTTAGGTCCAACTGATTTTTAAAAGTCCTTATATCTCAGAAACCATTCCAATTTTCACCCCTGAACCATAGATACTCATATATCTCACGACACAAAGTATCCAGTAATATTGATCAGGAAGTCCCCCAGGTGTACCCACTGTTGATGCATTCAAAAGCACTTTCTGAGAAGTTCTTCCAGGGCATGCCATGATTATTCATATTTCTTATGATACCAAGCATTCAGTTATAATGACCCGTGAGACCGGGGTGAGACCCCCGGGTGTGCCAACACATGGCCCACCTCATTTACTTCATAAAAGGCTTACTATCTTGGAACTGCTCAGATCACTACCCATAAACCATAAATTTTCATGTTTCTTATGAGAAGAAAGTATTTATAAGCACTTACTGAAAAGTCCTTCAAGGGCATGCTCAGCAATTCTCCACCCCATTTACTTCATTAAAGGCTTAATATCTAGGAAATTGTTCAAATTTTCATCCCTAAATCTATATAATGATGTTTCTGATGATAAGATACATTCAATGTCACTGATAGTGATGTCCCACGGGCATTGGGGTGGTTTGGGAGACTATATAATCAGTAGATTACAATCATATATCCCGTTCCTCATGAAAATGCTTAAAATGTCAACATTTGGAAAACTGGTTCTAATTGATAATTGGAGCAATATAATCTATTTTTTATGGACATTTGCTGGCAAGGATTATTTAATGGCTGGCTTGTGTTTAAAAAATATATGAATAATTTTCTTGCAAATAAAAGTGAATGAAATCACTTTTTCCTCCTGAAATTGCTCAAAAGGCCAATATTCCGAAAACTAGTACCGCTTGATTATTAGAGCGTTTATGGCAATTTTTGATTTTACACAGATAAAAATTGTATTATGATGAGATCTGATAGAATAAATCGTTTGTACACAAACTTATCTTTTCTAAATAACTTCATTCCGCATAAAGCTGCTTAAAAATTCAATTTTCTGTTATTTGGTACCATCTGAATATTTGCACACTTATTGCTATTTTCTTAAAATTTTACAGCAATTTCTGCTTTACTGATGAATTCTGACATGATAAAGTAAATCCCTACTAAAACCAATGGTTATCTTATCATAATTTGGCCTAAAAATGCGCATTATCCAAAATTCCAAAAACTGGTACTGTATGATCATTAGGACAAAAAGACATTTTTCGCATATTTCCAGGCAGTAACTGATGATTAATGATAGAATGAATAACTTTTAATGAAATAAAATAGTTTTGTAACACATAACACAATTTTCATTATCTTATATTGCCAAAATCATCTCAATTAAGTCACATGTACAAAACAGCTTTATTTAGAGAAATCAATTTATTGGTCCAATTTAACCAGAATTACCAAGAAATCTTCAAATACTCCCATAGATTTTATTGCAAATATTTTATTACCTAAGGTTGGGTTGTCAGAATCTATTGCAGTTGAATACCAGTATTGCTGCGTTTTTTTGAAAAATATCCCTAAAAATTGCCAAAAACCATTTTTTTCACATTTTGGAATTTTGCCAATTTTGGTATATTTCAGGACCCTACTGCAACCAGCACGTGCATGATAGAACCAAACTACATATATCAAGAGTTAGAGTTGATACAATATTGTAGTTTGGCCGAAACCATTTGGTTACAGAATGTTTTTTGAATGACTGCAAATACTTTCAAATTAGTGTTTTTTCATAATTTCAAAATACAGAATCTATGAAATTTGCCCAAAATGAACAATCATGGTTTCCATAGCAACCAAGGGTAACAAGTAAAAAAATACTTTATTTTTGGTGGTTTCGGGTTATATGCACAACATACAAAAAAAGTCAAGTTAATCTGAGACTATGCGTGCCGGACCCCTATTTAGATTTTTTGGTGGTTACAGAGAATTGCTCTTAAAATGTCGTCTGTTGCAAATTACAGATTGCGCTTTAAGGGTTAACATAGATATTTTCAACCAAAGAAAGTTGAAGAAATAAATTTTACACGCCAAATGGTTATGGCGGATTCACCAGCTCATGAGACAAACTGATTGCGTTTTATTATTTCAAAGCGTTCACATGAAGACGGACTGTATATAGAGTCCGTGCTCGATAAGAGTAGAGTTACGTAGTTGGTCACGTTATGGTACTTTATTCACCTGATTGGACAAATATAGGGTTTTCAGCCATACTTCTAATTGTAAATCTGTTTCGTCACCCTATTCTTATCGGTCACGGACTATACTGATATAAAAGAGAGTGCAGCCCAACCATTGATACTCATTGATAATAGTTATGTTTTATTATTAAATGCTTGGTTTGTTATGACTTTACAAACAGATACAACACTATACAATATTGCTACCGTTAGTGATACATAATTACGAGTTGATGTAGGCGAGGATTTAACCAACTGTCTGCTATTTCTACACACAAATCTCATTAGAAGCGACTCGGTTTGACGCTTCTAATGGACAGTCATAAGAATACATTACTCATTAAATAGACAAGCACCGAAGGCTCAGGCACATTCGCTACATGCACATACAAAGAAAAGGGGACGGGTAATCCGACCAATATTAGACATATGAGACCGCTACATACACATGTTTGAAGAGTCACGTTGGTTATTACCACGATCTCATGGACTATCCAAAATGTTTTAATAGGCCAATTTAGTGTCTTATCATTGGCGGATCCAGAGGGAGGGGGGAGGCAGGGGGTCCTGACCCCTTCTGAAAAATCACAAAGTTATATGGTTTCTAAGCAATAAGCCTATTCATTGTTTCAAAATACACACTCAGGTAGATGACTCATAAAGAGGTCAACTGTTGCCAAGAATGTAAACAAACCACTGCTTCTGCAGCTTTATCAATGAAACGATAACAACCGTTATAAATTAATCCTTATCTCTGGTGATTAGCATAGTTTCCCCACGCATAAAAATCTGTATTATCTTGTCCATATGTAAGTGTTTCATTTCTAAGGTACATTCTACCGTAAATACCATTATTAGTTGTTCAAAATGTCTTGAAAAGAAAAATTTAAGTTTTGGACAGTCTCGTCACTGAAAGACTTTCTCAGGCGAAGAAACCTGATATGAAATGATATTCAAATCCAAAAGTCCCTGGTTCATGACTGACAAGAGGCCCTGTGTTGTGTCCTTGAGCAAGACACTTTAACCTCTGCTTAGTCATGCTTCAACCAAGAGAACTTTCAGGCATTAATGAAATATCGAGGACTGGGAATTAAAGCATCTATTCAAATTATTAAATAAAAAATGACAGCATGTTACCACTACCGCTTTTATCTTTAAGTAGTTTTTTTATTCATTTTATCAGCTCAATCTTTAAAAAAAACCCTCCTAATGCTAAATATATTTCATAAGGGCCAAATCTTGTCACATGATAAATTATATTTTGGGCATTTTTGGTGAGAAACTCGGCCTGCTGTTGAATCTTTTCAGCTTCATGGACACAGATTCTTTTTTTCATTTTGGGAGAAGCAATGATATCTTTAAATACACTTGCAGAGGCATCGTGTATGGAATTCGACATTCCCTTCAACAAAATACTTCTGAACAGTAATTTGAGCCTTGGCATGCGACTTCGTACAATGTGGCATTTTGACATGTGTAGACTCAGACGAGCCTCTGCAGCCTCCTTTAAAGCTTAGAAACTCCAAATGGTGTTCAGTAAGTAGCTTAACATTCATTGAATACTCAAGCGACTAGCAAAGGCTCTGATCAGACTGCGCATATGCGCAGGCTGATCGGAGGCTTTGCTGGTCACACATACTAAATTGTTGGAAATCTTATGCACTGGCTCATTTTATGTGCATTATGCCTCCGAATAACATCACGATAACACACCTATGCAATATTGGTCACGTAGAGTTCTGCTTTAAACCATAAAAGGCAAGCATTATTTGTTGGAAATCAGCAAGCAACACAGACCCAGATCAGATGCCTCACACAAAAGTGACATCTGATCGTGGTCTCGACTGTCTGCTTACAGAATATTCTTTTAAAGTTAGAATAAAAAAAGAAAATGCCATTCATTAACCCTTTAACTGAAAATGGACTGGTCCAAATGATAGGAGTGGGAAAATCAATTTACTTTCAATGGGTTAATATAGTAAAACTGTTGATTTGTGGGGTAAAGATTACTTTTCCCCACCCTCACGAACCTGATTTTGTTGCATGTGAACAACAACGACACAAACCTGCCTGAACGGGGCCCAATCAGCACAGAATGACAGAATGATCTGCGTCTTAATTACTTGCTTTCTGAAAAGTATATTAGTTAAACTAACTCCATTTCTGCCTGATTTTTGTTACTGAGCAGCTTGGTTTGAGCTCCATACTGGGTCAAAAACCCTTAAGACAGATTTTCTTGCATTGAGGCCCATATTCTGTTGTTATAGGTGTGATGACCAGTTCAATTCATGTCAGCACAGATACACGCACGCACGCACAGAGAAAGATATAAACAAACAGTTATTCTAACCTTTCAGTTCTTCTTTTCAAATCAAAATGGACCATGTATGTTTACTTTTACTAGAATCTTGAAATAACGGATAATCTGCAGATAACACACAGCTGGTACAGCCAATCATTCATACATAAGTACTTGGGGTAATTAGCTTGATAGCACCTGAATTGTTGACATAACAGCCTTTTTCTCGATGATAATCTATGTTTTTCTGTAGAGATATATAGGAGAGAAACAGGTTGCTGCAACCAGTGAACTATGACCTCCAGCAGTATACACAGAAAATCAATAGCATAGCCGAAACTGTGAATACACTTATACTGGTCATGATCACCTGAAAAATTACAAAGCTAACAAGCCAGCAGTCACTGTTGGGCCATCATCAGTCCGCCAGCGAAACGCCATTTAAACGCCGATGATGGCCCACTTTTAGTGGTATTTGGACCCTCTCTCCCTCATTATCTGAAAAAAAAACTTTACCAGAAGTGGACCTGAAGGACCCCCTCTGGTATTTTTTTCTGGATCCGCGCACGTCTGTTTCAAAATTAATAATTTTGAAATAAATTAACGTATTGTGTTTTGTATAGTCTACCTTCTAAGTAATCTCTCATTACTGGACCAGGTAGGTACGATGGAATTGGTTTGCCGAAATGCTCCTCGAAAGTATAATAAGGAAATTCATGGCACTCTTTCGGTGAATTCGTCCATAGATGTTTGTATTGGCTGCAGTGTTGGTGTTCTCCAAACTCATCTGTACCTGAATTCATACCAGATGTGCATAAATTAGCCGTAAACCCGCCCAGCGCCTATATTTTGCAGCAGACGACAATTTCAAATTTTTCTTCTTGTTCAAAAATATCAAATTAGGCATGTTATTTCATGAGAATCGAAAATAAGGAACGATGTCGTAAAATGTGTCGTCTGCTGCAGTCGTGATTGGCGCTCTATAAAGGGTTAAGAGCGATTCTCTGTAAGTATGGAGCAAAGTTTTTCACGCATAGTCTCAGATTCCAACGAAACTTTCTGTACTTGTTTGTTTTCACCCAAAACCAAATCATTCATGCTTAATTCTTTAATTTTTACTTCCGTTGCCATAGTAACCGAATCCAAAGTTTTTGACCAAAAAGTGCCCAAAAATCACTGAAAATAGACATAAATTGCACAGTTGCAACTTCTAGAATAAGTAAGTCTTGAACTTGTGACAACTTGTACTCCACAGTATTGCTTTATGTTAAGTCGAGAAGGGTCTGGTAATTAAATTTGGTATTTCTGTCTTGTAGCAATTTTATCAGAAAAGTGGGTGGGGTAACAAGGTGCTCAAATTTGTCATTTTTCGACATTTTTGAACTGATTTTGTTGCAAGCCCCAGTTACCCGGAATAATGTACATGCTTTAGTAAGACAAACCTAAATATGATATGTAATGAATTGGAAAAAAATAATTGGGAAGTTACCG